>OY997591.1:29202553-29533624 GCA_963921825.1 Erodium maritimum | reverse complement strand
TTAAGTTTAAACGGTTTGATTATGGTTGGGTTTGGGTTAGAATTGGTTTAAAGATTGAATGGTTGAGGTTTGGGGTTCGTTAGGAACGTTTTGGGGCAAAAAGGGAATTTTGCCATTGTGGCCATGTGGGGCCCACGTGCTCGGGTCACGGGTTTTCGTTTTCGGGTGGTTTAGAACGTTCCCCGGGTCATTTATCCACAACCGAATCAAAATTTGGGATTAAATTGGAAAAGTTGTATTTAACGGGTTTTAGAAACTTTAAACGTTAATTATTTGACTCGGAAGTCGGAATTCGATTTCGTCGAGTGCCTAGGAACCCTTGAATTATTCTAAGACCGTAGAAACGAAAACGGGAATTTTCGGAGCCCCGGAAGGGCGTTTCCAAAACCCGGGCAGATTCGCCATGTCGGGCGAATCGGGCCTTTCCGGGTCCAATATCGACAATGTCGAGTAATTGGGGAGTTTGGGAGTGATCGACATTGTCGGGGTTACTTTTGGGCGTCAGGTTTATTAAAATTCAGCATTACACCTGCAAGCTTAAAAGCGTCTAAAATTGTGTTCTTTTAGATCGTGCTGCGGACCGAGGCAAAGGAAAGCTAGGCAAGTGACGGAGATCACGCCGGGGCTTATTTGGGAACTTTTGGAGAACACGCACGAGGTAGGGAAAAGTAGCCGGATCTCGGCCCTGACTAGGGAAAGTTAACAGTAGAATTGCATGTGACACCGGGGTGTCGTGGGTTAAGTAGGTTATCGATTATTAGAAATGCATGATACGGGAACGTAGCGAATATTGGAAATGCATGTGACACTTAGTAGTGTCGTAGGAGCAGAGAACTTAGCGTTATTAGGAGTACTGGAGGCATATGACCATGCCCGGAGGTTGATTGTGAAACCGTTGATATTAGGACTGTTGGAGGCATTGGTTATGCCAGAGGTTGTTTGTGTATTTGTGTCTTGGGTGGCCATGAGAGCCCGTGTTTTACTGTTGTGTCTTGGGTGGCCATGAGAACCCGTGTTTTACTGTTGTGTCTTGGGTGGCCATGAGAGCCTGTACTTTACTGTTGTGTCTTGGGTGGCCATGAGAGCCCGTGTTTTACCGTTGTGTCTTGGGTGGCCATGAGAGCCCGTGTTTTACTGTTGGTGTCTTGGGTGGCCGTGAGTGCCCGTGGGGTTGTCGAACCCGTGCCTTTGTTGTTGGTGTGTCTTGGGAGGCCGTGAGTGCCTGTGGGGTTGTTGAACCCGTGTCTTTACTGTTGGTGTCTTGGGTGGCCATGAGTGCCCGTGGGGTTGTTGAACCCGTGTCTTTACCGTTGGTGTGTCTTGGGAGGCCGTGAGTGCCCGTGGGGTTGTTGAACCCGTGTCTTTACTATTGGTGTGTCTTGGGAGGCCGTGAGTGCCTGTGGGGTTGTTGAGCCCGTGAGTTACTGTTGGTGATTTTGAGTGGCCGTGAGTGCCCGTGGGGTTGTTGAGCCGTGAGTTACTGTTGGGGGTTTTGAGAGGCCGTGAGTGCCCGTGGGGTTGTTGAGCCCGTGAGTTACTATCGGTGGTTTTGAGAAGCCGTGAGTGCCCGTAAGGTTGTTGAGCCCGTGAGTTACTGTTGGTGTATCTCGGGAGGTCGTGAGTGCCTGTGGGGTTGTTGAGTCCGTGTTTTACGGTTGGTGTCTCGTGTGACCATGAGTGTGCTGTGGAGTGTTGAACCTGTGTTGTTGCTGTTTGTTGAACTTGCTTGTGATTGTGACTGTTGTTACCTGAGGTTGGGGGCCCGCTTCATGAAACGGGGGTCCACGAGCACACGTGTCTACATGTTCAGACAGGGTAGGGGGCCCGCCCGACAACAAAGGGGTCCTGGCCGCGCGGGTGTGGTTTGGGGTTGTGAGTGTGATAGGTCGATAGCCTGATCCGACTTTGTGTCGATGAATTGCGATAGGTCGACAGCCTGATCCGACTTTGTGTCGATGAATTGCGATAGGTCGACAGCCTGATCCAACTTTGTGTCGAGGAATTGCGATAGGTCGACCACCTGACCTGATTGAGATTGGTAAAGGGCGTGAGGGAGGTTACTGAGCAGCTGGTATGCGATCCTTTGTGATCTTGTTTGGTGTGCGATCCTTTGTGATCTTGGGTTTTCGTGGTGGTCTTTTGAGTCCTTGGAAGAGGTCGTGATCGTTGTGTTGGGTCTACATTACGAGTCCGAGTGTTGAGTCTGTTGAGGAAGTAACGGGTTGTGTGTCAGTTAAGTTACTTGAGTTTGGGGGTGGTATTCCCGGTGTTGGGTTTAGTTTTGGTGTTACCGGCATTGTCTGCTAAGTATGCCGTAGTCAGTCTGTTATCCGTGGTGGTGAGCGAACGCTCACCCCTAGTTGCTTTTACTACAAGTACTGATCACATGACGGACTAGGTGAGCTCTCGAAGGTTGAGGAGCTAGGAGCGGAGTCCGGGTTTTATCTTTCGAGTCTAGTGACGGATACCTTTTATTTTGTCCACTTGTTGGGACATATTTTGTTAAGTTGTAAATGATCATTTTGTTGAACAAATGGTGATTTTAAGGTGATTTATGGAAAAGGTTTTCAAATGTTTTATAATTTTAAATGTTCGCGTCCCGAGTTCGGTTTACTGAAATTGGGGCGTGACACGCGAAGTTGGTCTTGGGCTCGATCTCTCTGAATGGGCCTAAGTCTGGCCGGCCCAGTCAGCTTCCTCCTTTGCGTTTTTTTTTTTAAATTCTTTTGCAGTCGGTCCAAAATTCTAACCCGCTTCCCAACCTCGACGTTCCAAACGAACAATCTGAAACTTAATCCTCTTTAACCGGGGCGGTCTTTACAGTCTACCCCCTTAAAAGAATTTTGTCCTCGAAATTTTAAACGAACTCGCTCCACTTGACCCTATCTCAAGGAACGTCCGATTAAACTCCCAGTCCAATAATCCTCATGCACACGGAAACACTTGAACCAATTAGTCTATACCGGAATCCTCCGTCGGTAGAGACGTCACACCGATACACGCAGCTTGGTCGAGATACCCTATACCTGAACAGTCCTTCGGTAAAGGTATCATACCGAAACCATTCTCACATCGCACTTAAAACGGATCCAGTCCACCGACACTTCTCCTCGACCACCCACTTTACTTAACCAAGTATCGCGCACACAACAACCAAAAGAAGCCCATGTCCAACCACTCAAAATAAAACAAGGAACCAACACGAACTCAAATCAACTTGACGTTGGATCTCACACTTACTGCATGGTCCGGAGCGACGGTACATCTTATCAACATCTTCTCGGAAAGCGTGCGCACCTCGACACACCCAACACAGCTGCCATTACTATGACGACCTTCAACGAGGAGTAAAACACAGTCAAGATCGATCAACGATGGTTACTCGACCAGCGATCTCGCGCTTACCGTCACTCGCTCACATACTACCAAACGAACCAGTTCACAAGTCGATCCACCCACTGTACCACGAAGCTGAAGACACTACCAGTTCTAATCCCTTAGGGTTCGAGCGGGTTTGGATATCTCGAGCATATCTCATCCTCGCGCTCCTGCGCCGACCCTGCGCGGTTCTCAATCGTTCACAAACACGCGACCCTTCAGTCGCTTCTCGACAAACTCAGGACCACGATGGTCACCATTAAACCCCAAGTGTGCCCTGCTTGGGCAATTGACCAGACCTACCATCCAACGCTTCATACGGTGCCATAGTGTTACTGGCCTGAAAACGCTGTGGTAGTCTTCCTTTGCGATTTGTTCCCGGATACCTCGTGAGGTACTCCCACTTCTACCATACACTACACACGCTCGTCAAACCACAACGTACTCAGTCGGGGTGTCAAGACGCCAGGAACGCATCCAGGTTCTACTCTTAGATCCCCATGTCTCAACAAGTGTAAGGAAGAACAGAAGGATGCGATGTCTGTGGGTTATGGTCCCGCCACGCTTCCGCTGCGACACTCTGATCTTATCGCTACTAGGCCATCTCCCATGGCCGTTCTTGCTGCTTACTGGTATTCCTGTGGTCCTCCGTCGCTCGGGTACTAAACGCTGATGAAAAACTCAAGAACGCGTGATACTTCATAAATCGGTCCTCTTAACTTTCCCACTTACGTCCGACACTAGCGGCATCGCCGCACTCTCAACTAGCGTGCAAGGAACACAGTTTTAGAGTCCGTCTCGACCTTCGTATTGGTCAAACTCGAGCGCGAACTAAGTAAAACAGAAAACGACTTAAAAGATACACAAGTTCAAAAGCTGCACCAATAACTAAAAGTAATAAAACCAAAACGAGTCAAGTATAAGTGTCAAAATAGAAAGCACGCCTCTGAAGTCAAAACAAAAACAGCTCCCGTACTCTCGCTAGTCCCATGTCTCGTGATGTCCTCTAATCAACCACGTGTTGGGTCTCGAGGTAGGGTTGGAGATGAACCAACTCGCAGCGGAAAATCAATGAAAACCAAGAGACGATTAAAACCATGAAACAACTAACAAAGAATGGATTCACAAGAGAAAAATTCAGCACTAGTTCTTACCAAAACAAGAACACCGGTTAACGAATGATTGGCTTGAGTCTCCAAGACGCCTACGTATCCACATGGGAATCAAAGCCACGTAGTTCTTCTCTTTGAGGACTCAAGAACACAAAAATGGAGGTGGGAACTTGCCAAACCCGAAATTGCAAGGGAAGGGGGAGAGAAGTTGTGTTTCCTATTCTTGTCTAGTGTTTGTTATGTTGAAAAAAGATGACTTAAACATAACAAAACCCATACTTGTCCAACTAAAGGCATGGGACAAGTATGGTGTCAAGTAAGGTGTAAATAGGACAAAGTATGGCAAGACAAGATTGGGTTAGGTGGTGAATCACCAACACCTTAATCCTTGTCTTGCTTACTTAGTACTAGTTAATCAAGACTTGATTAATTAGTTCTATGGGCCTTGGTTGCATGGGCCTTTCATGGGCCTCTTGGAACATGGCCCGTGGCCATTTCTAACGAGGTCCCGTGATTCGCTCATCGCCTCCAAGCCTTCCATACCGGAAATGTCCAACATTATCCGACGCGATCAATCCCAAGACTCCAAGCCTTGTCTCGATCCGTAAAGTCCTATTCACGTACGGGCACATGACCCAAAACCCAGTTTTGGTCATGTCCCGAGACAACTCCCTTTTGGCCATTCTCCATAAATGTGTCAATGAGTTTCATCCTCCGGTGTGACCCTTAGGTTTATGCATGTCAATAGATCAACGTAAAATCCCATTTTACTTGATCCTATTTAAGTGGCAACTAACGAGACTTTAGTATTGCCTGACACTACATAACGAATCGACCCTGTCGATTCTAACCTTTCCGTCGTCCCTGTCATTATCCTTTTATCTCCGATATCCTGATTGAGATAAGGCATAGAGCCGTCATCCTTATTATTCTCAATCACCGTTCCTTGATATGTGAGATGACTGAAGATATGATACCCAGTATCATGTGCATGGCCATGCTATTCTTCCCGTCACTCTCGATCAAGCGGCCGAGAACCGATATCTTTCCCATACCTTAGTACGAGGGATAAATCCCTTAGCCGTCTTTCGTGTCACTCATGTAGCCCGTCCCCAAGCCAATCCTGGCCGTTATGGAAGCCCTGTTACGGACAACGTTAGGCTCAGGTCAAACTCAGTTGTTGACTACATAGCGATCACAAAGACTCCTTGGTCTAAGGATACATAACAAGCTACAACACTGAATATGTTCATGACTTAATCTATGGCACATATTCAGGGCGGGTCGTCCAATATTATGTCCCACATGATATCTATGATCAGACTCCGGAATCCCATTCCAATGACTAACAGAACGTAAGCCATAAAGAGCCATCTTTCATACTAGTCGCTTCTAGTGAAGCTTTGTTGACTAGGGACCCATCAAGTGTGATCTATCTCGATCTATGGTTCTATTCGCATGGTGGGCATAGATCAGAGCACACATCGATATATTACTCCAACACATAAGTAATATAAAGCCGCTTTAATTTTATTGCTAATGATGATATATACATTTGGACATTTAGGATTGAACTACGGGCACTAAGACTAACAATCTCCCACTTGCCCTAGTTCCAATCTAAACTCCAATATGTCCCCATCGACTTTACATGTCTAACATGTTCAGGCAGTGACACTGCCTTAGTCAAAGGGTTGGCTATGTTATCATCTGTTGCAATATCGGTTATCTTCACTTCACCTCAGTTCAGTATTTATCTGATGAGGTGGATACGCCGCAGTACATGTTTGGATTTGTTATGCGATCTAGGCTTTTAGCTTGCGCAATGGCCCTTGTGTTGTCGCAAGATGGATTCACCGGACTGGATGGGTTTTTAATTACACCCAGCCCTGCCATGAATTTCCAAATCCACATAGCCTCCTTAGCTGCCTCTGCAGCATCCATGTACTTGGCCTCTGTCGTAGATTCGGCAATGGTATCTTGCTTTACGCTTTCCCAGCTAAAGCTCTGCCATTCAGCGTAAACACATATCCTGATTGACTTCTAAAGTCATCTGGATTTGTCTTGGAAAACTAGCGTCTACTCATCCTTCGACGACTAGTTCAACATCATCTTTCCCCCGGGTTAGAATGATGTCTACTGGTACAATATAAGGCTTACGAGACGTCTGGTCTCATACATGTCATGACATATATGATCGATCCTGCCCCCAGGCGCATAGGATTCTCATCATCCTTTTCAGCTCATCAGGTGTCTTAGGACACTGAGTCTTGCTGAGATGAATGCCATGACTAGTGGGTAAGAGTCCTTTCTTTGAATCGAGCATTAAGAACCTACTCAATGCCTTGTTCACATAGGTTCCCTGACTTAAATCCAAGACCCTCTTGGTGCGATCTCTACATATCTTAATCCTTAAGATATGAGAAGCATCACCTAAGTCCTTTATTGAAAAACACTTCCTCAACCAAGCTTTAGTCTCGTGCAAGGTTGGGATGTCGTTTTCAATGAGAACCAGAAAGGTAATATTGCTCCCACTAGCCTTCTTATAAACGCAAGATTCATCCTCGTTCTTGATTAAGCCAAATCCAATTACAGCTTCATCAAAACGAAGGATCCAACTCCGAGAAGTTCGTTTCAATCCATAAATGGATTTCAACAACTTATAAATCTTTCCTTTATTCTTCGGATCGGCAAAACCTTTGGGCCGAGACATACAAACGTACTCAGTCAAATTTCCATTTAGGAAAGCGGTTTTGACATCCACTTGCCATATCTCGTAATTATGATACGCAGTTATGTCAAGAAGAATTTGGATCGATTTTGACCATAGCCACTAAGGAGAAGGTTTCCTCATAGTCAATCCATTGGATCTGCCTATAACCTTTCGCCACCAGTTGAGCTTTGTAGGTCAGAGGGTTGCCGTCGATGTCCATCTTCACCTTGAAGATCCATTTGCATCCTATGGTCCTCACACCATTGATGGGATCAACCGGTTCCCAGACTCGGTTGTCCGACATGGATTGCATTTCCTCCCTCATGGCTCCCAGCCATAACTCGGAGTTGGGCCCATCCACGACTTCCTGAAAGGTGGCTGGATCATCGTGATCCACCATGACTTCATTGTCACCTCCGGATACCATATCTTGGAGGTGGAAGATTGATCCTTTCAAATCGCCTTGGACCTTCCGGAATTGTAACAGGAATTGGTTCTTACTCTACGACAATCTCTGGCTCCTTTCTACTGGGTTGCCAATTGGTTTAGACAGATCTGTACCATCCTGAATTTCTTCGAGATGCACAGTCCTCCCAATGACGTCTTTGGAAACAAAACTTCTTTTCCATAAAGACCCCACCCCAAGCGACGAACACCATGTTCTCACTGGGATTGTAGAAGTAGTATCCCCTTGTTGCTTTGGGATACCACACGAAGGTGCATATCTCAGATCTTGGTTCGAGCTTAGTCGAAACCAAATGTTTCACATAAGCCTCGCAACCACAAATCTTTAGGAAGGACAAAGCGGGCATCATCCCGTACCATTTTTAAAATGGTGTCCCTTCCACACCATTCGTCGAAGCCCGATTCACTATGAATGCGGTCGTCTCTAGAGCAAAACCCCTAAAAGAGATTGGGAGATCAGTCCAACTAATCATGGAACAGACCATTGTCTAACAATGTCCGATTTCTCCGTTTGGCTACACCTTTCAACTACAGTGACCTAGGAGGAGTCCATTCCAAAAGGATCCCATTCTCTTTTAGATGATCTAATAACTCTGTGGTCAAGTATTTTCCACCTCGATCCAATCGAAGTGCCTTAATACCTTTGTCGAGCTGGTTTTCTACTATAGTCTTAAACTCTTTGAATTTATCAAAAGCTTCAGACTTATGTCTCACCGAATAGACATAACCATATTTACTGTAATCATCAGTAAATGTGATAAAGTAGCTAAAACCCCTCCTGGCAAGTGAACTTATTGGTCTACACACATTCGAGTGTATCAGCCCCAATAATTCACCCGCCCTTTCATCGCGATCGATAAAGGGCACTTTAGTCATTTTGCCCATCAAACAAACCTTGCACCTATCGATCGAATGGAATTCGAATGAACTTGAAAGCCCGCACTTCTGAAGTGCTGATAGGCGCTTCTTGTTTATGCGACCCAAATGACAGTACCATAACAGAGTTAGGTTTAAATCGTTGGATTTAGACCTCTTGGTATTAACGGAATATATAGAACTTGAGGCATTGTTACCCATATCTAATATGTACAATCCTCCAACCATGTCAGTACTGGTATAAAACATATCATTGCATAGAATATTGAAAACTCTATTTCCAATATTAACATTATATCCTTCCTTGTCAAACACGGATACAAATATAATATTCCTACTAAAAGTAGGTATGCAATATACATTATACAGTACTAAGACAAGGCCTCTTGGCAAAGCAAGACTCATGGATCCTACAGCAGTTTCCACAACTCTGAGGTCCACTTCGTGCTTTCCAAACCTCTCCTACTTTCAGCCACCATATATAAGTGCATGTGTGAGATTCAGTCCTGGTATCTAATACCCATGAATCTTTGGAAGTAGAGAGATGTAGCTCTATAGAGTTAATACCGGATGAAGGCACGGTCCCACCGCCCTTCCTTAGATCATCCAGGTTTCCTGATGAAGGCGCAGTCCTACTGCCCTTCTTCAGATCATCCACGCTATTTGATGAAGGCGCAGTCCCACTGCCCTTCTTCAGATCAGCCGTGAACTTCCTGTAATCCCGGTTCCAATGACCAGGCTGTTGGCAATAGAAGTAGACATTCTCATGTGTCTCATCTTTCCTGCCAAGTGCGCATGGGCCCCGCCCTTGCCACTTCCAATTCCCTTGTTGACCATCAGAATATCCTTGGATCCCAGATCCCTGATATATTCTTCTCAGCAATTAATGACACTTCATGTAACTCTGATATGGTCTTAGAGACAGCCTTGTCATGGACATATTCTTTGCGTTCAGACTTGAGGACTATCCTCAAAATTCTGTACCAGTCCAAATAGTTTGTCCCATTTAGCTTGACCCTGTCAAGAATGGTTTTTAATGACAAACTATTAATGTTCGCTGAATTTTCCATTTGATCTACAACAGATAAAATTCAATCAGTAAACTGAATAAATTTTATGAAGATCAAGCTTAAACACCAACAATCGATTCTAAACCTTTAGAATCTGAAACCAAGATCCTTGATTCACTCGATTAAGCTGAACTAATGCTCACCACTTAATCGAGCTATGTAGGTAGGACTCCATCCAATCACATCCAATGTGACTCTTGGCTAGGGTATGTACTTATGTACACGACTTACCCTATCTGTTACCCTAGCTCAACCTCAGGCCGAGAATCGTAGTCGGGTCCACCAATTTTCAACTATGGCTCGTCACTATGTAGGTGCTCCGCTAATGCGCACGACACCCACATATGTCGTCCAAACCTACTACCCCGCTTCCCCATGGATGCTCCGCTAATGCGCACGACAACCATAGGACGGGGAGGTAGTAAGGTGTTGATGATTGGGAGGTATCGGACATGACCCGCTTTTACTTGTCCAGTTGTGTTCAAAACTTTGGCACATCCTAGATGCGATGAGCACATCAACTACATTCCAAATGCAATGATGCCTCAAATTACATCCAATGTAATTCTTCCTTTGAACCCGTCAACTACATCCAATGCAATGACGGTTCTAAGGGTTCACACACAAGGATTAAAATTCCAATTTTATCTTTGCATGTGAGGTGATATGCTCGGTAAATAAAGTTAAGCATGCAATTCTAAAACACATAGAATTAATCATGCATAAACTAAACCAAGCATAAAGCGATAAATGTGCACATAATAGCCCCCTAAACTAACTCCCACTAGCTTCTTGAGCTCCACCGACTCCAAGCCGATGCCAACACCCGAAAAGCCACCAAATGACCTTTTCGCCCTTTCTTCGTCTTGAGTAAAATATTACAATTTAATACACGACTCGCAGGTCGGGAATAAATAAATATTACAAACAAGTGGTTCGACGACCACACCTTGAAAGAATAATTACACGTTAACTCTAACGGCTCGCAGGCCGTGAAAAGCGATTAATAATTAAATTGAGCTCGGGGCTATTATGTACACCATGCCAACATCACATCACACATCGTGTTATCAAACAAGCATGTTATCAAACATCATGTGATTTTCCGGTTTTAATTAATAGCCAAGTTTCGAAATTTTTGATGCTCGGTTTATCGAAACCGTTCAAAAATGAAACTTTTGAACATTTGATCTTCGAGTTCATCATGACGGTTCCAAACTCGTCATAACTAACAAAACGGTTTAGCCTTGGCATATCAACCATCCAATGGTCATGCTTGGCCTAGCTCCGTCCAACGGAGCCCCGTTCGGTCCCGGTTTCGGCTCCCCGAGAGTCCCGCTCCCGAGACCCGAAAAATCAAATTTTTTTCAAAATTTCCAGATTTGAAATAATTTTCAAAAATTCATTTTACATGCATTAAATCCATAAACAATAATTTAAAACATGTTATCAAACAATTTAGCAAAATAACATGCCAAAAACGAAACTTTCAAGCAAAACCGAAACTTTGAACACCGTCTTGTGAATCCCGAAGGTAGCACGGCTCTGATACCACTGTTGGGTCTCGAGGTAGGGTTGGAGATGAACCAACTCGCAGCGGAAAATCAATGAAAACCAAGAGACGATTAAAACCATGAAACAACTAACAAAGAATGGATTCACAAGAGAAAAATTCAGCACTAGTTCTTACCAAAACAAGAACACCGGTTAACGAATGATTGGCTTGAGTCTCCAAGACGCCTACGTATCCACATGGGAATCAAAGCCACGTAGTTCTTCTCTTTGAGGACTCAAGAACACAAAAATGGAGGTGGGAACTTGCCAAACCCGAAATTGCAAGGGAAGGGGGAGAGAAGTTGTGTTTCCTATTCTTGTCTAGTGTTTGTTATGTTGAAAAAAGATGACTTAAACATAACAAAACCCATACTTGTCCAACTAAAGGCATGGGACAAGTATGGTGTCAAGTAAGGTGTAAATAGGACAAAGTATGGCAAGACAAGATTGGGTTAGGTGGTGAATCACCAACACCTTAATCCTTGTCTTGCTTACTTAGTACTAGTTAATCAAGACTTGATTAATTAGTTCTATGGGCCTTGGTTGCATGGGCCTTTCATGGGCCTCTTGGAACATGGCCCGTGGCCATTTCTAACGAGGTCCCGTGATTCGCTCATCGCCTCCAAGCCTTCCATACCGGAAATGTCCAACATTATCCGACGCGATCAATCCCAAGACTCCAAGCCTTGTCTCGATCCGTAAAGTCCTATTCACGTACGGGCACATGACCCAAAACCCAGTTTTGGTCATGTCCCGAGACAACTCCCTTTTGGCCATTCTCCATAAATGTGTCAATGAGTTTCATCCTCCGGTGTGACCCTTAGGTTTATGCATGTCAATAGATCAACGTAAAATCCCATTTTACTTGATCCTATTTAAGTGGCAACTAACGAGACTTTAGTATTGCCTGACACTACATAACGAATCGACCCTGTCGATTCTAACCTTTCCGTCGTCCCTGTCATTATCCTTTTATCTCCGATATCCTGATTGAGATAAGGCATAGAGCCGTCATCCTTATTATTCTCAATCACCGTTCCTTGATATGTGAGATGACTGAAGATATGATACCCAGTATCATGTGCATGGCCATGCTATTCTTCCCGTCACTCTCGATCAAGCGGCCGAGAACCGATATCTTTCCCATACCTTAGTACGAGGGATAAATCCCTTAGCCGTCTTTCGTGTCACTCATGTAGCCCGTCCCCAAGCCAATCCTGGCCGTTATGGAAGCCCTGTTACGGACAACGTTAGGCTCAGGTCAAACTCAGTTGTTGACTACATAGCGATCACAAAGACTCCTTGGTCTAAGGATACATAACAAGCTACAACACTGAATATGTTCATGACTTAATCTATGGCACATATTCAGGGCGGGTCGTCCAATATTATGTCCCACATGATATCTATGATCAGACTCCGGAATCCCATTCCAATGACTAACAGAACGTAAGCCATAAAGAGCCATCTTTCATACTAGTCGCTTCTAGTGAAGCTTTGTTGACTAGGGACCCATCAAGTGTGATCTATCTCGATCTATGGTTCTATTCGCATGGTGGGCATAGATCAGAGCACACATCGATATATTACTCCAACACATAAGTAATATAAAGCCGCTTTAATTTTATTGCTAATGATGATATATACATTTGGACATTTAGGATTGAACTACGGGCACTAAGACTAACACCACGTGCTCGAAACCAAGAGCGATCCCATGATCGAAATCCTGTCTCTCCACCCGTGACTCGGTGATAGCATACACCCGACCCTGCCGTGCCGGGGGTCCGCCTCTCAGAGGGAGTGGAAATGCCATCTGCCGCGCTGCTCGCTGCCTCAGTCCTGGTGCGCTCGCTGCCTGTCTCGGAGCTCTCTGCGTCTGAGTCTAACGCTGTTGAAACTGCGGTGACTGCCCAGTCTACGACTGCTGTGATCGCAGGGCCGACACCTCCAAAAGACGATCGGGGCACCTAGAAACGAAGTGTGCTGACTGACCACACTGATGACAAAGCGATGGCCTGGCACTCGACCTCTCCTCAAGTCTACCCGCTGGATGGTCCACTGATCCGCTGCTCCCCGGACAGTCTCGAGCCATGTGACCCGGTCGCCCACATCCGTAGCATGTGCGCCCTCTCATGGAAGGTCTAACTGAAGTCACCGACCCCACCTGTCGCGGTCCACTCGATTGGGTCTGAGTCTGAAACGATCCCGAGGTCCTCTGCCTCTTTGGATCCTGACTTCTCGGATGGCCTCAAAGAGCTGCTCGACCTCGGTCTGACCTCCCGAGTTTTAGCTGTCTCACGGAAGCGTCGGTCCACAACCAAGGCCTGATCCACCAGGTCAGTATATACCTGGGTCCTCAAAACAGCGACCCGGTCCGCGATCGCGGGGTGGAGTCCTTCCTCAAAATGTCGGTACCAGAGAGTCTTCGTTTGCACCATCTCCTGAGCGAAGCGAGACAAGGAGGTGAACCTCGCCTCGTACTCCGTCACAGACAGACCCTCATGTCGCAGCTCTAGGAACTACTGACGTCTGTCATCCAGAACAGCCTATGGAAAGTACTGCTCGAGGAAACGTTGTCCGAACAGCACAAAGTCTTACCCCACTCGCGCTTGCTCTCGGCGCCACCAGTGGTAGGCCGTTCCCTCTAGGTGGAAGGCTGAGAAAGACACTCGGAGTCTACCGCTCCAAATCCCTGCTGTGTCCAGGTTGCGGGTGTTTCGTTCCAGCCACCTCTCGGCTGCCTCGGGGTCTGGCTCCCCGGAAAACAAAGGTATGCCCAACCTGCGGAAGTCTCGCAACGCCTGTGCGGTGTAATTGTCGACCTTAGTAGGTCCCTCAGCGGTCGCTTCAATGGCAGCAGGTGCAGCCACTGTTTTCGGAGCTGCGGCCTCTCTCCGGGAAAAGGCAGCTGCCAGTCCCTGAACAGTACGGGTCAGCTCCTCTAGAGCTGCCGCCTGGACTGTCTCAACCCTCTCGTGCACCTCAGCGGGTGCACCCTGGGCACTATTCGCCCCAGCAAACTCAGTAGTAAACTGCTGTCCTCGGCCCCTAGCTGGCCGTCCTTTGGTGCCTCGTGGAGCATAAGTACGTGCCATGTCGTAAATCCTCTGCACGGATAACACATAAGTTCAACTTCTTAACTTGAAAAGAACAACGCGCTTAGAATAACTAGCGTCACACACAGTCCACAACCGCGATACTTATAGTAATAGTATACTCAGTATTATAGTCACACAATAGCACACAACAGAGAAGTTCGCATCCTAGTGCGTCACACAGATCATATATACAAGCAGCGGTTACACACAATTTCATACTTAGCAGCCTATTCACACATAAGTCACACAGGTCACCGTTTACATCACACTGCAATTCTACCATGTACAACATACACTCAATTTCGATTTCTTAACTCGTCGTTATAACCCGATTCAGGCGTCCCTGAATTACGTTGTAACCACTCGACATCCCTCCATTCACGTCCAGCTACAGTGGCCCCTATAGCTGAATCGTGATGGTACATACACTTCAGTTTCTATAGAAAATCGAGCATGACCCGTTCGTAAATTTAGTTAACCATCCGCTTATGCGGGACAACCAAACAGTACCTGCACACAACACTCGATCACAATTATAGCACACAACAATTTATCTCAACTTACATCTCGGGTCTCGGTAATCTCACTATTATCGCCCAGCTACGTCCATACTTGGAAAACAGTTCAACTCAAACAATGACCACAAACCACACAACTCCACCCAAAAGTCCACGGCACTTAGTCTGAACGTTTCACCAATCGAACAACGGTCGACCAAGGCGGCAACCCCATAAAAATTAATCAACCAACACGTCATAACTAGCCCGAGCCTCGCTCGTTAACCAACCTCGATCTCAACCGGTCGGCATCATGGATCCACTAAGGTGTACAACAAACAGGAATAAGGTACAAAATCACGTAAAGTAAAGCTTAAACAACGCACTTTAACAGTCGCGACTCTTGTCGTTTCGACTCTACGCATAGGATATTTCCGACTTGCGTCACCGAGCACTACGACTTTAGCCACCTGACTCTACCCACCTACATGACGTACGGTCCGAGTTTTTAAAAAAAAAATCATTTCAAAATGAAACCAGGCTCTGATACCAAATTGTCACGCCCCAAATCCGGTTTTGACCGGACTCGAGACGTGAACTTAAATAGAAGATAAACCAAACAGAATTTAAAGTAATAAAGCTTTAAATAATAAACTGTAAATCATAAATTCGAATAAAGAGAGTCAACAACTCTTAAGTGAATCGTAAAATCAGCACTTAGTTCAAAACATAGGACGTCACTAGACAACTAGCCTAGAACACCCGCTAGCTCCCAAGCATCGAGCATCCAGCTAGTAAACTCCCACTCAAGACCTGAAATACAACAAGGTAAGGGGTGAGCTTTCGCCCAGTAGATAAAGTAGTTAAGGTAATGAACATCGGCTCACCACCACGAGTAACCGTCCAATTAGGACATACTAGTACATCATAACTAAGTGCAAAACGGGTTTCATAGCCAAACTTACAACATGCTCAACAACCACTTTCGCAAAGTAAAACATTAACCAAACATCAAACGTATCACACACAAAAGCAACAAACACATGTCCCGTAATGCAGTCCCCGAATTACCATCATAACATACCGGAAAGTCATCGTATCATCTCGGATAGCCCCTAGGTCGAGAGGAGACACATGCATCGGGGCAACCGGAAACGTTTTCTAGGAACGCATCTCATCGGAGGGCCCGGAAATGTCCCCAAAGGACCATAGATCATCGGGGTAGAACACGACCCGTAGGCCCAACCGTGACCCGTAGGCCTCATACGACCCGTAGGCCAAACACGACCCGCAGGCCCAATCACGACCCGTAGGCCCAATACGACCTTAGGGAAACCATTTCCAACATCTCCGGCTATCACAACTCGTTCCATTTATGTCATACAGAATCACGAAGCCTCGGTGTCGACATCTTCCCCTCACGTAGAATCGGGGTAACATCCCAGACCGGAAATCCCTCAGTCGGAGGTCTTCCTGTCACGTAGAATCAGGGACTCACGCATACTGGACCGGCACATACCTTGGTCGTACGCCTTCCCGTCACGGAGACTCGGGGTATCAATCGCGCCATCCTTGGCCTCGATACACTACACCAGAACTATCCCTCGGTGTAAGTACCACTCAGGTTACTCCTTTTCTTGGAACACACAACAAGAGTATGATACGCATCACAAAACATAGTTGACCTCGGTATGCCAACCGGGCCTACACACCACAACACACAAACCGGTCTATCATTCACCCGATCATATCACAACCAAGGTTTCACGTACATCAAACATGGCACACTTGCCCACACACAGTCACAATCATGAAACACCGAGTAAATCTTATTTAGACTCTCACACAACGATTATAACACGCAGCACGCAATCCTACGGCTCGACATGACCATCTACCAGCACAACAATTTCCCAGAATATTGAAAGCGGCTAACACTAGTGAATCACATCCTACATGTTACTAAGACTCGTCCTGTTATTTTTATAATTTAAACGTTCGTTCCAGTTTCATTATTACCTAGCATACATACTAGTAAATTTCTGTAATTAAACTGGTATTCGCTACTTTCCCTACCTCAAGAAGAACCAACAGTTGCGTCTCCTAGCTGCTGACGTCCGGTCTTCTCCACGATCGAGGTCCAAGCCTTGTTTTAACAAAAAGGGACGAGAATCAGTCCCGGTCCATTCCGTAACCGTCCTCTAATTTTACCAATTCAGTCCGATGAGTCCTTCCTCTTTAAATCCTTTAGATTTCAAATTTTAAATTAATTTAATGAATAATGAAACTGATTTTAAATTAATTTAGTCCGTAACTGGTCTGACCCGAGTCCGACCCGGATCTGAGTCCGAACCTGTAACCAGACCTGGTCTGAGCCCGAACTTGAGACCAGACCCGATCCGACCCAGGCCCGGCTCCAGACCTGAGTCCAGACCCAAGGCCCAAGACCGGTTCTATTCTGGCCCAAGGCCCGCTTCCCGTCTGGTCTGACAGAGCTGGAGATGACGAGGGACGATGGGTAGGGTTCGTCTTAGAATGCCGACGGCGGAGCGGCGAAGAGCTCGAGGGAGACCGTGGTGGTGCAGGGAGTGATTCCCGTCGCAGAACCGACGAGGTTCTCCGGCGACCTACGCTAGCGAGGCTTTACGCCTTCGCAGCGCCACGCTCGAGCTCAGGCCTGATCTGATCCGAGCTCTCCGGCGCGGGGTAGATTACGCCGTGAGGGGTTCCGGCCGTCTCGCGCGTGCGCGGTTAACAGGTGAGGAAGGTCGTTAGAGGAGACGACGGGGTCGGGTCGAGGCTCACCGGCGAGGTCTCGCATGCGTGCGATTTGGGGCTCGGGGAAGAAGAAATGGGGCGAGGGGTTCCCAGCGACAGTGTCTCTATGCAGGGCCGGTGGTGATCGATTCGCGCTCGGGGATGAAGGGTACGGCGGTGGCGGTGCGATTTGGTGCGAGAGGGAAGAGATGAAGGCTGCGAGAAGGGAGGAGGAACGAGGCTGCGCGAGAGCGAGAGGGGAGCGAGGGTTTGGTTTCGGGAAACGCGCAACTGAGAGGTAGAATAATAAGGATGACGGCTCTATGCCTTATCTCAATCTGGATATCGGAGATAAAAGGATAATGATAGGGATGACGGAAAGGTTAGAATCGACAGGTTCGATTCGTTATGCAGTGTCAGGCAATACTAAAGTCTCGTTAGTTTCCACTTGAATAGGATCAAGTAAAATGGGATTTTACGTTGATCTATTGACATGCGCAAACCTAAGGGTCTAACCGGAGGATGAAACTCATTGACACATTATGAAGGATGGCCAAAAGGGAGTTGTCTCGAGACATGACCAAAACTGGGTTTTGGGTCATGTGCCCGTAAGTGAATAGGACTTTACAGATCGAGACAAGGCTTGGAGTCTTGGGATTGATCACGTCGGATAATGTTGGACATTTCTGGTATGGAAGGCTTGGAGGCGATGAGCGAATCACGGGACCTCGTTGGAAGTGGCCACGGGCCATGTTCCAAGAGGCCCATGAAAGGCACATGCAACCAAGGCACATGGAACTAATTAATCAAGTCTTGATTAATTAGTACTAAGTAAGGAAGACAAGGATTAAGGTGTTGGTGATTCACCACCTAACCCAATCTTGTCTTTCCATACTTTGTCCTATTTACACCTTACTTGTCACCATGCTTGTCCCATGCCTTTAGTTGGACAAGTATGGGGTTTGTTATGTTTAAGTCATCTTTTTTCAACATAACAAACACAAGACACAAATGAGAATCAACTTTTTTCTCTCCCTCCTCCTACCATTTCGGGTTTGGCTAGTTTCCACCTCCATTTTTGTGTTCTTGAGTCCTCAAAGAGAAGAACTACGTGGATTTTATTCCCATGTGGATACGTAGGAGTCTTGGAGACTCAAGCCAATCATTCGTTAACCTGTGTTCTTGTTTTGGTAAGAAATAGTGCTGAATTTTTCTCTTGTGAATCCATTCTTTGTTAGTTGTTTCATGGTTTTAATCGTCTCATGGTTTTCCTTGATTTTCCGCTGCGAGTTGGTTCATCTCCAACCCTACCTCGAGACCCAACACATAGACGCCTCCAATGTCTCATGAATGGACAGTATCTGGCAGCAATGTTGTTTCATTTGATCAGTTTTATTCCTACTGAACAGAACCGAGGATTTTTCCAAGTTTAGAACCTGACCCGAGAGAGCCTCAAACGAGTCTAAAATATCCTTTACCGTCTGAGTATCCTCCGTTGTAGCCTGGACGAATATATAACAATCATTTGCAAAGAACATATGTGTGATTTCTAGCGCTTCCTTTGAGACACGAACGCCCCTCAACCGCCCCCTAGTCTGTGCATGGCGCAATAAGTATGTAGGCCTTCCATGCAGAAAAGTAAAAGATATGGGGACAAAGGATCCCCTTGCCGTTGGCCCCTAGTCGGTGACATCTGGGAAGTCTCATGCCCCCCAAACGTAATCGTATAGTGAACCGATTGTATACCCACTCAAATCTGTCATATGCTTTTCTCATGTCGAGTTTGAGCGCCATGAAGCCCACCCCCCTTGTCATTTTTTTGCGAAGAAAGTGAATAGTCTCGAAAGAAACGGTAATATTATCTTGAATGCATCTTCCCGGTATAAACGCCCTTTAAGTATCCGAGATCACGATATGGAGGAGGGATAGTAACCGGTTTGCTAGCACCTTAGAGAGTATCTAAAAGACAACATTGCACAGTGCGATTGGGCGGAGGTCTGTTACCTTATTTGGGTCTGACTTCTTTAGGATGAGCACAATGGAGGTGTCGTTGACAGCCTGGTCGAAGCGGCGGGATGTTAATACCCCTTGAATGAATCGCACCACCTCATTCGCCACTATCAGCCAATAGTACTGATAAAATCGCGGACTCAGAGCATCCGGACCCGGGGATTTATCGAGCCCCATTTGGAACACCGCCGTTCTGATCTCACTAGCTAAGCATGGAGATAGTAGAGATTGATTTTGGGCCTGAGAAATACTTGGCGGTAAGGCAATGGGAAAATCCTGCAGGTCAGGCAGGCTAGAGGTAAATATAGTGCTGGAATATTCCTCTATCAACTGTCGCATCCCCGTACCCCAGGTAACCGACTCTCCCACTTCATTCTTTAGGGACATGATCGTATTGATCCTCCGCTTGTACGAGCAAGCAGCCTGAATTTTTTTTGTATTGCGGTCCCCTTCAACCAATCAGTCTTGCTTCGCACGCTGGCGCCAAAAGGCCTCCTGCTCTCCCAAGGCTTGTTCGTATTGTATTTGGATAGCCTCCCAACGGTGCACTCTTGCTCTATCAGTCCTGCCATTAAGCTCCGCTATTCGCCATTGACACCATTTAATATGGGTGATGTTCCGGCAAAAATGATGCCGGCCCCAGGCATCTAGGGATTTGCCCACCAATTGTATGACTTCCCCAATCGGTTTCTCCGGATGCTTATCCCAAGTTGCCTGAATGAGTTTTATACAGTCGGGGTCGCGAACCCATTGTGATTGAAAACGGAATTTCGGCGGGCCTCGGTGAGGGACCTGACAGCCAAGGACAAGAGAACCAGCCAATGTCTGATGTTGTCACTCCCGTGTTGCAGAATTCCAGGTTCGGGAGTTTGGAGAACAAAGACTCTGAGACCAGTGCCCTATCCAATCGTGATTGGATTCGTGCATCATGTCGTCGTCCTCTATACCAGGTATACTGATGGCCGGTCATAGGAACATCCACCAATTGCAAGTCATTCACCAAAGAGGAGAAGTCATCCAGGAGGCTTAAAGGGTATGACCCGCCTCCCGTAGTCTCATCGGGATCGAGGATGTCATTAAAGTCTTCTATCAAGATCCAATCAGGCTTCGTGGGAGTATATAGATTTCGGATGATCTCCCAAGTAAGATATTGTCGGTCCCTATGGGGTTCCGCATAGATACCCGTGAGACGCACTCTCTCGTGGCCTGGCGCCGAGAGCTCAATATCAATATACCTTGCAGAGGATGACCTAAATATCACTTCGACCCCAGAGACCCAAAATAGAGCTAGTCCTCTCTGACTCAATGTATGTGTAGAGCCACCTGTGTAGGGAACACAGAGATTGTCCCAGAAGCCAAGAGACCGAGAAAAAGGAGCATAGTTCTGGACATCGAGTAGAGATTCCGATAGAAACAACACGTGGGGGGGATAAGCCTGAAGTAGTTGTCTAAGTTGTTGTTTGTGTGGACCCGTACCCATTCCACGACAACTCCATGCCAAAATTCGGAGATCCGGCTTCGCCTGATGCGACGTAGACCCTGGACCTGGGTCCCAAGTCCATGGCTGAGATTGCAGGTTCAGAGGAAACGAGGGGGATTACGATGCGCTCCCCATCTGCCCTTGTGATAGAACCTCATCCAGTCCTTGAAAAACCGATGATGGTTGTGTTAGGGGACCACGAAATCCCGGTAGAGGCAAAATCCGCCGAGGGTCGGGGGGGGGGGGGGGGGCGGAATAGGGGGCAGAGAATGGTGCATTCCCATTCACCAGTTATATTGGCGACACAAATCCCGTCCCTAGAAACCCATCGGTCGGAAGAGGTGAGGAAGCCGGGGATTGCGGTGCTTCAGTCGCTAGTGCTAGTGACACGGCAGAGCCCGTTCCTAGATTCCCAGCGCGCACAGGAATGAGGACCGGAGCAGGGCGGGGAAGCGAGGGGCGACGGCGAGGGCGGCGTCGCTTGGGGGGGGGGATCCACCTCAAGACCCAGCGCGCACAGGAATGAGGACCATGTTGTTTGGACGACAAAAAAGTCAATAGTTATATCTTGTACTACATATTCAAATAATAGTCATTTCTTGGAGTTTTCCCAAAATGATATTAGCAAACTGTAACGAATAAAACAAAAAAAATGATTAATCTATAAAAACTTAACCAAATCTTCGGCCTTGAGCCATGCTGACGAAGATAAGTAGGACATAGAGCTTAAGTATCGATGTTGTGGTGATGTTGCGAGATTTGGCCATGATCACTATACTTGTATTTTTTTTTGAAATGTGATTGTAACTTGTGAGGAGAAATCTGGTGAGAACCATGTTTTAACATAGGAACCGCGAGAACCAATCTAAGTCATCCATTTTAAGAATGGATGGATGAAATGCAATTGAGTAGTTGACTGCAAAAAAACAACACTTTTTAGTAAGTGGTAAGGGCTTTTTAATAAAACTATCATATTATTTTTTTTAACCAATTCACTAATTTAATTTTTCCCGCTTCGTTTGAACTCCGATTGGCTTCAAACTTGCGCCATTAGTTTTGTTTTTTTAATGGCTTTCTATCAAGATCAGTCATGAATATATTTTGAAGCACGAAAAAAATTATTTCGGGGTTGATTTTAAAAAAAAATAAATTATGGGTAATTTTTATCAACACTTTGCTATGGATTTATCAACACTTTTACACTGATTTTATCAACACTTTACACTTGTTTTATCACCTCATTTTCCAAAATTGTTCATGATTTTATCACCTCATCGCATGCTTTTTATGAAAACTAGTTTTATCAACACTAATTACTAGGTTTATCATTCAATTATGTGTGTTTTATCACCCCCATCACATGTTTTTGTGAAGCACGAAAAAAAAATTATTACGGGGCTGGTTTTTAAAGAAATTATATTTGGGTAATTTTTATTAACACTTTGCTCTGGGTTTATCAACACTTTACACTGGTTTTATTAACACTTTACACTGATTTTATCACCTCATTTTCCAAAACTGATCATTATTTTATCACCTCATCGCGTGCTTTTTATGAACACTGGTTTTATCAACACTATACAATAGGTTTATCATTCAAAATACGTGTGTTTTATCACCCCCATCACATGTTTTTTTTGAAGCACGATTTTTTTATATTTCGGGGCTGGTTTTTAAAGAAATTATATCTGGGTAATTTTTATCAACACTTTGCTCTGGGTTTATCAACACTTTACCCTGATTTTATCAACACTTTACACTGGTTTTATCACCCCATTCTCCAAAACTGATCATGATTTTTATCATCTCATCACGTGCTTTCTATGAACACCAGTTTTATCAACACTAAACACTAGATTTATCATTGAATTATGTGTGTTTTATCACCCCATCACAAGTTTTTCTTATCAACGTTAAACTCTAGTGTATCACACTTATTATCAAAATTGAACATGGTTTTTATCACCTTATTATTTGTTTCTTATCACCTCATTACATGTTTTTTATCAACATTTAGCACTAGTTTGGTACTCCGATATAAAACATTTATTAGTAAAGATTTATCAACGCTCACATTATTTTTATCACCTTGATATACATTTTTATTTTCGTGCTTCAAAATATATTCATGATTGATCTTGATTTAAAGCCATTGAAAAAAGAAAAATAATGGCGCAAATTTGAAGTTAATCGGAGTTCAAACGAATCGGGAAACATTAAATTAGTGAATTGGTGTAGAAAAAAAATGGACACTTGTCCACATGACACCATGCTATTACAATTATGCCCTTGCTTGTGTGAGAATGGATCAAAGTCACGTGAATGTGGGTAGAATTGGGATGATGATGTGGCATCATGGTGAATGTTGGATCTTAGGTGTGTGTGCTAAGATTGGTTCTCACGGTTCCTATGTTAAGAGTGGTTCTCAATAGATTATCCCTCGTAACTTGTAGTTTGCTTTAAAGCATATATTTATAGTGAAACTGACAACATAGTATCTTTTCATAGTCATCATAGATTGTTTTTTGTTGTTGAGATAATCGATTTGATATATTAATAATAACGAGTGTTTACAGAGTAGAAAATCACTAAAACACTAAACACAAATGGATATAAAAAACCGAAATGAAACGAGTTCTCAGGAAAGAGGATACTCAGACAGGCTAATAAAAAGCACAAGGTTCCGACTACTTCCTGAAGGCTCCTGGAGGTTGGTACTGCGGTAGCGTTTGGCGACATCGATACAACGATTCCAAACTGGTGGAAGCTAGAATAGAGCATACCCCTTACCGAATATTGATACTATGTCGTCCTCCCTTGGCTGATAGTGGTAGGGCTACTAAACGCGGGATTATTGACCTCTAAGCTGGTAGGAAAGTACCGTGTCGGCTTTTGGTGGAACCGATGCCACCTTATGTCCAGAGGGGCGGTACAACCAACCAAGCCCCCTCTGGACCTCTTCAGACTCATTCCGCGAGGCGAAGGTACTTATAGCCCACACCGTTGTAAATGGGGTTCCCACCGAAAGAATGGAGGCTTCAGATTCCTCCACCTCGGATATCGAGATAATGACCTTTTGATCCCAACCAACCCGCTTTCAGCCATGGGTGCCCCAAAACCTATAAGAACTGCCCCCGGTCGATCCCTATCGAACCGGTGAAATCTGGCGAAAGTTGATTTTCCGCCTGAAAAGTCAACCGATGAATCCTGGAGTCATTCGGGACCTTTTCGGGGCCCAAAAAGATTAGTCGTCGTTGCGGTTAGCTTGGTTGGGTCGTTTCCTTTCAAATGACTACTTTGGCGAAAAAGTCAAACCCGGGTCAAACTAGGTCGAATTAAGAGCATTAACGAATTAATTTATTTTGAGCTGAGATATTTTGGGTAGAAGTGGACCCTACATGGACACATGTCCATGATAGCTTGGAGGGGAAGAAAAGAGTGAGAAAAGACCATTTGGTCCCCACTTGTGGACAAAGGAGAGAGAGAGGGGCTAAAGGATGAAATGGACATTTCCACCTTAGGATAAGATCACATGGGACAAATTTTCAACCATTTTTCTCGTTGTTGACCGAACCCCCTTGCTAGAGAGAGAGAGTGAAAAACTCCATTGAAGCTCCATTTCTTGAAGAAGAAGAAAGGGAGGAAAAGGGAACTCATTTGGGTGATTTCCAACACTAATCTTCTCAAAAATACTCTCATTATCATCCCATCTTCACTCTTAAGGTGAGTACACTTTGAAAACCCATTTTTATGAAGGATGGGTTTATGGGTTTTATGGAAAAGACATGAAATGGACTTGGGTCTTAGAGATTTAAGGTTCTTAATGTTTAATTAGATAAGTTATGGAGAAAGTGGAGATTAATGATTAAGATTCATTGGTTTTTTGTGGTTTTAATGAAACCCACCTTGGGTCTTGAAACTTTGGAGTGTTTGAGGTGGATTTTGAAGTTTTAGAGCTTAACAATGGAGTTGTGGAGAATCTAGGATTAGTTAGGAGCATGTTGGGAGAAAAGAGGTATTTTTCCGGCGACCAGATGTTCGCCGGAGCTCCGGCCGGTCGCCGGAATCCGGCCACCGGAGAGGGGAATGACCGGCCATGGTCGGCCACACTTGGACCCGTGACCGTCCCGGTCCGGTCCGGCCACCCACGGCCATGTGTGGTCGTGGGGCCCACATGGCCGGAGTTTGGTTGTGTAATGTTTGGACGGTCTTGGGTGAACCCCGGGACCATAACTTCACACCCGGAACGAATTATAGAAGTGATTCATGAAATTTCGGGAAAAACGATTAGAAACTTTAATTGCGAAATTAGAACACTCGGACCTCGGTTTTTGATTCCGTCAAGTGCGATGGAACAAGTAAACTTAATTAGGAAAACGAAAAGGGAAATTTTCGGAGTCTCGAGGGACGTTTTCCCGATTCCGGGCAAAATGGGCCTTTCGGGCCCATTTTGACAAGTTGAACAATTGGGGATTAGTTTGGGTATTTCTCTTTTTAAACCACACTTGAATTAGCGTTAATTCTCGTATTGCTTGTTCTCTTAGACTTTGTTCTCGAGCACGGCGGAGGAGACTTCTAGGCGACTCTTTTTGACTAAGCGTTTGGATAGCATTTGAGGTAGGGAAGAGTAGTAATTACCGTTTAAATTAAGTAATGTTAATAGAATGCATATAGTACGCTAATAACCGGTAAAGTCTTAGATTGCATATATGATGTGAATAACTAGGGTAATCGCTTTAAATTATGGGAATTGTCGTGTTGTAGAATCACATGTGGCCATGTCGTGCCTTAGGATTGGATGTTGGTTGTGTTCGGTTGTGGCTAGTAGTCCTTCAATGTTGATTTATGTAAGAACCGCCCCTAGTCGATCCCTGTCGATTTGGTGATTTTCGGCGAAAGTTGACTTTTTGCTGGAAAAGTCAACCTATGACTCTGGGAGTCATTCGGGACCTTTCTGGGACTCAAAAAGCTTAGCCGTCGTTACAGTTAGCTTAGTTGGGTCGTTTCCTTTCAAACGGTCTCTTTTGTGAAACAGTCAACCCGGGGTCAATTTCGGTCAAACCCTAAGTCTTTTTTTTTATAAGCTCGAAATTTTTATTAATAAGACCGAATCCATAAAAGAAACGGAATGCCCTGATAAGAAATCAGGAAAAAGGAGGTCAAAAGACCAGTACCACGCTTACAAAGGAATTCTGCTAAGGGGGAACTATAAGGATAGACCTTAACCCATAAACAGAAAAAACCGAGAAAACAAAACAGAAACTAAAGAACCGATTTCTGCCGAGCCTTATGGGATGATTTCCACAAAATCGAAATTGGAGGCGTTGCCTTGATGGCACGTTCTCGGGTTAGTGACCGAGCTTTCGAACGAGTAACCATAGTAAAGGTAGAAGATCGTCTTTGGCGAGGTTTAAGGAGAGCGTCCTTCCATGGACTGCTCTCATTCTCCGTTGCTTCCACCATAACCTCCGACCCTTCGATAACCGGAACCGCAGTCACCGAACCTGTCGTCACATCGTCCACTGACTCCACCTCAGGAGGAGAGTTCGATTGATCCCTGCAGGACTGAGCTTCAACAAAACCCACACGATCAGTTAACCCACCCGAATCGTAAGCAAGAAATTTCGAATCCCGGGGAACCCGACGAGAGTCAATCTCCGCCCGAAACAACTTTGACAACCAGTCAAACACCGAACTCCGATCGACGTTCTGCAACAGCTTTGCTAACATACCATCCGTCAACTTCCAATTCGCCTCCTGCAAAACCTCAGAACCTGGAACTCCAACAGCAGAGCTCGGAATGTTCTTTTTTGACACAACTTTGCCCTTGACTGGAAATGGTTCCTTTTCAGGCCGGGCATAAGCTACGAAAAGCTTAAAACCATTGTATTTAAACCCGTTATACGTGTCAATGGCTTTCTGGGCGGATGATGATGACAAGAACTCCACAAAACCGAAACAGTGACCTGTCCTGTTGGGTCGTTTTAGAGCAATGGCGGATACGATGGTACCAAATACTCCAAAAGTAGAGCGCATCCAATCATCAGAAGTGACAAAAGGCACATTATACACAAAAATTTTAGAACCTGAAAAGTGTTTCGATTTATCCGGCGGTGAAAAGCGAACCCCATTTGAAATCTGCTCCTGAGAAGACTCCAACTGGGCTGCAGCAATGGATTGAGTAGGAGGACCAGATCCATGTTGAACCCCAGGCCCATAAACCACAGGCCCATCCATGCCAACTAATCGGCCTTCTTCTCCACCCGAATCGCAAAACACGTCTTCTTTGAATTCCAAATCTTTAGAATCCACGATTTGCGGCTCTGAATCTGCAATCAAATCAGGACTCGAGATCTCTGAAAGTTTCAAGATCTCCGGCGGAATTCCGGTCGCCGGAGTAACAACCAACGAGTTCTGCGGACCTGCTTTGACCATCAACGATTTCAGATCCAGACGCCTCGCCTCCACAGGAACGCCGAACGGGGCTGATGAGTTCTTCCCTGCACCTTTTCCAGATCGCGAGGGCTTCTCCTTTGCACACGAGGGAACCGGAGCTTCATTACTCCCTGCCTTCGATTTTGTTCCAGTGACATTCCGCTCCGATACGACCTTTTTATTTGCCGGAGATTGCCGGTGACCTATACGCGAGCGCCTGATATGAACCTTGGTACTCTGTCTCTTGCGCGCCTCACCTATTGATGCTCTGTTCTTCTTGCATCCTGCAACTTCAATGAGTACATTACAGTACTCACCGTACAGAGAAATCAAGCCAGAACAGAACGAGAGGAAAGGGAGCAAAGGAGGAGCACCGGCCATTCGGTTGATCTGGGTGAAGTAAACCTTAAGTCTTAAATAACTAATTAATTGTGCTGAGATTTAAATTGGGTTTAGGTGGTCCCCACATGGACACTTGTCCATGTTGCCTTGGGGGAGAAGAAAGGAGGGAGATTTGACCATTTTGCCCCCACTTGAGCCAAGGAAAGAGAGGAAACCTAAAAGGGCATTATAGACTTTTCTAGGTTAGGTTTTAAGGCAATTTGGGACACAAAACTCACCTCATTTTCAGTGTTGGCCGAAATTAGAGAGAGGGGAGAGAGAGAGAAGGGCCATGGAAGCTTGAGGAGGAAGAAAGAAGGAAAAAGAGGGTCTCGGATTGGTTTTCTTCCCAAATCTTCTTAAAATCATCATCTTCTTCTATTCTCCAATCCCAAGGTAAATCTCCAATCCTTTTTCGTTTTTGTTGATTTTAGTTGATGGGTATTGAGGAAGAAGACATGAACATGGTTTGGTTTTGAGGATTTGGTGTTAGATGATGATTTATGGAGAGAAAAGGGTGTTGGATGATAGATTTTAATTGGATTGTTGTGGTTTTGATGAAGACCCATCATGGGTATTGAAATAGGGACATTTTTAGGACTGATTTGGAGGTTGGGAAGGTCAAAAATGGAGGTTTTGATGTTGTTTTTCGTGAAATCGGAGCTGGACGAAGAAGAAGGACGAACCTGTCCAGACTCGTCACGGATCTATGACGGGGACCGTGACGGAGGATATCACGGCTCCGTATGGGAGACCGTGACGGCGCCAGTCACGGCTCCGTGAGGAGAACCGTGAGGGTGCAAGCCACGGGTCCGTGACCCGAACCGTGACAGACTAGAGTTGGACCTTTTGGGCCTATTTTGTTGGATTTCGAGTAATTGGGACGGTTATCTATAACAAATCCCTTTTGGGGTGAATTGGGAATGTTTTCCTCTTTAAACCATTAGCGAATTACTCTTGATTCTAGTATTTAATTGTGATCCTAGACTTTGGACCCGAGCTTGGCGGAGGAAGAGCCTTTTGGACCTCGTGAAGTGACTAAGCGTTCGAAAAGCGATCGAGGTAGGGAAAGTAGCGAATACCGGTTTAATTTTGGAAAGTTACTAGTATGCATATAGGTTGCGAATATTTGATTTAATTGTTAGAATTGCATATTAGGATGTGAGCAACGAGTGAACCGAGGGATAGCTTACGAGCCATGTCAAGCCGTAAGTTTGGGAATTGCCGTCCTGTAGAAATGCATGTGGGCCATGTCGAGCCCTTAGGTTTGTGTGTTGATTGAAATGCCATGATGTATGATTGTGAAGCTTGATGTGTGGTTCACCCGTTGTTAGATTGAGAATCATGTTATGTTATGCTAGGTATAACGTGTTTTTATATTTTGGGCAAGTGTGCCATGCTTGATATGACGTGAACAAATGGTTGTGATATGATCGGGTGATTGATAGACCGATGTGAGGTGTTGTGGTAAGTTGACTCGGTTGGTATACCGTGGTTGAACTATGGCATTCTGATGCGTGAGACTTTCTTGATGCTTGTTCCAAGAGGAGTTTTATTCCGGTATGGTACCTACACCGAGGGGGTACGCCGGTGTAGGGTGGTATCTAGGCTGACGGTGTGGTCCCACGTATGCGCGGTCCCCCGGAGTGTGGTTCCGGTACAATACCTACATCGAGGGGGTATGCCAGTGTAGAGTATCTAGGCCGACGGTTACGTGTTCAGTATTGTGATTGTTCCCCGACGGATTCCCGGGAAGACATCTAGGCCGATGCTGTGTGTTCCAGTATGATGTATTGTGATTGTGCCCCGATGCGGTTCCGGGAAGATATATAGGCCGATGTTGTGTGTTCCGGTATGATATGATAGAGTCGGGCTGTGTACAGCCGGCGGAACTCGGCGACTGCGGTACGGGACGTGTGATTGTTTTACTGTGTATTGTATGCTTGATGATCGGATAAGTGATGTGGGTACAGGGTGATAGTGGTCATGTAAGTGTGTTTGTGGTTATGTGCTCTCCGTGGGTGTCATTAGTGTAGTGATTTGCTAGTATGCCCTAATTGGACAGTTACTCGTGGTGACGAACGAACACTCATCACCTTAACTACTTTTTCCTACTGAGCGAAAGCTCACCCCTTTAATTTATTGTTTTGCAGGTTTTGAGCGGATTGTGGTCTAGCGGGATTCTTAGAGCTAGGGAGCTAGCGAGGGTCTTAGGCTAGTCTGGTCAAGAGACGTACCCTCTATTTTGAACTAAACGTTTATTGTTGAATTTTTGAGCTGTTGACTCACTTTATCAGATTTATTACTTTCGGATTATTATTTCAGAATTTATTTCCTTATAAATCACTTTATTTATTTATTATTTTAGTTCACGTCTCGATTCCGGTCAAAACCGGATTTGGGGCGTGACAATTTGGTATCAGAGCATGGTTTTTCAAAAACTTCGAACCGTATGTCAATTAGGTGGGTAGAGTTAGGGCGCTAGGTTCCCGTGTGTCGGTTACGCAAGTCAGAAATGTCCTATGCGTGAGACCGAGACGAAGAGAGTCTCGGGTTAGAGAAATGTCCGGTCTAAGTACCATGTACTTGTAGTAAACCATTATGGTTGTTGTCTAGGGTTGTGTTAATTGACTGTTGAGTGTGGACGTGGCCGGGTGGTAATGGGACTGGTCATGCCCAGACTAGCTACGATGATTTGTTGTGTGCTATGTTTGTGTTGAGTGCTTTGTGCAGGCTGTGATTTGAATGTCCCGCATAAGCGGATGGTTAGTGTAATTTACGAACTGGTCATGCCCAATTTTCTGCAGAAACTGAAGTGTATGTACCATCACGATTCGGCTATAGGGGCCACTGTAGCCGGACGTGATGGGGGGATGTCAAGTGGTTACAACGTAGTTTGGGGATGCCTGAACCGAGTTGTAACGACACGATGTCGACATGAATGTTAAAGTAGAAAGAGGACGTGTTAAGAACTTGAATCTAAGTTGATGTTTGTCTAATGTGAAGTTGATGTGTGGTATGAATTGTGAACTGTGTGACTTGTGTGAGATATTGCTGATTGTTGTGTTTGACTTTTGTGACGCACTAGTGTGCGGTCTTCTTTGATTGTGTGAACTAGTATGACTATACTATACTAAGCATATTATTAGTGCGAGTGCGACTATTATGAACCGTGGGTGAACGTTAGTTAGTTAAGCGCGTCGTTTTATACGAAGTTAAGAAACTGAACATGTTCGTTATCCGTGAGGCGGATATACGACATGACACCTTCATACGTACCACGAGCCACCAGGAGCCAACCAGCTGGGGGTCGAGGGCAACCACCGGCCATTGAGTCGGTTGGGGCAATGAGTGCCCAACCGGCACCCGCTGAGGGGAATGAGAGAGTTGAGACTGGACCATCGGGACTCCCACCCAAGATCCCGCCTGTCACTGAGCCTACCCAGGTGGCAGCTCTGGAGAAGCTGACTCGCATAGTGCAGGGCTTGGCAGCGGCCTTCGCCCAGAGAGAGTCTATAGCCCCAGCACCGGAGACTGTGCATGCTACAACTACTGCCGCCACAGTGAGGCCTAGCCAGGTCGACAGCCACAACGCTCAGGCGTTGAGGGATTTCCGCAGGTTGGGCACACCTGTCTTTTCTGGGGAGCCAGACCTCGAGGCAGCCAAGAGATGGCTGGAGCGGATGACCCGCAACCTAGACACGTCGCATATACTGGTTGGTGGCTCGAGAGTATCTTTTGCGGCGTTCCAGCTGGAGGGACACGCCTACCATTGGTGGCAGCGCGAGCAGGTGCGAGTAGGGGATGACTTTACGCTGTTTGGACAACGATTTCTGGAGCAGTACTTCCCACAGTCGGTATTGGATGACAGGCACCAGCAGTTCCTGGAACTGCGTCAAGAGGGTATGACAGTCTCCGAGTACGAGGCGAGGTTCACCTCCTTGTCCCGATTTTCCTCGGAGATGGTACAAACTGAGACTCACCGCTGCAAACGGTTTGAGGGAGGTCTTCGCCCTGCGATTGCAGATCGGGTCACTATTATGAGGACCCAGTTATACTCTGACCTAGTGGATCAGGCATTGACAGTGGAACAACGCTTTCGTGAGACAGCCAGAGTTCGAGAGATCAAGCCGAGACCGAGCGGCTCCTTGAGGCCATCTGAGGCCCGTGATCCGAGGAGACAAAGGACCTCGGGATCGTTCCAGTCCCAGACACAGCTGAGAGGAACGCGACAGGTCGGATCAGTGGCATCCGTAGGACCTGCCCCGATAGAGCGGGCGTGTTTTCGGTGCGGGCGGTAGAGCCACATGGCACGAGACTGTCTGAGGGGCAGCGGACCAGCAGATCGTCCAGCGGGCAGACCTGAGGTGAGGCAGAGTGCCGGCCGCCGCTATGCCACCAGTGCGGCCGGCAAGGACACTTTGCTGCTATGTGCCCCGATCGGTATGGGGAGATGTCGGCACCACAACCACAGCAGTCGCATACTGGGCAGTCACCGCAGTTCCAGTAACGTCAGGCTCAGGCGCAGAGAGCTCCGCGGCAGGCAGCGAGCGCGCCAGCGCCGAGGCAGCGAGCTGCACAGCAGGTGGCACTTCCACCACCCCCGAGAGGAGGACCACAGGCACCGCAGGGAAGGGTGTACGCGGTCACCGACTCTCGAGCTGAGGGACGTCACTCCGACCATGAGGCTACTCAGGGTACGTGTTTGCTTTACAATTCATGGGCGTCTTTCTTATTTGATACTGGAGCATCACATTCTTTAATCTCTTCTTCTTTCGCTGGTATGTTGGGGTTGAGGGTAGAGTTTCTGAGTCGACCTTTATGTCTTGACACCCCTGTTACGGGAGAGGTAGTTCTGGGTACCGTATGTCGTGCATGTGAGATTAGAGTGGCTGATTGCCCTTTTTTATGGTGATTTGCTTGTGTTGGACATGACGGCATTTGACGTGATCTTGGGGATGGACTTGGTGACGAGGTACCGGGCGTCAATCGACTGTTATTGGCGATAGGTGACTGTAGTATCGGGCGACACGATCGTCACTTGTGTCTTGCGCAGTAGGAGCGTAGTTCTTCTGTCAGCGTTGACCGTGGGAGATGAGGTGGAGACCGTGCAGAGTAGAGAGGTGGAGTTTAGGATCGACTTGATACCTGGTATGACGCCGATATCCATGGCCCCGTACCGGTTTGCATGTCACACCCCAAATCCGGTTTTGACCGGACTCGAGACGTGAACTTAAGGTGATAAATAAAATAAGCGATTTTAAAGGAGATAAAACTTAAAAGAATAAACTGTAATCCATAGATCCGATAAAAGAGTCAACAATTCTTAAAACCATCAAAGAAAAGTTTAGTTCAAAATAACAGTATGTCTCTAGACAAGCTAGCATAGGACCCTTGCTAGCTCCCAAGCATTGAGCATCCAGCTAGTACGAATCCCGCTCAGGACTTGAAACACAACAAGGTAAGGGGTGAGCTTTCGCTCAGCAGGAAAAGTAGTTAAGGCTATGAACATCAGTTCACCACCACGAGTAATCGTCCAATTAGGGCATACTAGCAAAGCATAACTATCAACGACGCCCACGGGACAAGTACCAACCACCAATCACCCTCGCAAGACCACAATCACAATTTAAACAACACACAAAGCCAACCAGCACGCACAGAACATACAACAGTTCAACACATAACCGAGTACAACCGTTCCCAACATCACCGGCTATCACTGCCCGTCCCATTTATATCGTACCGGAACACAAAGCATCGGTCCTGGCATCTTCCTATCACCGAGACTCGGGGAAACATACCTGACCGGCAATACATTTAGTCGGATGTCTTCCCGTCATGGAGACACGGGGCCTGAAGCATAACGGACCGGCACACACCTCGGTCGTACGCCTTCCCAGACCACATAACATCGGGGTAATGGTTAAACCGTCCTCGTCCTCGATACTCTACACCGGCATACTCTCTCAGCGCAGGTATCATATCGGACACCCATCCTCTTGGAACACAGAGCATCAAGGGAATAACACGCATCACAATGCCATAGTTCGACCACGGTATACCAACCGAGCCAACTCACCATAACACACAAATCGGTCTATCACTCACCCGATCATATCACAACCAAAGGTTCACATCACATCAAACACGGCACACTTTCCCACACATAGCCACAACATGCTACACCGAGTATATCATAACATGATTTTTAATCTTATCGACACTAAGTCACACATCATGCATCTCAATCACAGATCATGGCATTTCAATTAGCACACAACCTAAGCCTCGACATGGCCATTCTACCAGCACGATAGTTTCCCAAGAATTGAAAGCGATTATTCTAGTGAATCACATCCTACATGCAAACTAAGACTCGTCCGGTTATTAATGTAATTGAAAGAGGTTATTCTAGTGAATCACATCCTATATGCGAACTAAAACCTTTCCGATTATTATTATTATCATATTGAAAGCATACTAGTAACTTTCCGTAATTAAACCAGTATTCGCTACGTTCCCTACCTCAAAAGTAAACAAGTCTCAACTCCTAGCTGCTGCCGACCTGCCTCGCTTCCTCCTCCACTTCACGGGATCCAAGTGCCTCCTCCGTCGTCACGCTCGGGTCCAAGGTCTTGGATCACAAAACAAACCGAGAATTATGAGTAATTCACAAAGGTTCAACGAGGAAAGCATTCCAAATTAACCCCAAAAGGACCTGTTTATGGATAATCATTCCAATTACTCGAAATCCAACAAAGTGGGCCCCCAAAGGCCCAAAACCGGTATGCCACGATTCTGATCAAGGATCCTTGATGGGCTCCGCCACGGATCTGGTCACGGATCCGTGGTCCAGGCCGTCACGGTTCTCCTCACGGAGCCGTGACTGACGCCGTCACGGTCTCCCTCACGGAGCCGTGACGTCACCCGTCACGGCGCCCGCCACGGATCCGTGACGGGTCTGGCACTGTTCATCTTCTTCTACCTCCAGCCATGGGTTTTCACAAAATTGACTCCAAACTCCATTTTTGACCTTCCCAAACCTCTAAAACAGCTCCAAATTCGTCAATAATCCAACACCCATCATGGATTTTCATCAAAACTTCCACAAATCAAATTAAAAACATCATCCAATCTCCTTTTCACTCCATAAATCATCATCCATCAACAAAACTCAAAAACCCAACTCTTGTTCATCAATTTCTTTAAAACCCATAAACCCAGTTCATCAAAAACGAAAAAGGATAGGATGCTCACCTTGGAAATAGAGAGGGGATGAAGAAAATGGAAGAATCAAGCCCTTTAGTGAAGAAATCACCCAAAAACTCCTTTTTTTCTCTCCTTTCTTCTTCTTCTTCAAGTTTCAAGCTTCACTTTCTCTCTCCACCCTCTCTCCAAATTCGGCCAACACTCTTCAAATGGGCTGAATTGCTCACCTTAGGTCCCCTTTAACCTAATAGTGTAGTGACACAAATGCCCTTAGTGCCCAAAAGCTTCTCAAAATCAATTTCAAGGGTAAATGTGTCTTTTTGCTCTTATTTCTCCTCACCCAAGCCACTATGGACATGTGTACATAGTGGGGATCATTCTAACCCAATTAATTCTCAGCACCTTTAATTAATTAGTTTTGGCCCTCAAATAACCGATAAATGACCCGAAATTGACTGACAGTTGACTTTTCCACAATTACAGTCAATTGAAAGGAAACGGCCCAATTAAGCTAAACGTGACGACGGCTAAGCCTTTTGGGCCCCGGAAAGGTCCCGAATGACCCTCATAGTCATCGGTTGACTTTTCCGGCAAGAAGTCAACTTTGGCGAAAACCTCCTGTTCGATCGGGATCGACCGGGGGCGGTTCTAACAGTCTACCCCCCTTAAAAGAAATTCGTCCTCGAAATTAAAACTGACGTACCTCAAGGGCAGAATAGGCTGGGGTACTTCGCACGAACCTCATCCTCGCGTTCCCAGGTCTACTCTGCTCTGTGGTGCTTCCACTGCACACGTACTAGTGGTATAGTCCTGCCACGCAAGGCCTTCTCTCGCCTATCCAGAATCCTGACTGGTTGCTGCTCATACGAAACATCCTCAGATACCTCGATGTCCGTCCACTCGATCACATGGGAGGGGTCCGTAGTGTACTTCCGCAGCTGGAATACATGGAAGACATTATGTACATTTCCGAGCTGCGGTGGCAATGCAAGGCGATAGGCAACAACTACAACTCTGCTCAAGATCTCGAAAGGTCCGATAAACCGCGGGGCCAGCTTGCCTCCGCCACGGTTGAACCGCAATATGCCCTTCTTCGGGCTCACCCTCAGAAACACATGATCACCAACCGAAAACTCAAGAGGTCTGTGCTGTCTATCTGCATAACTGTTCTGATGACTCTGCGCGGTCCTCAACCGATCCCGAATCAGTGCGACCTCCTCGGTTGTCTCCTGAACAAGCTCCAGACCAAGTAGAATCCGGTCTCCCACATCTGCCCAACACACGGGCGATCTGCACGGCCTACCATACAACACCTCAAATGGTGCCATCCCAATACTGGCCTGGAAGCTGTTGTTGTAGGCAAACTCCGCTAGTGGTAAGTGTGTTGGGTCTCGAGGTATGGTTGGAGATGAACCAACTCCCAGTGGAAAATCAATGAAAACCAAGAGACGATTAAAACCATGAAACAACTAACAAAGAATGGATTCACAAAAGAAAAATTCAGCGAGAGTTATTACCAAAACAAGAACACCGGGTAACGAATGATTGGCTTGAGTCTCCAAGACGCCTACGTATCCACATGGGAATCAAAGCCACATAGTTCTTCTCTTTGAGGACTCAAGAACACAAAAATGGAGGTGGAAACTAGCCAAACCCGAAATTGCCATGGAGATGAGGGAGAAGTTGTGTTTCCTATTCTTGTCTTGTGTTTGTTATGTTGAAAAAAGATGACTTAAACATAACAAAACCCATACTTGTCCAACTAAAGGCATGGGACAAGTATGGTGTCAAGTAAGGTGTAAATAGGACAAAGTATGGCAAGACAAGATTGGGTTAGGTGGTGAATCACCAACACCTTAATCCTTGTCTTGCTTACTTAGTACTAATTAATCAAGACTTGATTAATTAGTTCCATGGGCCTTGGTTGCATGGGCCTTTCATGGGCCTCTTGGAACATGGCCCGTGGCCATTTCCAACGAGGTCCCGTGATTCGCTCATCGCCTCCAAGCCTTCCATACCGGAAATGTCCAACATTATCCGACACGATCAATCCCAAGACTCCAAGCCTTGTCTCGATCCGTAAAGTCTTATTCACTTACGGGCACATGACCCAAAACCCAGTTTTGGTCATGTCCCGAGACAACTCCCTTTTGGCCATTCTCCATAAATGTGTCAATGAGTTTCATCCTCCGGTGTGACCCTTAGGTTTATGCATGTCAATAGATCAACGTAAACTCCCATTTTACTTGATCCTATTTAAGTGGCAACTAACGCGACTTTAGTATTGCCTGACACTGCATAAAGAATCGACCTTGTCGATTCTAACCTTTCCGTCGTCCCTGTCATTATCCTTTTATCGCCGACATACTGATTGAGATAAGGCATAGAGTCGTCATCCTTATTATTCTCAATCACTGTTCCTTGATATGTGAGATGACTGAATATATGATACCCAGTATCATGTGCATGGCCATGCTATTCTTTCAGTCACTCTCGATCAAGCGGCCGAGAACCGATATCTTTCTCATACCTCAGTATGAGGGATAAATCCCTTAGCCGTCTTTCGTGTCACTCATGTAGCCCGTCCCAAGCCAATCCTGGACGTTATGGAAGCCCTATTACGGACAGCGTTAGGCTCAGGTCAAACTCAGTTGTTAACTACATAGCGATCACAAAGACTCCTTGGTCTAAGGATACATGACAAGCTACGACAATGAATATGTTCATGACTTGATCTATGGCACATATTCATGTCGGGTCGTCCAATATCATGTCCCACATGATATCTATGATCAGACTCCAGAATCCCATTCCAATGACTAACAGAACGTAAGCCATAAAGAGCCATCTTTCATACTAGTCGCTTCTAGTGAAGCTTTGTTGACTAGGGACTCTTTGAGTGTGATCTATCTCGATCTATGGTTCTATTCGAATGGTGGGAATAGATCAGAGCACACATCGATATATTACTCCAACACATAAGTAATATAAAGTCGCTTTAATTTTATTGCTAACGATGATATATACATTTGGACATTTAGGATTGAACTACGGGCACTAAGACTAACAATCTCCCACTTGCCCTAGTTCCAATCTAAACTCCAATATGTCCCCATCGACTTTACATGTCTAACATGTTTAGGCAGCGACACTGCCTTAGTCAAAGGGTTGGCTATGTTATCTTTTGTTGCAATATAGGTTATCTTCACTTCATCTCAGTTCAGTATTTCTCTGATTAGGTGGATATGCCGTAATACATGTTTGGATTTGTTGTCGCAAAATGGATTCATCGTGCTGGATGGGTTTTTAATTACACCCAGCCCTGCCATGAATTTTCAAATCCACATAGCCTCCTTAGCTGCCTCTACAGTATCCATGTACTTGGCCTCTGTCGTAGATTCGGCAATGGTATCTTGTTTTACGCTCTCCCAGCTAAAGCTCTGCCATTCAACATAAACACATATCCTGACTGACTTCTAAAGACATCTGGATTTATCTTGGAACACTAGCGTCTACTCATCCTTCGACGACTAGTTCAGCATCATCGTTACCCCGGGTTAGACTAATGTCTACTGGTACAACATAAGGCTTACGAGGCGTTCGGTCTCGTACATGTCATGGCGTATATGATCGATCCTGCCCTCAGGTGCATGGGATCCTGCCCTCAGGCGCATGGGATTCGCATCATCCTTTTCAGCTCATCAGGTGTCTTAAGACACTGAGTCTTGCTGAGATGAATGCCATGACTAGTGGGTAAGAGTCCTCTCTATGAATCTAGCATTGAGAACCTACTCAATGCCTTGTTCACATAGGTTCCCTGACTTAAAACCAAGACCCTCTTGGTGCGATCTCTACATATCTTAATCCCTAAGATATAAGCAGCATCGCCCAAGTCCTTTATTGAGAAACACTTCCTTAGCCAAGCTTTAGTCTCGTGCAAAGTTGGGATGTCGTTTTCAATGAGAACCATAAAGGTAATCTTGCTCCCACTAGCCTTCTATAAACGCAAGATTCATCCTCGTTCTTGATTAAGCCAAATCCAATTACAGCTTCATCAAAACGAAGGTTCCAACTCCGAGAACTTCGTTTCGATCCATAAATGGATTTCAACAACTTATAAATCTTTCCCTTATTCTTCGGATCGTCAAAACCTTTGGGCCGAGACATACAAACGTACTCAGTCAAATTTCCATTTAAGAAAGCGGTTTTGACATCCACTTTCTATATCTCGTAATTATGATACGCAGTTATGTCAAGAAGAATTTGGATCGATTTTGACCATAGCCACTAGGGAGAAGGTTTCCTCATAGTCAATCCATTAGATCTTCCTATAACCTTTCGCCACCAGTTGAGCTTTGTAGGTCAGAGGGTTGCCGTCCATGTCCATCTTCACCTTGAAGATCCATTTGCATCCTATGGTCCTCACACCATTGATGGGATCAACCGGTTCCCAGACTCGGTTGTCTGACATGGATTGCATTTCCTCCCTCATGGCTCCCAGCCATAACTCGGAGTTGGGCCCATCCACGACTTCCTGAAAGGTGGCTGGATCATCGTGATCCACCATGACTTCATTGTCACCTCCGGATACCATATCTTGGAGGTGGAAGATTGATCCTTTCAAATCGCCTTGGACCTTTCGGAATTGTAACAGGAATTGGTTCTTACTCTACGAAAATCTCTGGCTCCTTTCTACTGGGTTGTCAATTGGTTTAGATAGATCTGTACCATCCTGAATTTCTTCGAGATGCACAGTCCTCCCAATGACGTCTTTGGAAACAAAACTCCTTTTCCATAAAGACCCCACCCCAAGCGACGAACACCATGTTCTCACTGGGATTGTAGAAGTAGTATCCCCTTGTTGCTTTGGGATACAACACGAAGGTGCATATCTCAGATCTTGGTTCAAGCTTAGTCGAAACCAAATGTTTCACATAAGCCTCGCAACCACAAATCTTTAGGAAGGACAAAGCGGGCATCATCCCGTACCATTTTTAAAATGGTGTCCCTTCCACACCCTTCGTCGAAGCCCGATTCACTATGAATGTGGTCGTCTCTAGAGCATAACCCCGGAAAGAGATTGGGAGATCAGTCCAACTAATCATTGAACGGACCATTGTATAACAATGTCCGATTTCTCCGTTTGGCTACACCTTTCAACTACAGTGTCCCAGGAGGAGTCCATTCCAAAAGGATCTCATTCTCTATTAGATGATCTAATAACTCTGTGGTCAAGAATTTTCCACCTCGATCCAATCGAAGTGCCTTAATACCTTTGTCGAGCTGGTTTTCTACTTTAGTCTTAAACTCTTTGAATTTATCAAAAGGTTCAGACTTATGTCTCACCTAATAGACATAACCATATTTACTGTAAACATCAGTAAATGTGATAAAGTAGCTAAAACCCATCCTGACAAGTGAACTTATTGGTATACACACATTCTAGTGTATCAGCCCCAATAATTCACCTGCCCTTTCATCGCGATCGATAAAGGGCACTTTAGTCATTTTTACCATCAAACAAACCTTGCACCTATCAATCGAATGGAATTTGAATGAACCTGAAAGCCCGCACTTCTGAAGTGCTGATAGGCACTTCTTGCTTATGCGGCCCAAATGACAGTGCCATCACAGAGTTAGGTTTAAATCGTTGGATTTAGACCTCTTGGTATTAACGTAATATATAGAACTTGAGGCATTGTTACCCATATCTAATATGTACAATCCTCCAACCAAGTTAGTACTGGTATTAAACATATCATTGCATAGAACATTGAAAACTCCATTTCCAATAGTAACATTATATCCTTCCTTGTCAAACACGGATACAGATATAATATTCCTACTAAAAGTAGGTATGCAATATACATTATTCTCCTACTTTCAGCCACTATATGTTAGTGAATGTGTGGTATTCAGTCCTGGTATCTAATACCCATGAATCTTTGGAAGTAGAGAGATGTAGCTCTATAGAGTTAATATCGGATGAAGGCACGGTCCCACCACCCTTCCTTAGATCATCCAGGTTTCCTGATGAAGGCGCAATCCTATTGCCCTTCTTCAGATCAGCCGTGAACTTCTTGTAATCCCAGTTCCAATGACTAGGCTGTTGGCAGTAGAAGCAGACATTCTTAGTTGTCTCATCTTTCCCGCCAAGTGCACATGGGCCCCGCCCTTGACAGTTCCAATTCCCTTGTTCACCATTAAAATATCCTTGGATCCCATATCCCTGATATATTCTTCTCAGCAGTTAATGACACTTCATGGAACTCTGATATGGTCTTAGAGACAGCCTTGTCAAGGACATATTCTTTGCGTTCAGACTTAAGGACTATCCTTAAAATTTTGTACCAGTCCAAATAGTTTGTCCCATTTAGCTTGACCCTGTAAAGAATGGTTTTTAATGACAAACTATTAATGTTCGCTGAATTTGCCATTTGATCTAAACCAGATAAAATTCAATTCGTAAACTAAATAAATTTTATGAAGATCAAGCTTAAACACCAACAATCGACTCTAAACCTTTAGAATCTGAAACCAAGATCCTTGATTCACTCGATTAAGCTGAACTAATGCTCACCACTTAATCGAGCTATGTAGGTAGGACTCCATCCAATCACATACAATATGACTCTTGGCTAGGGTATGTACTTATGTACACGGCTTACCCAATTTGTTACCCTAGCTCAACCTCAGGCTGAGAATCGTAGTCGGGTACACCAATTTTCAACTATGGCCCGTCACTATGTAGGTGCTCCGCTAATGCGCACGACACCCACATATGTCGTCCAAACCTACTACCCCGCTTTCCCATGGATGCTCCGCTAATGCGCACAACACCCATAGGACGGGGAGGTAGTAAGGTGTTGATAATTGGGAGGTATCGGACATGACCCGTTTCTTACTTGTCCGGTTGTGTTTAAAATTTTGACACATCCTAGATGCAATGAGCACATCAACTACATTCGAAATGCAATGATGCCTCAAATTACATCCAATGTAATGACGATTCTAAGGGCTCACACACAAGGATTAAAATTCCAATTTTATCTTTGCATGTGAGGTGATATGCTCGGTAAATAAAGTTAAGCATGCAATTCTAAAACACATAGAATTAATCATGCATAAACTAAACCAAGCATACAACGATAAATGTGCACATAATAGCCCCCTAAACTAACTCTCACTAGCTTCTTGAGCTCCACCGACTCTAAGCCGATGCCAACACCCGAAAAGCCACCAAATGACCTTTTCGCCCTTTCTTCGTCTTGAGTAAAATTTCACAATTTAATACACGACTCGCAGGTCAGGAATAAATAAATATTCAAACAATTGGTTCGACGACCACACCTTGAAAGAATAATTACATGCTAACTCTAACGACTCGCAGGTCGTGAAAACCGATAAATAATTAAATCGAGCTCGGGGCTGTTATGTACACCATGCCAACATCACATCACACATCGTGTTATCAAACAAGAATGTTATCAAACATCATGTGATTTTCCGGTTTTAATTAATTGCCAAGTTTCGAAATTTTTTGATACTCGGTTTATCGAAACCGTTCAAAAATGAAACTTTTGAATATTTGATCTTCGAGTTCGTCATGACGGTTCCAAAATCGTCATAACTAACAAAACGGTTTAGCCTTGGCATATCGACCATCTAATGGTCATGTTTGGCATAGCTCCGTCCAAGGGAGCCCTGTTCAGTCCCGATTTCGGCTCCTTGAGAGTCCCGTTCCCGAGACCCGAAAAATCAAATTTTTTTCAAAATTTCCAGATTTGAAATAATTTTCAAATTTTCATTTTACATGCATTAAATCCTTAAACAAGAATTTAAAACATGTTATCAAACAATTTAGCAAAACAACATGCCAAAAACGAAACTTTCAAGCAAAACCGAAACTTTTAACACCGTCTTGTGAATCCCGAAGGTAGCATGGCTCTGATACCACTGTTGGGTCTCGAGGTAGGGTTGGAGATGAACCAACTCGCAGCGGAAAATCAATGAAAACCAAGAGACGATTAAAACCATGAAACAAGTAACAAAGAATGGATTCACAAGAGAAAAATTCAGCACTAGTTCTTACCAAAACAAGAACACCGGGTAACGAATGATTGGCTTGAGTCTCCAAGATGCCTACGTATCCACATAGGAATCAAAGCCACGTAGTTCTTCTCTTTGAGGACTCAAGAACACAAAAATGGAGGTGGAAACTAGCCAAACCCGAAATGGCCATGGAGAGGAGGGAGAAGTTGTGTTTCCTATTCTTGTCTTGTGTTTGTTATGTTGAAAAAATATGACTTAAACATAAAAAACTCCATACTTGTCCAACTAAAGGCTTGGGACAAGCATGGTGAAAAATAAGGTGTAAATAGGACAAAGTATGGCAAGACAAGATTGGGTTAGGTGGTGAATCACCAACACCTTAATCCTTGTCTTGCTTACTTAGTACTAATTAATCACGACTTGATTTCTTAGTTCCATGGGCCTTGGTTGCATGGGCCTTTCATGGGCCTCTTGGAATATGGCCCGTGGCCATTTCTAACGAGGTCCCGTGATTCGCTCATCGCCTCCAAGCCTTCCATACCGGAAATGTCCAACATTATCCGACGCGATCAATCCCAAGACTCTAAGCCTTGTCTCGATCCGTAAAGTCCTATTCACTTACGGGCATATGACCCAAAAACAAGTTTTTGTCATGTCCCGAGAAAACTCCCTTTTGTCCATTGTCCATAAATGTGTCAATGAGTTTCATCCTCCGGTGTGACCCTTAGGTTTATGCATGTCAATAAATCAACGTAAAATCCCATTTTACTTGATCCTATTTAAGTGGCAACTAACAAGACTTTAGTATTTCCTGACACCGCATAAAGAATTGACCCTGTCGATTCTAACCTTTCCGTCGTCCCTGTCATTATCCTTTTATCTTCGATATACTGATTGAGATAAGGCATAGAGCCGTCATCCTTATTATTCTCAATCACTGTTCCTTGATATGTGAGATGACTGAATATATGATACCCAGTATCATGTGCATGGCCATGCTATTCTTTCAGTCACTCTCGATCAAGCGGCCGAGAACCGATATCTTTCTCATACCTCAGTATGAGGGATAAATCCCTTAGCCGTCTTTTGTGTCACTCATGTAGCCTGTCCCCAAGCCAATCCTGGCCGTTATGGAAGCCCTGTTACGGACAACGTTAGGCTCAGGTCAAACTCAGTGGTTGACTACATAGCGATCACAAAGATTCCTTGGTCTATGGATACATGACAAGCTACGACAATGAATATGTTCATGACTTGATCTATGGCACATATTCATGTCGAGTCGTCCAATATCATATCCCACATGATATCTATGATCAGACTCCGGAATCCCATTCTAATGACTAACATAACGTAAGCCATAAAGAGTCATCTTTCGTACTAGTCGTTTCTAGTGAAGCTTTGTTGACTAGGGACCCATCGAGTGTGATCTATCTCGATCTATGGTTCTATTCGTATGGTGCGCATAGATCAGAGCACACATCGATATATTACTCCAATACATAAGTAATATAAAGTTGCTTTAATTTTATTGGTAACGATGCTATATACATTTTGACATTTAGGATTGAACTACGGGCACTAAGACTAACAAAGTGGTCCTCCCATGACCCTCGGAAGTCCAACGCACATGCTCGCAGCATATCTTCCAGTATCTGAATAGTGCGCTCTGACTGACCATCGGTCTGGGGGTGATACGTTGTGCTAAGCAAGAACTCGGTCCACAACTCTCTCTATAAGCTCTCCCAAAATCTGGAGGTGAAACGCGGATCTCTGTCGGACACAATCGACACTCGGACTCCGTGAAGACGAATGATCTCCCGAACATACAACCAGCTCAAAGTATCAACTATATCTGTCATCCTCATGCCCAAGAAGTGTGCTGACTTGGTCAGTCGGTCGACCACCACCCAAACTGCGTCGTGCCCTCTCGACGACCTCGGTAGGCCACTCACGAAGTCCTCCGTACGACATGTGTCCATAGTGGGGACCATTTAATCCGACCGAGTGCTGCACCGTAGGGAGCACCCGCCCTCTTCGTGAAGAAGAAGGGTGGAGCACTGAGGATGTGCATTGATTACCGGAAGTTGAGCTGGGTCACGGTGAAGAACCGTTACCTGATGCCGAGGATCGATGACTTGTTCGATCAGCTGAGGGGAGCGAAGTGCTTCTCGAAGATTGATTTAGGATCCGGGTATTATTAGTTGAGGGTTCGGGAGGAGGATGTGGTGAAGACCGCATTTCGGACTCGATATTGGCCCTACGAGTTCCTGGTGATGCCGTTCGGGTTGACGAACGCGCCTGCAGCGTTCATGGACCTGATGAACGGTATCTTCCGACCCTATTTCGTAGATGATATTCTGATTTATTCGCCGAGTGAGAAGGCGCACGAGGAGCATCTGAGGACAATTTTGACATTGTTGTGCACTCACCAGTTGTACGCCAACCTGGAGAAGTGCGAGTTTTGGCTCGACGAGGTGAATTTCCTCGGGCATGTGGTGTCCCGAGAGGGTATGCTAGTCGATCCGGCAAAGATCGACGCGGTCTCGAAGTGGGAGCGGGCCAAGAGTGTCTTCGAGATCCACAGCTTCCTGGGCTTGGCAGGATACTATCGACGGTTCGTCCAGGACTTCTCACGACTAGCCACACCAATGAGTGCCTGGACACGCAAGGGAGCCGAGTTTGTGTGGACTGTTGAGTGTGAGCACTCCTTTACCGAGCTGAAGGCTCGTCTGACTACCGCTCAAGTGTTGATAGTGCCAGAGCGCGGGATCGGTTATGATGTGTATTGTGATGCGTCCGGTGAGGGACTGGGGTATGTTTTGATGCATTCTGGGAAGGTAGTTGCATATGGCTCCAGACAGTTGAAGACACATGAGCACAACTACCCTACACATGATCTAGAGTTGGCAGCAGTCGTCTTTGCGCTGAAGGGCTGGCGACACTATTTGTATGGAGAGCGATTCCGGGTGTTCTCGGATCACAAGAGTCTCAAGTACATCTTCTTCCAGCGAGACTTGAACATGCGATAGAGGCGGTGGATGGAGCTACTTGAGGAGTACGAATTCGAGCTACTCTACCATCCGAGCAAGGCGAACGTTGTCGCTGATGCCCTGAGTAGGAAGTCGACTCACTCCCTTGTCGGGATATCAGTCCGAGAGTGGGACACGATGGAGGAGTTGAGCATGTTTAGGCTCGAGCTTGATGAGATCACCGATGGCATGGCCGTGTGTTCGCTGGTAGCTCAGCCCACACTAGTTGCTCGTGTGCTGGAGGCACAGGTCGAGGATGCCGAGGCGGCAGAGATCCGGGAGAGGATTATCAGTGGTGTTGACACCGAGGGCTGGGAGCAGGGTACTGATATGGGTCTACGATACCGAGGAGGGCTTCTTGTGCCGCGCGGTTGTCGAGACGTTATATTGAGAGAGTCTCATCACTCCCGTCTTTTTGTGCACCCAGGTGGCACCAAGATGTATCGGGATATCAAACGGCAGTTCTGGTGGAGCGGGATGCGAACAGCAGTCGTAGAGTTCATCTCGCGGTGCCTCACCTGTCAACAGGTAAAGGACGAGCATCAGCGTCCAGCCCAGTTATTACAGCCATTGCCGATTGCGTAGTGGAAGTGGGAGCATGTCATGATGGATTTTGTGTGTGGCTTACCGAGGTCGCCGAGAGGCCACAACGCAGTTTGGGTAGTGGTCGACCGACTGACCAAGTCAGCACACTTCTTAGCCATGAGGATGACTGACATGGTTGACACTCTGAGCCGACAGTACGTTCGAGAGATCATCCGTCTTCACGGGGTTCCGGTGTAGGTTGTGTCCGACAGAGATCCTCGATTCACCTCCAGGTTTTGGGAGAGCTTGCAGAGAGCTCTAGGGACCGAGGTCTTGCTCACTACGGCGTATCACCCACAGGCCGACGGTCAGTCAGAGCGCACGATTCAGATACTAGAGGATATGCTGCGAGCATGTGTGTTGGACTTCCGGGGGTCATGGGAGGACCACTTACCATTGGCCGAGTTCGCCTACAACAACAACTTCCAGGCAAATATTGGGATGGCACCATTTGAGGCGTTGTATGGTAGGCCGTGTCGTTCGCCCGTGTGTTGGTTAGAGGTGGGAGACAGGAGTCTACTTGGCCCGGAGCTTGTCCTGGAGACGACCGAGAAGGTCTCACTGATTCGGGATCGGTTGAGGACCGCGCAGAGTCGACAGAAGAGTTATGCAGATAGACGGCGCCGGCCTCTTGAGTTTACAGTTGGGGATCATGTGTTTCTGAGGGTGAGCTCGAAGAAGGGACTATTGCGGTTCAACCGCGTCGGAGGCAAGTTGGCCCTGCGGTATATCGGACCCTTTGAGGTTTTGGGCAGAGTTGAAATCGTTGCTTACCTCCTTGCATTACCACCACAGCTTGGGAACGTTCATAACGTCTTCCACGTTTCCAAACTGCGGAAGTACACCGCGGACCCCTCCCACATTATTGAGTGGATAGACATCGAGGTAGCCGAGGATGTTTCGTATGAGGAGCAGCCAATCAGGATTCTGGACACGTGAGAGAAGGTCTTGCGTGGCAAGACTATCCCACTGGTACAGGTGCAGTGGCGGCATCACGGAGCAGAGTCGACCTGGGAGCGCGAGGATGAGGTTTGTGCGAAGTACCCCAGACTGTTCGACCCTTGAGGTACGTCCGTTTTAAATTTCGAGGACGAAATTCTTTTAAGGGGGGTAGATTGTAAGAACCGCCCCCGGTCGATCCCGGTCGAACCGGTGATTTTCGGCGAAAATGGACTTTTTGCCGGAAAAGTCAACCGATGACTCCGGGAGTCATTCGGGACCTTTCCGGGACCCAAAAAGCTTATTCGTCGTTACGGTTAGCTTAGTTGGGTCGTTTCCTTTCAAAACGGTCTCTTTTGTGAAAAAGTCAACCCGGGGTCAATTTCGGTCAAACCTTAAGTCTTAAAGAACTATTTAATTGTGCTGAGATTTAAATTAGGTTTAGGTGGTCCCCATATGGATACTTGTCCATGTTTTCTTGGGGGAGAAGAAAGGAGGGAGATTTAACCATTTTGTCCCCACTTGAGCCAAGGAAAGAGAGGAAACCTAAAAGGGCATTATAGACTTTTCTAGGTTAGGTTTTAAGGCAATTTGGGACACAAAACTCACCTCATTTTCAGTGTTGGCCGAAATTAGAGAAATGGGAGAAAGAGAAGGGCCATGGAAGCTTGAAGAGGAAGAAAGGAGGAAAAAAAGGGTCTTGGATTGGTTTTGTTCCCAAATCTTCTCAAAATCATCATCTTCTTCTTCGATTCTCTAATCCTTTTTCGTTTTTGTTGATTTGAGTTCATGGGTATTGAGGAAGAAGACATGAACATGGTTGGGTTTTGAGGATTTGGTGTTAGATGATGATTTATGGAGAGAAAAAGGTGTTGGATGATATATTTTAATTGGATTGTTGTGGTTTTGATGAAGACTCATCATGGGTATTGAAGTAGGGACGTTTTTAGGACTGATTTGGAGGTTGGGAAGGTCAAAATGGAGGTTTTGAGGTTGTTTTTCGTGAAATCGGAGCTGGAGGAAGAAGAAGGACGAACCTGTCCAGACCCGTCACGGATCCGTGACGGGGACTGTGCCAAAGGACGTCACAGCTCCGTGAGGGAGACCGTGATGGCGCCAGTCACGACTCTGTGAGGAGAACCATGACGGTGCAGGCCACGGGTCCGTGACCCGAACCGTGACAGACCAGAGTTGGACCTTTGGGCCCATTTGGTTGGATTTCGAGTAATTGGGACGGCTATCTATAGCCAAGCCCTTTTGGGGTTAATTGGGAATGTTTTCCTCTTTAAACCATTAGCGAATTACTCTTGATTATAGTATTTAATTGTGATCCTAGACTTTGGACCCGAGCTTGGCGGAGGAGGAGACTTTTGGACATCGTGAAGTGACTAATCGTTCGGAAAGCGGTCGACGTAGGGAAAGTAGCGAATACCGGTTTAATTGTGGAAAGTTACTAGTATGCATATAGGTTGCGAATATTTGATTTAATTGTTAGAATTGCATATTAGGATGTGAGCAACGAGTGAACCGAGGGATAGCTTACGAGCCATGTCAAGCCGTAAGTTTGGGAATTGCCGTCCTATAGAAATGCATGTGGGCCATGTCGAGCCCTTAGGTTTGTGTGTTGATTGAAATGCCATGATGTATGATTGTGAAGCTTGATGTGTGGTTCACCCGTTGTTAGATTGAGAATCATGTTATGTTATGCTAGGTATAACGTGTTTTTATATTTTGGGCAAGTGTGCCATGCTTGATATGACGTGAACAAATGGTTGTGATATGATCGGATGATTGATAGACCAATGTGAGGTGTTGTGGTAAGTTGACTCGGTTGGTATACCGTGGTTGAACTATGGCACTCTGATGCGTGAGACTTTCTTGATGCTTGTTCCAAGAGGAGTTGTATTCCGGTATGGTACCTACACCGAGGGGGTACGCCGGTGTAGGGTGGTATCTAGGCCGACGGTGTGGTCCAACGTATGCGCGGTCCCCCGGAGTGTGGTTCCGGTACGATACCTACATCGAGGGGGTATGCCGGTGCAAAGTATCTAGGCCGACGGTTACGTGTTCAGTATTGTGATTATGCCCCGACGGATTCTCGGGAACACATCTAGGCCGATGCTGTGTGTTCCGGTATGATGTATTGTGTCTGTGCCCCGATGCGGTTCCGGGAAGATATCTAGGCCGATGTTGTGTGTTCCCGTATGATATGATAGAGTCGGGTTGTGTACAGACGGCGGAGTTCGGGGACTGCGGTACGGGACATGTGGTTGTTTTATTGTGTATTGTATGCTTGATGATCGGATAAGTGATATGAGTACAGGGTGATAGTGGTCATCTGAGTGTGTTTGTGGTTATGTGCTCCCCGTGGGTGTCATTAGTATAGTGCTTTGCTAGTATGCCATAATTGGACGGTTACTCGTGGTGACGAGCGGACACTCATCACCCTAACTACTTTTTCCTACTGAGCGAAAGCTCACCCCTTTAATTTATTGTTTTTCAGGTTTTGAGTGGATTATGGTCTAGCGGGATTCTCGGAGCTAGGGAGTTAGCGAGGGAGGCTATGCTGGTCTAAAGACATACCATCTATTTTGAACTAAACGTTTATTGTTTAATTTTTGAGCTGTTGACTCACTTTATCAGATTTATTACATTCGGATTATTATTTCAGAATTTATTTCCTTTTAAATTGCTTTAATTATTTATTATTTTAGTTCACGTCTCAAGTCCGGTCAAAACCGGATTTGGGGCGTGACAATTCATAGTATATTCTTGGGTTAACTTAAAAATCATGTATTTCTATTAGGATGTGATGAATGTGATATGAGTAGTTGTCTTGTGATACGATTGGGTGAATGAATGTGATGATTTTGATATGAATTGTTGTCTTGTGATATGATATGTGAATATAGACCGATGTGGTGTGCTTGGTAAGTTATGGCGGTAAGCTTCGATAGTATGATAAGTTTGGTGTAATGTGTTTTGGTATGGCATTGTGTGGTGTGACTTGTACCCCGTGATACGGGAAGATATCCGACCAAGGTGTGTGCCGGTCTGATATGTTTAGCATGAGATTCACCCCGATGCTGTGTGTTCGGGAAGACATCTAGACCGACGGTGTATTCTGGTATGATGTGTTGTTCCACCCCGATGCTGTGTGTCCGGGAAGACATGTAGACCGATGGGTATTCCGGTATGATGTATTGTTTCACCCCGATGCTGTGTGTCCGGGAAGACATCTAGACCGAGGGTGTATTCCGGTATGATATATTTGCATCACCCCATTGCTGTGTGTCCGGGAAGATATCTAAAGCAATGTCGTGTTCCTGTACGATATGTTGAGCTGTGTGTGGTGATCGGAGTATCATGGTTTACCTATCTTATGCTCGTGTGATGTCGGGTTTGAGTGACGATCGTAGTGGTTGTAGCAGTGTAATGTTCTGTTGTTTGCATGTTTCTTTAGCTTGGTCCTATTATCGATAATCTTGTGTTCCTGTTGATTTCTGTTTGTGTTGTCGTTCATTAGCAAGAGCTATTAATCGAGTAATTATGGCGACGGAATGCAAGTCCAATCCCCTTACTACTTTTTCCTATTGAGCGAACGCTCACCCCTTCTGTTTTACTGTTTTACAGGTTTCGGTCGTGAGTCGGTTTAGATGACGTCTCAAAGCTCGGGAGCTTATCGAGAGTCCAAGGATTTGTCTTTTAGTAGAGACGTACTTTTCTTTTATGTACTAAACAATGTCCTTTATCTATATTTTGAACGTTGACTCGTGGTATCGAGATCGTTGATTTGGAACTAAATTTCGGAGTTTAGATTTATGTTGTTTCAATTTACTTTTATTACTATTTATTATTATTTTAGTTCACGTCTTGAGTCCGGTCAAAACCGGATTTGGGGCGTGACAAAACCCGTAATGTCCTGGGTCAATCTGCCCGCCCAGTTCCAAGACCCCTTGGGCCTCTCTGCCCGAATCGGGCAGCCCATATCCGGCTTCTATTGGGCCTCGGCCCAATAAGGAAAATCGAGGGCCCGACCCTTGATCCCCTTGCCCAAGAACCCTAGAAGACCCTCGTCCCTCATGCCGCCGCCGTCCCCTCAGACCGGTCCTATGCCCTTCCGGTGAACGAAGAGCGATTCCTTGAGAATCTGACACCGGCATCAAGACACTTTTCGGGAACCTACCCCCAAAAGTCCACTACCAGAGTTGAAGACCTATTGCCGATGTTCTATAGACGAGTTCCCCTGCTCGTATGGCGATGGAAATCAGATCAGACCCCCCTTGCGAAGACCTTTCAGTGATCAATGATTGCGGGATGCGGAATCCACTTACCTTCCGAGACAAACAGGTCGGAGACGTCGGAGAGGGAGCCTCCTTCAGCCTTGCTTCCAAGCCACTGTTGCTCGACGATTAATGACTGCCAAACCTGAGAATAGATGTCGCCGTCATGTTTTCCGTTAAACCATAATGGGAGCGCATTATTAAATTAGTTTCAATTACTGATTAAAACTTTAAACTCGTAAGAGAAATCATATGTCATCATAGTTTGTTGATTAGTGAAGTAGATGGCCAAGTATCTATGGTAATTATATATTCAAATTAATTTATATAATGTTGTTTTTGGATTTGATTTTTTTTTTTTTTGATCGGCAAGACAAATTGAAATATATTAACCTCTTTTGAGGTGAAAGAGGGATCTAACAAGCCCAACTAACTCCTACCCCAACACAATCATACGTTGGTTTTAAGAGAGGAGAAAAGGGGAACAAAAGGTACCAATACAATTTTGTCTCAGTCAAGAACTAAGGGTGTTTCTTGAAAAGTGAAAGGAATAAACAAGAGGTAATCAGTTGTAGATGATTAAGGATGCAGTTGATGAAGTTCTTCATATTGTACATGTGCATAGGCTAGTACTGGAGAATGCTGCAACTATGGGTGGAGGTTGAATGCAGTGTAGGGTATTGACCTTGCTTATGGTTGTAGCTCGGTTGAGGTGCTTGTATGTTGCTGTAATAATTGGTTGATAAGAGATCTTCAGCTTGAGATATGAAGGAAATTGTAAACTTGCCCAACAAAGGTCTTCATGTGAACAAGGTCCTGATGTGTTCTGAAATGTAGCTCAAGCACAAAAGGCTTGAGAAGATAAGAGGACCTGCAAAAAGAGAGAGCTTCAGACCAGTCAAAAGGTGGGAGCAAAACAAGAGAGGACCTGCAAAAGCCAGGGACCAACTAAAACACTCAAACCTAAGAAAGATCTACCCAAACACACAAAGAGCACAAGGGGAAGGGAGAGGAGAGGACAGAACCCACACACAGACATCAACAAAGAAAACCAAGCAAGGACTTAGCCAAACTCACAACAGTACCCAATCCCACCCTAACCCAACCCAAACCCCACCCAGAACAAACCACCAATTTGTTAGAAATGAAGAAGCATGCCAAAGTAAATATCGCAATGTAATTTCCTCGCAGGCCTCGTCTTAAATAAATTAGGTGGGGGCACTGTACGATGCAGGTGCTTAGCGTGAGCACTTACATAACATATCAAGGAGTCGTACAATAAAATTATGTGAGTTGAAGACGATAGCTGTGTTTATTAACCATTCCAAAACCTCAAATGTCTTTAATGAGATATTGACCCCACCCGAATCCACTGCCTAATTTTTTCTCTAAGGGTGAAATCGTCTTTACATTGCCAATGAAGGCTTAAAGGCTAAAGCTAAAATCTTTTTATTTTTTTTGTCAGAGTTTTGTTTGACGTTTTAAACAAATATTGTAATTAAGCTTGTTAATGTGCCATCCTGTGGATTAATTTCTAATCTGTTGACATTTGTTCCTAAACGGTGTAAATTTCAAATTAAGAAACATCTTCACAAGTAAAACGATTTGTGAAGATGTTCCACACAACCTGTCTGAGGTTCCTCTCTTACCCTACTAGGGTTTACAGTCGTTGCCGTCGCCGCCGCCGCCGCCTCTCCGCGGCCAACCACCGTCCCTCCTTCATTGCTTGATCGCCCCCCTCCCTTCAGCATTATGGTCCTACCGTACTCACGCTGCCACCGTGATGGTTACCCCACTCGGACACCATGACCGTCGACCCACCTCCCCCATGGTCGCCTCCCTGAGCTCGGCCCTCTGCGCCCCCCCGTGCTCGCCCAACCCAACCCCACTCTGATTCTGCATAATCGTGGGTGGTCCATGCATGATGTGCCACACGATTCAGGGTGGTTGCACTCGTCTCCTTGGAATTGATCCACACCGGGGTTCGTCCGGGCTTCTGCAGCCCACCACGGCAACCAACGGCCTCTACCGGACTGGGATCAGGCACTCTGGCAACCGGAGGGTCTATTTCGGAGTCTGGCCCCCGCCCCCTCGCCGGCGCGCACTACGTTTCCGGTCTACCAGTGGGATCCGGTGTACTGCTTCTCCTGGTCTTCGGCGTACCAACCTGGGTACGCTCAGTCGGGAACTGATCTACATTCGAGTAGGGCGCCTTATTACACGGGCTCAGCAAACCCTAGGAGGTTTGCGACCACCAGGAGCCGTGCACACCAGGAGCCTCGGAGTACAACCGTTAGGGTTTTGGTCCCGTCTCCGACGATCGCCAAACATCAAGTCAAGGATGCCCCAAGCCCTAAATCTCACTTGAAGATCGGGGCGAAGTAGAAGAGGCCTGACCCAAGATTGGGTGACCTGAAGGACTGCACCTTGGCTCGACGGGGGATCTAGCGTTTCACCACAACTGTTGGACCAAGACCCAGGTAATCAAGACGGGTCACAAGCCTGAACCCAAGAAGCTGCCAACCTCCACTGCCCAAGTACAGGAACGAGAAGTTAGACCGGGGGACTACAATCCCCCGGGAGATGAATGATCCTCCAAGGCGGGGGTGGAAAGGATCGTCAGGGACCTATACCCACAGACCCGAGACGTCTAAAGCCGGGAAGTCTCGGGGAATCCGCAACAAAGGTTCTCTCCCTTTTCAATTTGATTGGTTTAGGACGAATAAGAGGTTGGCTAGGTAGTTTTATTCTGTTAATTATGTTTTTTGAAACAGTGGATCAAGGAACTCTGGTGTTTGGATCTGCGAAACAAAGCAGACTATTTTTATGGAACCATGTGCGCCTGATGGGCCACGGCCGATCAGGACAAAAGCTGGTATCCGGGACTGTTAGGTCCCCCATTGTAAACACGATGATATCGTAATACTACTTCTTTCCCGTTTCAAAAAAAGAATCATCTTCACATGCATTTTGTTTTTCTTCCCTAATTTGACGCCACGAAATTCAATGCACGATGTTTATATTCAACAAAATATGCAACAACTCCAAGAACTAAACAGCTGCATAATTTATCTACATCTATTCTCCCACTCATACTCAACACTCGTATGAAGAATTATACATGTCAATAGATCTACCTCTTCAGCTTCTCTCTCTTAAGGCTGAAAGCACCTGAAGTCTCAGGAGCAGACCTAGATGGCTGGAATTTTACCCCTTTGTCCTTTTTCCCTTAGTTGTAGTCTCATTTCTTCTTGTTTTCCCGTTGTGGGCTTCTTTTTTTTTGATCAACAAAGCATATTATAAATGAAATCCCTTTTGAGGTTAAAGGGAAGTACATGGAAAGTGTTGGTGAAACAAACTATGAGTACAAGAATTCAGACCCAAAATAGAGAGCTACTATCCAAGAAAGCTACAGATGAGCAACAAGTAATGAGAGCTTGTGTTACTAGGATTGTCTCAGTCAATTAGAAAGTGTGAGGAGATTGTGTAAGGAAGCCAAAGGAATCGTTGTCAAACCAGTAGACATATGCCTTCCAGATCATAGTGACTTGGGAAGAACTCACGACCTCCTTGTATAGGCAATGAATAGGTAGTTTTTGACTACCCTGAAGATCCATAAAGTTGTGAAGTCCAAAGCCGAGCTTGACTGCAAATTTGGTATGCAGAGTGTGTGAATGCAGGGCAGGGATCGATTGATTATCAAAAGGGGAAGAAGGTGCTTTTCTTTGATGGAGAGACGATCCACCATCTAACAAAGCGCAGGCCTAGAGGATGGATGTACTGGAGATCCTGCAAAAAAGAGAGACAAGGAGAAACGAAGACACTCACCTAGAATAGAGAACTAACCACACTCAGAAAGGGCCTAACAAAAGCCTACCCACACACCAAGAGCCAAGGGAGAGGCTCAAAACAAAAGAGAAGGAAAAGAAAGCCTTACCAAACTCACAGCATTCCCCAATCCACCCAAAACCCACCCAGTAACCAAACCCAGAGGTAACTGTTAGTCTTAGTGCCCGTAGTTCAATCATAAATGTCCAAATGTATATATCATCATTAGCAATAAGATTAAAGCGGCTTTCTATTACTTATGTGTTGGAGTAATATATCGATGTGATTTCTGATCTATGCCCACCATGCGAATAGAACCATAGATCGAGATAGATCACACTCGATGGGTCCCTAGTCAATAAAGCTTCACTAGAAGCGACTAGTATGAAAATGGCTCTTCATGGCTTACGTTCTGTTAGTCATTGGAATGGGATTCCGGAGTCTGATCATAGATATCATGTGGGACATGATATTGGACGACCCGCCCTGAATATGTGCCATAGATTGAGTCATTAACATATTCAGTGTCGTAGCTTGTCATGTATCCTTAGACCAAGGAGTCTTTGTGATCACTATGCAGTCAACAACTAAGTTTGACCTGAGCCTAACGTTGTCCGTAACAGGGCTTCCATAACGGCCAGGATTGGCTTGGGGACGGGTTGCATGAGTGACACGAAAGACGGCTAAGGGATTTATCCCTCATACTGAGGTATGGGAAAGATATCGGTTCTCGGCCGCTTGATCGAGAGTGACTGAAAGAATAGCATGGCCATGCACATGATACTAGGTATCATATATTCAGTCATCTCACATATCAAGGAACAGTGATTGAGAATAATAAGGATGACGGCTCTATGCCTTATCTCAATCAGGATATCGGAGATAAAAGGATAATGACAGGGAGGACGGAAAGGTTAGAATCGATTGGTTCGATTCGCTATGTAGTGTCAGGCAATACTAAAGTCTCGTTAGTTGCCACTTATATAGGATCAAGTAAAATGGGATTTTACGTTGATCTATCGACATGCATAGACCTAAGGGTCACACCGAAGGATGAAACTCATTGACACATTTATGGAGAATGGCCAAAAGAGAGTTGTCTCGGGACATGACCAAAACTGGGTTTTGGGTCATGTGCCCGTAAGTGAATAGGACATTACGGATCAAGACAAGGCTTGGAGTCTTGGGATTGATCGCGTCGGATAATGTTGGACATTTCCGGTATGGAAGGCTTGGAGGCGATGAGCACGTCACGGGACCTCGTTGGGAATGGCCATGGGCCATGTTCCAAGAGGCCCATGAAAGGCCCATGCAACCAAGGCCCATGGAACTAATTAATCAAGTCTTGATTAATTAGTACTAAGTAAGCAAGACAAGGATTAAGGTGTTGGTGATTCACCACCTAACCCATCTTGTCTTGCCATACTTAGCACCATGCTTGTCTTACTTCACACCATGCTTCACACCTTACTTGTCCTTGATGGTTGTTGATGGTTTAAGTCATCTTTTTCCTACAACAAATCACAAGACAAGAATAGAAACACAACTTCTCTCCCTCTCACACTACAATTTCGAGTTTGGCACTTTTCCCCCCTCTTGTTGTGTTCTTGAGTCATCTAAAGAAGAACTACGTGGCTTTGATTCCATTTGGATACGTAGGCGTCTTGGAGACTCAAGCCGATCATCGTTTCTTTGGTGTTCTCTTCCTTTTCTTGAACTAGTTGGTAAGGAAACATCCATATTGTTTATTCTCTTGTGTATCTAACATTTGGTAGTGTTCTTGTTGGGTCTCTAGGTAAGGTTGGAGATGAACCAACTCGCAGCGGAAAATCAATGAAAACCAAGAGACAATTAGAACCATGAAACAACTAACAAAGAATGGATTAACAAGAGAAAAATTCAGCACTAGTTCTTACCAAAACAAGAACACCGGTTAACGAATGATTGGCTTGAGTCTCCAAGACGCCTACGTATCCACATGGGAATCAAAGCCACGTAGTTCTTCTCTTTGAGGACTCAAGAACACAAAAATGGAGGAGGAAACTAGCCAAACCCGAAATGGCCATGGAAGAGGGAGAGAAAATGTGTTTCCTATTCTTGTCTTGTCTTTGTTATGTTGAAAAAAGATGACTTAAACATAACAAAACCCATACTTGTCCAACTAAAGGCATGGGACAAGTATGGTGTCAAGTAAGGTGTAAATAGGACAAAGTATGGCAAGACAAGATTGGGTTAGGTGGTGAATCACCAACACCTTAATCCTTGTCTTGCTTACTTAGTACTAATTAATCAAGACTTGATTAATTAGTTCTATGGGCCTTGGTTGCATGGGCCTTTCATGGGCCTCTTGGAACATGGCCCGTGGCCATTTCTAACGAGGTCCCGTGATTCGCTCATCGCCTCCAAGCCTTCCATACCGGAAATGTCCAACATTATCCGACGCGATCAATCCCAAGACTCCAAGCCTTGTCTCGATCCGTAAAGTCCTATTCACGTACGGGCACATGACCCAAAACCCAGTTTTGGTCATGTCCCGAGACAACTCCCTTTTGGCCATTCTCCATAAATGTGTCAATGAGTTTCATCCTCCGGTGTGACCCTTAGGTTTATGCATGTCAATAGATCAACGTAAAATCCCATTTTACTTGATCCTATTTAAGTGGCAACTAACGAGACTTTAGTATTGCCTGACACTACATAACGAATCGACCCTGTCGATTCTAACCTTTCCGTCGTCCCTGTCATTATCCTTTTATCTCCGATATCCTGATTGAGATAAGGCATAGAGCCGTCATCCTTATTATTCTCAATCACCGTTCCTTGATATGTGAGATGACTGAAGATATGATACCCAGTATCATGTGCATGGCCATGCTATTCTTCCAGTCACTCTCGATCAAGTGGCCGAGAACCGATATCTTTCCCATACCTTAGTATGAGGGATAAATCCCTTAGCCGTCTTTCTTGTCACTCATGTAGCCCGTCCCCAAGCCAATCCTGGCCGTTATGGAAGCCCTGTTACGGACAACGTTAGGCTCAGGTCAAACTCAGTTGTTGACTACATAGCGATCACAAAGACTCCTTGGTCTAAGGATACATGACAAGCTACAACACTGAATATGTTCATGACTTAATCTATGGCACATATTCCGGGCGGGTCGTCCAATATCATGTCCCACATGATATCTATGATCAGACTCCGGAATCCCATTCCAATGACTAACAGAACGTAAGCCATAAAGAGCCATCTTTCATACTAGTCGCTTCTAGTGAAGCTTTGTTGACTAGGGACCCATCGAGTGTGATCTATCTCGATCTATGGTTCTATTCGCATGGTGGGCATAGATCAGAGCACACATCGATATATTACTCCAACACATAAGTAATATAAAGCCGCTTTAATTTTATTGCTAACGATGATATATACATTTGGACATTTAGGATTGAACTACGGGCACTAAGACTAACAGTTCTATGACATGGTCTCGAGTTATTTCCGCTGCAAGTATGTGTTCATACCCTCCATCGAGACCCAACAGTAACTTGACAGTCAAGCAAACTTTGAGACCAGACTTACAGAGAGGGGAAGGGAATGCAGCATGATTTTGGGGCCATCAACCAGCTATGTAGAGAGAAAGAGAAGCCTTTTGCTTTGTAAACATGCCATGCCCAATAATAAGATTGCTTGACAATTTTGAGAAAAATTTCTTCCACTAGTTGCACTTTTTGATTAAAGTAAGCATCATTCCTTGCCAACCAGATATGCCAACATGTGTATTGTACTATTCCTTTCCAAGCTTTTCTGAATTTAAACCCTTGTAAGGAGGACCATCCAACTAATAAGGCTTTAAAAGAAGAAGGCATAATCCAGAGAATTCCCCACCAAGAAACCACTTTGCTCCAAACAAGCCAAGCCCTTGGGCAATGTAAGAGAGCATGTGCTCCATCTTCAAACTCCCAGTTACAGATATGACATGTAACATCTTCTAATGACAACTCCATGCCTCTCCTTTCCAGGAAGCATTTTGATGGGATGGAATCCAAACAAGCTAACCAGTTAAAAGCAGTAATTTTTGGAGGGACTGAGACTTACCAAAGATCTTTGGTCCAATCATAAATTGTAGATGATTGTGTTCCTTGCATCTGAAGCAAGCTATATAGCTTTTTTACTGTAAAGGCTTTGGCATCCCAAACCCAAGAAATTCTATCAGGTGTAGAGGTTAAGTGAATACCAGATAAGATGGCACTGAGCATTTGCCATTGATCTAGAGCTCTCCCCCTTGGAGCAGCTCTGAAGTTGCAATTCCACTCTGAACCATTCCAGGCTTCAGCAATGACCATTTTTTTAGAAAGAGAGATGTTATGCAATCTTGGAAATAGATGTTTGAATGGTATATCTCCCCACCAAATGTCATCCCAGAAAAGAATTTTATCCCCAGAACCCAAAGTCCATGACAAACCTTTTTGGCCAAATAGTTCTTCAAAACCAGTTTCCTGTTTGAGCTTGATTATCTGATTCATAAAACTGCCAGAGCCCACTTCATGGAAAGAAGAGAGATCCCATTCATTTATACTCCAACCAAATTTAGCACAGATAACCCTTTTCCATAAGGAATCCCTTTCAAGAGCAAACCTCCACCACCACTTGGCTAAAAGAGCAATGTTCATTTGATTGAGATCTTTGATTCCTAACCCTCCCTCTCTTTTGGCTTTACAGACATTTGACCATCTTACTTTGCTAAAAGTCCTTGCCACTGAAGAACCATGCCATAGAAATCTTCTTTGCCAACTGATCATGCTTTTTATAACTTGTTTTAAAGAAGTATAGTGGTAGAGCACCCAAGGTTGATTTGATTAAAGTAATTCTTCCCCCCAATGAGAGCAATTTTGCCTGCCATAGCCCAAGTGCAGCTTTGAATTTATCTAGAATGGGTGCCCAAGTTGCTACCTTTCTTGGGTTTGCTCCCAAGAGAAATCCCAGATATGGCAGAGGTAAATTTCCTTGATCACAGCCTAATATCTGCAATAAATCTTCTTCTTCTTCACTGCTGAGATTTAAGAACACAGCAATAGATTTGGAGTAGTTGACAGTAAGCCCAGAGGCTAGATGAAATAAGGATAAAGCTTGCTTGAGACACAAGGCACCAGTCTTAGTGGCTTGAATGAAGAAAATAGTGTCATCTGCAAACTATAGATGGGAGATAGAAGGGCCATTGTTAGATAGTTGTATTCCATGGAACAAGTTGGATGTAAGCCCTGCCTTCATAATCTGATTTAAGCCTTCTGCAACTAAGACAAAGATCAAAGGGGATAATGCACAACCCTGCCTTAAGCCCCTGGTTATATTGAAATCTGGACTTGGGGAACCATTAATGAGTATGGAAACTGTAGCTCTGAAGCATGAAATCATCCAAAACCTCCAAGTCACACCAAATCCCATTCTGGTCAGAATGCTCATGATATAAGTCCAACTGACTTTATCAAAGGCTTTTTCAAAATCTGCTTTGAAGATTACTGCTTTCACTCTTGATTGCTTGAGGTATTGAACTGTTTCAGAAGCTATGAGAATCCCATCAGAAATCTGCCTTCCTGATATGAAGCCTGTTTGTTCATCACCTACTAATGAACTAATGACTGAGCTGAGCCTTAATGATAGCAACTTGGATAATATCTTATATGGGCCACCCATCAGACTGATAGGTCTGTAGTCATCAAAAGTAATAGGAGTCTGAATTTTGGGAATGAGAGTGATAAAAGATGAATTCAGACCTTTGCCAAGTTTGCCAGTGTGGTAGAAGTAAGTGAGGAAATTCATAAGGTCCTCTTTGATTATTTGCCAACTGAACTGGAAGAATTTTAATGTGAAGCCATCTGGCCCTGTGGCTTTATCTCCACAGCAAGCCATAATTACCTGGAGAACTTCATCCTCAAGAAAAGGTCTCTCCAGCCAAAGGGATTGTTCAGTTGATAATGCTGAAAATGGCAGATCAGAGAGGCTTGTGTGTTCATTTGTAGGGGCAGTGAATCTTTGCATAAAGTGTCTAGCAGCAGCTTCTTTGATTGCCTTTGGCTCACAGAGGAGTGAATTATTTACAAGAACCTGAGAGATTTTGTTGTGAGCTCCTTTAAAATTGGCTAGCCTGTGGAAGTACTTTGAACCTCTATCCCCATCATCAAACCACTTTTTTCTTGATTTTTGACTCCACAGCTTAGAGTGCAGCTTTAATTTCTGGATGAGCTCAGCTTTATAAGCACCTCTGAGAGTGCATTCTTGAGAGGATAATGATCTATTCTCCACCACAACATCTAAATTATCTATGGCCTTTGTCAATAAAGATATTTGAGTATCAAGATTTCCAAATACTTGGATGTTCCAATTTTTTAGATCCATTTTCAATAACTTGAGCTTCATCCAGAGAACATAATGAGGTTGGCCTGAGATTTTGTAGCTTGACCAGAATTGAGCTAGGGCAGGTAATAATCTGGCATCCTCAGTCCAAATATTTAGGAATTTGAAGGGCCTTGGCCCCCAATCTATCATTTTGTCATAGAGGATGATTGGCTTATGATCAGAAATATTTCTTGGAAGGCAAGTCTGAGTTACAGCACTGAAAATTGAGAGAAAATCCATGGAGATTAGGAACCTGTCCAGTCTAGAGGCTTTGGAGTCAGGCCCATACCAAGTATATTTGCCTCCTCCCATAGGTAAATCAATGAGGCTATTTAGATTGATGAAGTCTTGGAAAGCTTGCATATCTGAAGGAGAACCCCTATTACTTGACCTTTCTCCAGGCTTTAATACTGCATTAAAATCTCCTCCAATGAGAATAAGAACATGCTGCTGAAGTGATTGTATAATAGAATGTAGTTGAATCCAGAGATCCTTCCTTCCTCTCTTTGTGTTAGGAGCATATATATTAATGAAACAACATTGTCTTTGTACAAATAGCATTTCTCCAAACCAGATAAAAGCCCCCACCACTCTATGCACTGATGAGAGATTGAAGTCTTTGATTCCATATAGTAATGATACCTCCTGAGGATCCAACAGCTTCTGTAGATGCCATATTCCAGTCCAAAGAAAGACCACATAACCTCAGAAAATTGTCAGGCAGAGTCTCTATCTTAGATTCCTGCAACATTATGAAATTTGGAAGTTGCTTGCGCACCAAGGAATTGAAGCTCCTCCTCTTTTTTCTGGAGGAGATTCCTCTCACATTCCATGAGAGGAATTTCATAAAGCTTATAGAGAGGAGAGATGAATGGGGGTGCCCTCCCCACCAGAATCAGAAAGTGGATCCTTGTCCAAGTCTTCAATGGCTTCCTCTGAGGTTCCAACTTGTAGGTCCAGCTGTTTATCAAAATCCTCCAAGGAATTCAGTTGATGCAGAATAGAGCTTTCTGATAGTGTACCCTTGAGGCCAATAGCTTTTCCAAACCCCAAAACCTTTTTGGCTGCAGAGGATTCATTGAGAAAAGAGAGATTATCAGTGGAGATGGGCTGCTTCAGTTTGGGATCAGCATTAGAGTTAGGCTGCTTCAGTTTGGATCTTGTAACATAGGTATGAGGAGGTTTTGCCTTGGGACCTTTTTTTCTTTTTTGGTTTTAAACTGGAGGTGATGGGTCTGTCTTTGGAGTTTGAGAGACAAAGAAAATCAGCAACCTCAATGACCTAAGAGTCTAATATTTGTAAGGCTTGTTGTTGTGCTGAAATGGGAAGTTGCAGACAGCAATTACTTGCAATATTGGTGAGGCTTAGTGTATCTTGAGATTGTGAGGAGGTAGGGCCAAAATCTTCTGAGATAGTGACATTCTGAACACATTTTCCCTTTCCCTCCCTTTCCTTTTCAGTAGTAGCAGCTGTATTCTTTTCCAGCTCAGAACTCTCTTGGGCCTCACCAAACATTAAATGCTCCTCAACCACTAATGTACTTGAAGGTATTAAAATAATCTTCTCATTTGGAGTAGTATTAGGACAGAGGGTGAAACCTTCCAATGTGACTGCAATAGGACCAGGTTCGTTAGCTAACATTTGAGATCCAACTTGTTTACCCAGGAAGTCAGAGGGATCTGCTACTGTATGGATTGGACTGTCAATGCTGAATGCAGTTTGTATTTCAAGGGGAACTGTTGGAAGAAGGCCATCAAAAGTATCCATAACAATTTGGTTATGTAGATAAGAGGGTACTGGACTTTTAAGAGACTGAGGTAGCAATGTGTGTTGGGATATCACCAATAGGCCAAGCATCTCTTCTTCATTAATAGCTGAGGATCTAACTGTTAGTCTTAGTGCCCGTAGTTCAATCCTAAATGTCTAAATGTATATATCATCGTTAGCAATAAAATTAAAGCGGCTTTATATTACTTATGTGTTGGAGTAATATATCGATGTGTGCTCTGATCTATGCCCACCATGCGAATAGAACCATAGATCGAGATAGATCACACTCGATGGGTCCCTAGTCAACAAAGCTTCACTAGAAGCGACTAGTATGAAAGATGGCTCTTTATGGCTTACGTTCTGTTAGTCATTGGAATGGGATTCCGGAGTCTGATCATAGATATCATGTGGGGCATGATATTGGACGACCCGCCCTGAATATGTGCCATAGATTAAGTCATGAACATATTCAGTGTTGTAGCTTGTCATGTATCCTTAGACCAAGGAGTCTTTGTGATCGCTATGTAGTCAACAACTGAGTTTGACCTGAGCCTAACGTTGTCCGTAACAGGGCTTCCATAACGGACAGGATTGGCTTGGGGACGGGCTACATGAGTGACACGAAAGACGGCTAAGGGATTTATCCCTCATACTAAGGTATGGGAAAGATATCGGTTCTCGGCCGCTTGATCGAGAGTGACTGGAAGAATAGCATGGCCATGCACATGATACTGGGTATTATATCTTCAGTCATCTCACATATCAAGGAATGGTGATTGAGAATAATAAGGATGACGGCTCTATGCCTTATCTCAATCAGGATATCGGAGATAAAAGGATAATGACAGGGACGACGGAAATGTTAGAATCGACAGGGTCGATTCGTTATGTAGTGTCAGGCAATACTAAAGTCTCGTTAGTTGCCACTTAAATAGGATCAAGTAAAATGAGATTTTACGTTGATCTATTGACATGCATAAACCTAAGGGTCACACCGGAGGATGAAACTCATTGACACATTTATGGAGAATGGCCAAAAGGGAGTTGTCTCGGGACATGACCAAAACTGGGTTTTGGGTCATGTGCCCGTAAGTGAATAGGACTTTACGGATCGAGACAAGGCTTGGAGTCTTGGGATTGATCGCGTCGGATAATGTTGGACATTTCCGGTATGGAAGGCATGGAGGCGATGAGCGAATCACGGGACCTCGTTGGAAATGGCCACGGGCCATGTTCCAAGAGGCCCATGAAAGGCCCATGCAACCAAGGCCCATGGAACTAATTAATCAAATCTTGATTAATTAGTACTAAGTAAGCAAGACAAGGATTAAGGTGTTGGTGATTCACCACCTAACCCAATCTTGTCTTGCCATACTTTGTCCTATTTACACCTTACTTGACACCATACTTGTCCCATGCCTTTAGTTGGACAAGTATGGGTTTTGTTATGTTTAAGTCATCTTTTTTCAACATAACAAACACAAGACAAGAATAGGAAACACATTTTCTCTCCCTCTTCCATGGCCATTTCGGGTTTGGCTAGTTTCCACATCCATGTTTGTGTTCTTGAGTCCTCAAAGAGAAGAACTACGTGGCTTTGATTCCCATGTGGATACGTAGGCGTCTTGGAGACTCAAGCCAATCATTCGTTAACCGGTGTTCTTGTTTTGGTAAGAACTAGTGCTGAATTTTTCTCTTGTGAATCCATTCTTTGTTAGTTGTTTCATGGTTTTAATTGTCTCTTGGTTTTCATTGATTTTCCGCTGCGAGTTGGTTCATCTCCAACCATACCTCGAGACCCAACACTAACTTCCAGTGCAGGTGAGGGAGATAAAGAGTTAATGAATAATAATTATGCATTTGGAAGAGTTTCAGGAGTTGGTGTTGATGTAGCTCGAACATTCTCTACAACTGCCAATCTTTCTGAGGGAGTTAATGTGGGAGAATGATTTGATAAATCCAAACTGCCTTCAGAAAGAGAATCTTCAGTGTCTTGGGTAGAGCAGCCAGTGGAAATAATAGTAGCAAAGGAAGGTACTTGATTATAATTTAATGAGCTCAACCAAACCTTGTACTGATCTTTACCAAGAATAATAACTGCCTCTTCAGAAATTGGGGTCATAATAAAGGTATGGACCAAAATATATGCAGATTCAATAGGTGTGCCACCATTAGAGATTGGATTAGTGTATACTAGTGAACCCAAATCTGCAACTGAGGCTTGAAAAGTTTCATTGCACCATACATGATAGGGTATACCTTGAATTGAGATCCAAGTAAATCTCCCTCCTCTGCCACTGAGATGTTGATGACTTGGTAAGAGAGTTAACCATTGCTGTAGCCATTCATCTTTCAATAGTTCTTGGCCAAAATTTTTGTCTGGACAATGCACAAGCACCACATTATTGCCCAAGGATTTGAGTTGTACTTCAGAGACACCTTGAAGAGCCATTTCTCTTAAAACCCCTTCCACTTGCAGATTCAGATGGATCACTGCTAAGTGTGAGTGCTTTATGTGATTTTGCTGAGCTAAAACAATAGAACCCATATGCAGGAAATCTTCATAGGTTTTTGTAGGACCAGAACCAGTTTGATTGTTAGCCCCTCTATCCTTAGCCTTAGTAACAAAAAGCTTGAAATCTCCAATCCAACACCCACTAAAAGTAAGAATGGCTTCTTCCATGCCTTGAGGTCTGTCAAAATAAATAAAACCATACCATTTGCCATTTTTGTTTGGTCTTTGTGCTGGTAAGGCCTTCACATACCCAGGGAGGTCTCCAAATACCTTAAAGAGCCAAGAGGCAGAACAAAATGGAGGGATATTGTGCACAAAGGCTCTGAAGTAAAACTGAGATTTTGGGGTCTCAACTCTTTTCCTTTTTGTCTGTGGCCTTATATGCTCAAAACCAGGAGGTGGCAAGCCAGAGGATGAAGTATTTTCAGTCGGAGATTGAATCCCAACCACTTCCTTATTCGATCCTTGAAGGTTGGGTCTGTCCATGGAGTAGGATGGAGTTGTATCAGGTTCTGAAAGCAAAGGTTGAAAATGGTTGTCGTAGAACATCTTCTGTCCATGAAGCAACTTAGTTCTTCCTCCTGGGGAGTACTCCTGGGTCTTATCAGAGAATGATGGGGAAGGAAGTCTAGATCTCCTTCCTTTACCAGCAAATCCTTTTGTCAATGGACGGGGAAGCATAATGCCTAAGACTGCGTGTGATCAACCAGAATTGAAGAAGAAGAGAGCAGGGCAGTGTGTAACCCTTGCTGAGGGAGAAGGAAACAGAGCAAGCTTATAGATCAACTTGCAGAAGAGAGGGAGCTGTCGGTGGTCTGATGGCCAGCTGCCATCCTGGACACTACACCGAACTCGACCACCAAGCTTAGAACTGCAGATTTGATGATGAACTTTCGAAGAGCTGGGATGAACACCAAGAACAGCCACAGTAGTCAACCTTATTACCCTTGTTAAAACCAGTTGTTATTGTTTTATTCAGGGCTTTTGTTAAGAAAAGAAGGACACATCAAAATTAGAATGTAATATAGCTAGAAACACACAATTAAGTTCGATACACACAATAATCAACTTAAGAACACATTACAAACACCAATACAACTTGGAAAAAGGTGAACCATCATAGACAATCAAAATCATCTATTACATCAATCAAATTGGATGAATTGGGTCATTACGTAATATCATTATAAGAGAAGGGGTTACACCGTCAAAATAGAATAAAAATGCAAAGCTCACCTTCTGAGCTACCGTATAATTAATATCACCAATGTATTGACTGGAATAAAAAATATCACCTTCTTCTCGGATGTGAACTTGGTGTTCGGGAGGGTTTGCTTCAGATGGGTATCTTTCGCCAGCATCCCTCTCTCAGGCTGGTCTTTGGCGACCGTTCGAAACCTCGCAACCTCCGTCAGAACACCGACCTACATCCGTCCATGTACCTCCTCCTTCGCTCGAATATGATTTGGCTCTCTGCAGCAGAATATCGATCTAGTCATCGAAGGTTCCTTCTTCCCCATCTTATCTGCTGGTCTCGACTCTCATCTCATCCTTTAGGTCCTTTCCTTTCAGGCGCAGAGCTCGGAAACCCTGATTTTGAGGAAGTTGAAGAGGAAGTTGGGATTGAAGGGCACTGCGCTGTGGTGGAAAGAGAGGGAAAATATGAAGCCCAAAGCTGTCCCCCATCTCTGTCCGTTGCTGATCGACTCTCCTCACCTGAGCTCCCTTTGTGGGTCTTGGAAGATGGTGAAATCGGGCTCGATGATGACGAGATCTAGGATGGCTTGGATGAGGGAAACTCGCCGAGATCGATTTCTCCGTCCGGCGACGTTTCTCATCCCCGAGATCGGCGCCTTCCCCCAGATCTTGATTGCTGCCATGACTCCTCGATTTCAACAAAGAAAAGTCCCGAGGTCGTCCTCTCGCACGCCCCTGCTCCTCCCAAGGTATATAATGATGTGCACCCTGATAGCAAATTGTCACGCCCCAAATCCGGTTTTGACCGGACTCGAGACGTGAACTAGGAATAATAAATAAATAAATCATAAACATGAATTTTAAACGAAAACCAACTTAAAATCATTAAGTTCCAAAATAACAATTGTGATAAGTATGAGTCAAACGCTCAACTAAAACAGGTAAGGAAAACATAGTTTAATACAGAAGTGGGAAGTACGTCTTGACTACAATAAACCACCCGGATCCTCAAGGAACTCCCGAGCCCTGAGGCAACCTCTAGTCCTACTCATCAATGAAACCTGTAAAAAAAGTAAACATAAAGGGGTGAACTTATTCTTAGAAGGAAAAAGTAGTAAAGTAAAAAGAACCTCCGCTTTGACAGCAAAAGTCTTGATTAGTACGATTATCCAAAAGACACCATAACTAGAGATTAACAAGAATTGCAACACTTAATAAAATAGTAACTCAAAGGAGATCAACAGGGAGACACCTTATTCACCAATAGAACCAACTAAAGAAACACACGAGTACCGAGATAGAGATAGTCAAAACTACAAGACTCCGACCCACACACAAACCAACACAACATACCGGAATGCCCCTCGCTCTAGGGGGACACATATCATCGGGGCTCCCGAAAACGTTCCCACAAGGAACACATATCATTGGGGCTCCCGGAAATGTCTCCAAAGGAACATAGATCATCGGGGTGAAACAACAATATACCATGCCGGCCTAGGTCTTCCAGGAAATCCCTCGGGGCATAAACACGACACCTCGTGCCAAAACACAAACCGTCGGCCTAGGTACTACCCTACAACAACATACCCCCTCGGTGTAGGTACCATACCGGAATACAAACCGTCGTCCTAGGTACTACCCTACACCGACATACTCCCTCGGTGTAGGTACCATACCAGAACACAAACCGTCGGCCTAGGTACTACCCTACACCGGCATACTCCCTCGGTGTATGTACCATACCGGAACACAAACAGTCGGCCAAGGTACTACCCTACACCGGCATACTCCCTCGGTGTAGGTACCATACCGGAACACAAACCGTCGGCCTAGGTACTTGTAACACCCCGTCGTGCCTCACACAGAGCCCCACGCGCAGCGATGTTAGGTCTGCAGCCCAATACACCCCAACCCCTCTGGTGTACTGTCCACAGACAAATACCAACCTAGGTTGTTGGTGAGACTTGAACCCAAGACCTCACCCTTTATAACATTTCCTTGAGTGATGCTATCACCAATTGAGCTGCAGCTCAATTGGTGATAGCATCACTCAAGGAAATGCTATAAAGGGTGAGGTCTTGGGTTCAAGTCTCACCAACAACCTAGGTTGGTATTTGTCTGTGGACAGTACACCAGAGGGGTTGGGGCCCTGTGTGGGACGGCGGGGTGTTATAAAAAAGTGCACTTTTTTGTAACACCCCTCCGTGCCTCACACAGAGCCCCACGCGCGGCGATGTTAGGTCTGCAGCCCAATACACCCCAACCCCTCTGGTGTACTTTCCACAGACAAATACCAACCTAGGTTGTTGGTGAGACTTGAACCCAAGACCTCACCCTTTATAACATTTCCTTGAGTGATGCTATCACCAATTGAGCTGCAGCTCAATTGGTGATAGCATCACTCAAGGAAATGTTATAAAGGGTGAGGTCTTGGGTTCAAGTCTCACCAATAACCTAGGTTGGTATTTGTCTGTGGACAATACACCAGAGGGGTTGGGGTGTATTGGGCTGCAGACCTAACATCGCCGCGCGTGGGGCTCTGTGTGAGGCACGGCGGGGTGTTACAGTACTACCCTACACCGGCATACTCCCTCGGTGTAGGTACCATACTGGAACACAAACCGTCGGCCTAGGTACTACCCTACACCGGCATACCCCCTCGGTGTAGGTACCATACCAGAATACAACTCCTCTTGGAACACACATCAAGAGAATAACACGCATCATAAAGTCATAGTTCAACCACGACTTACCAAACCCAACAATCTTACCACAACACGCCACATAGAACTCATATTGTCACGCCCCAAATCCGGGTTTGACCGGACTGTTAGTCTTAGTGCCCGTAGTTCAATCCTAAATGTCCAAATGTACATATCATCGTTAGCAATAAAATTAAAGCGGCTTTATATTACTTATGTGTTGGAGTAATATATCGACGTGTGCTCTGATCTATGCCCACCATGCGAATAGAACCATAGATCGAGATAGATCACACTCGATGGGTCCCTAGTCAACAAAGCTTCACTAGAAGCGACTAGTATGAAAGATGGCTCTTTATGGCTTACGTTCTGTTAGTCATTGGAATGGGATTCCGGAGTCTGATCATAGATATCATGTGGGACATGATATTGGACGACCCGCCCTGAATATGTGCCATAGATTAAGTCATGAACATATTCAGTGCCTAACGTTGTCCGTAATAGGGCTTCCATAACGGCCAGGATTGGCTTGGGGACGGGCTACATGAGTGACACGAAAGACGGCTAAGGGATTTATCCCTCATACTAAGGTATGGGAAAGATATCGGTTCTCGGCCGCTTGATCGAGAGTGACTGGAAGAATAGCATGGCCATGCACATGATACTGGGTATCATATCTTCAGTCATCTCACATATCAAGGAACGGTGATTGAGAATAATAAGGATGACGGCTCTATGCCTTATCTCAATCAGGATATCGGAGATAAAAGGATAATGACAGGGACGACGGAAAGGTTAGAATCGACAGGGTCGATTCGCTATGCAGTATCAGGCAATACTAAAGTCTCGTTAGTTGCCACTTAAATAGGATCAAGTAAAATGGGATTTTACGTTGATCTATTGACATGCATAAACCTAAGGGTCACACCGGAGGATGAAACTCATTGACACATATATGGAGAATGGCCAAAAGGGAGTTGTCTCGGGATATGACCAAAACTGGGTTTTGGGTCATGTGCCCGTAAGTGAATAGGACTTTACGGATCGAGACAAGGCTTGGAGTCTTGGGATTGATCGCGTCGGATAATGTTGGACATTTCCGGTATGGAAGGCTTGGAGGCGATGAGCGAATCACGGGACCTCGTTGGAAATGGCCATGGGCCATGTTCCAAGAGGCCCATGAAAGGCCCATGCAACCAAGGCCCATGGAACTAATTAATCAAGTCTTGATTAATTAGTACTAAGTAAGCAAGACAAGGATTAAGGTGTTGGTGATTCACCACCTAACCCAATCTTGTCTTGCCATACTTTGTCCTATTTACACCTTACTTGACACCATACTTGTCCCATGCCTTTAGTTGGACAAGTATGGGTTTTGTTATGTTTAAGTCATCTTTTTTCAACATAACAAACACAAGACAAGAATAGGAAACACATTTTCTCTCCCTCTTCCATGGCCATTTCGGGTTTGGCTAGTTTCCACCTCCATGTTTGTGTTCTTGAGTCCTCAAAGAGAAGAACTAAGTGGCTTTGATTCCCATGTGGATACGTAGGCGTCTTGGAGACTCAAGCCAATCATTCGTTAACCGGTGTTCTTGTTTTGGTAAGAACTAGTGCTGAATTTTTCTCTTGTGAATCCATTCTTTGTTAGTTGTTTCATGGTTTTAATCGTCTCTTGGTTTTCATTGATTTTCCGCTGCGAGTTGGTTCATCTCCAACCCTACCTCGAGACCCAACAGTGGTATCAGAGCCGTGCTACCTCCGGGATTCACAAGACGGTGTTCAAAGTTTCGGTTTTGCTTGAAAGTTTCGTTTTTGGCATGTTGTTTTGCTAAATTGTTTGATAACATGTTTTAAATTCTAGTTTATGGATTTAATGCATGTAAAATGAATTTTTGAAAATTATTTCAAATCTGGAAATTTTGAAAAAAAAATTGATTTTTCGGGTCTCGGGAGCGGGACTCTCGGGGAGCCGAAACCGGGACCGAACGGGGCTCTGTTGGACGAAGCTAGGCCAAGCATGACCATTGGATGGTTGATATGCCAAGGCTAAACCGTTTTGTTAGTTATGACGAGTTTGGAACCGTCATGACGAACTCGAAGATCAAATGTTCAAAAGTTTCATTTTTGAACGGTTTCGATAAACCGAGCATCAAAATTTTTCGAAACTTGGCTATTAATTAAAACCGGAAAATCACATGATGTTTGATAACATGCTTGTTTGATAACACGATGTGTGATGTGATGTTGGCATGGTGTACATAATAGCCCCGAGCTCAATTTAATTATTTATCGCTTTTCACGGCCTGCGAGCCGTTAGAGTTAACGTGTAATTATTCTTTCAAGGTGTGGTCGTCGAACCACTTGTTTGTAATATTTATTTATTCCCGACCTGCGAGTCGTGTATTAAATTGTAATATTTTACTCAAGACGAAGAAAGGGCGAAAAGGTCATTTGGTGGCTTTTCGGGTGTTGGCATCGGCTTGGAGTCGGTGGAGCTCAAGAAGCTAGTGGGAGTTAGTTTAGGAGGCTATTATGTGCACATTTATCGCTTTATGCTTGGTTTAGTTTATGCATGATTAATTCTATGTGTTTTAGAATTGCATGCTTAACTTTATTTACCGAGCATATCACCTCACATGCAAAGATAAAATTGGAATTTTAATCCTTGTGTGTGAACCCTTAGAACCGTCATTACATTGGATGTAGTTGACGGGTTCAAAGGAAGAATTACATTGGATGTAATTTGAGGCATCATTGCATTTGGAATGTAGTTGATGTGCTCATCGCATCTAGGATGTGCCAAAGTTTTGAACACAACTGGACAAGTAAAAGCGGGTCATGTCCGATACCTCCCAATAATCAACACCTTACTACCTCCCCGTCCTATGGGTGTCGTGCGCATTAGCGGAGCATCCATGGGGAAGCGGGGTAGTAGGTTTGGACGACATATGTGGGTGTCGTGCGCATTAGCGGAGCACCTACATAGTGACGAGCCATAGTTGAAAATTGGTGGACCCGACTACGATTCTCAGCCTGAGGTTGAGCTAGGGTAACAGATAGGGTAAGTCGTGTACATAAGTACATACCCTAGCCAAGAGTCACATTGGATGTGATTGGATGGAGTCCTACCTACATAGCTCGATTAAGTGGTGAGCATTAGTTCAGCTTAATCGAGTGAATCAAGGATCTTGGTTTCAGATTCTAAAGGTTTAGAATCGATTGTTGGTGTTTAAGCTTGATCTTCATAAAATTTATTCAGTTTACTGATTGAATTTTATCTGTTGTAGATCAAATGGCAAATTCAGCGAACATTAATAGTTTGTCATTAAAAACCATTCTTGACAGGGTCAAGCTAAATGGGACAAACTATTTGGACTGGTACAGAATTTTGAGGATAGTCCTCAAGTCTGAACGCAAAGAATATGTCCTTCACAAGGTTGTCTCTAAGACCATATCAGAGTTACATGAAGTGTCATTAACTGCTGAGAAGAATATCTCAGGGATCTGGGATCCAAGGATATTCTGATGGTCAACAAGAGAATTGGAAGTGGCAAGGGCTGGGCCCATGCGCACTTGGCAGGAAAGATGAGACACCTGAGAATGTCTGCTTCTACTGCCAACAGCCTAGTCATTGGAACCGGGATTACAGGAAGTTCACGGCTGATCTGAAGAAGGGCAGTGGGACTGCGCCTTCATCAAATAGCCTGGATGATCTGAAGAAGGGCAGTAGGACTGCGCCTTCATCAGGAAACCTGGATGATCTAAGGAAGGGCGGTGGGACCGTGCCTTCATTCGGTATTAACTCTATAGAGGTACATCTCTCTACTTCCAAAGATTTATGGGTATTAGATACCATGACTGAATCTCACACATGCACTAATATATGGTGGCTGAAAGTAGGAGAGATTTGGAAAGCACGAAATGGACCTCAGAGTTGTGGCAACTGCTGTAGGGTCCATGAGTCTTGCTTTGCCAAGAGGCCTTGTCTTAGTATTGTATAATGTATATTGCATACCTACTTTTAGTAGGAATATTATATCTGTATCCGTGTTTGACAAGGAAGGATATAATGTTAATATTGGAAATGGAGTTTTCAATGTTCTATGCAATAATATGTTTTATACCAGTACTGACATGGTTGGAGGATTGTACATATATAGATATGGGTAACAATGCCTCAAGTTCTATATATTCCGTTAATACCAAGAGGTCTAAATCCAACGATTTAAACCTAACTCTGTTATGGTACTGTCATTTGGGTCGCATAAACAAGAAGCGCCTATCAGCACTTCAGAAGTGCGGGCTTTCAAGTTCATTCGAATTCCATTCGATCGATAGGTGCAAGGTTTGTTTGATGAGCAAAATGACTAAAGTGCCCTTTATCGATCGCGATGAAAGTGTGGGTGAATTATTGGGGCTGATACACTCGAATGTGTGTAGACCAATAAGTTCACTTGCCAGGAGGGGTTTTAGCTACTTTATCACATTTACTGATGATTACAGTAAATATGGTTATGTCTATTCGCTGAGACATAAGTCTGAAGCTTTTGATAAATTCAAAGAGTTTAAGACTATAGTAGAAAACCAGCTCGACAAAGGTATTAAGGCACTTCGATTGGATCGAGGTGGAAAATACTTGACCACAGAGTTATTAGATCATCTAAAAGAGAATGGGATCCTTTTGGAATGGACTCCTCCTAGGTCACTGTAGTTGAAAGGTGTAGCCAAACGGAGAAATCGGACATTGTTAGACAATGGTATGTTCCATGATTAGTTGGACTGATCTCCCAATCTCTTTCAGCGGTTTTGCTCTAGAGACGACCGCATTCATAGTGAATCGGGCTTCGACGAATGGTGTGGAAGGGACACCATTTTAAAAATGGTACGGGATGATGCCCGCTTTGTCCTTCCTAAAGATTTGTGGTTGCGAGGCTTATGTGAAACATTTGGTTTCGACTAAGCTCGAACCAAGATCTGAGATATGCACCTTCGTGTGGTATCCCAAAGCAACAAGGGGATACTATTTCTACAATCCCGGTGAGAACATGGTGTTCGTCGCTTGGGGTGGGGTCTTTATGGAAAAGAAGTTTTGTTTCCAAAGACGTCATTGGGAGGACTGTGCATCTCGAAGAAATTCAGGATGGTACAGATCTGTCTAAACCAATTGACAACCCAGTAGAAAGGAGCCAGAGATTGTCGTAGAGTAAGAACCAATTCCTGTTACAATTCCGGAAGGTCGAAGGCGATTTGAAAGGGTCAATCTTCCACCTCCAAGATATGGTATCCGGAGGTGACAATGAAGTCATGGTGGATCACGATGATCCAGCCACCTTTCAAGAAGTCGTGGATGGGCCCGACTCCGAGTTATGGCTGGGAGCCATGAGGGAGGAAATGCAATCCATGTCGGACAACCGAGTCTGGGAACCGGTTGATCCCATCAATGGTGTGAGGACCATCGGATGCAAATGGATCTTCAAGGTGAAGATGGACATGGACGACAACCCTCTGACCTACAAAGCTCAACTGGTGGCGAAAGGTTATAGGCATGGATTGACTATGAGGAAACCTTCTCCTTAGTGGCTATGGTCAAAATCGATCCAAATTCTTCTTGACATAACTGCGTATTATAATTACGAGATATGGCAAGTGGATGTCAAAACCGCTTTCCTAAATGGAAATTTGACTGAGTACGTTTGTATGTCTCGACCCAAAGGTTTTGACGATCCGAAGAATAAAGGAAAGATTTATAAGTTGTTGAAATCCATTTATGGATTGAAACGAACTTCTCGGAGTTGGATCCTTCGTTTTGATGAAGCTGTAATTGGATTTGGCTTAATCAAGAACGAGGATGAATCTTGCGTTTATAAGAAGGCTAGTGGGAGCAAGATAACCTTTCTGGTTCTCATTGAAAATGACATCCCAAACCTTGCACGAGACTAAAGCTTGGTTGAGGAAGTGTTTTTCAATAAAGGACTTAGGCGATGCTTCTTATATCTTAAGGATTAAGATATGTAGAGATCGCACCAAGAGGGTCTTGGATTTAAGTCAGGGAACCTATGTGAACAAGGCATTGAGTAGGTTCTTAATGCTCGATTCAAAGAAAGGACTCTTACCCACTAGTCATGGCATTCATCTCAGCAAGACTCAGTGTCCTAAGACACATGATGAGCTGAAAAGGATGATGAGAATCCTATGCGCCTGGGGGCAGGATCGATCATATATGCCATGACATGTATGAGACCAGACGTCTCGTAAGCCTTATGTTGTACCAGTAGACATCATTCTAACTCGGGGGAAAGATGATGTTGAACTAGTCGTCGAAGGATGAGTAGACGCTAGTTTTCCAAGACAAATCCAGATGACTTTAGAAGTCAATCAGGATATGTGTTTACGCTGAATGGTAGAGCTTTAGCTGGGAGAGCGTAAAGCAAGATATCATTGCCGAATCTACGATAGAGGCCAAGTACATGGATGCTGCAGAGGCAGCTAAGGAGGCTATGTGGATTTGGAAATTCATGGCAGGGCTGGGTGTAATTAAAAACCCATCCAGTCCGGTGAATCCATTTTGCGACAACACAAGTGTTAGTCTTAGTGCCTGTAGTTCAATCCTAAATGTCCAAATGTACATATCATCGTTAGCAATAAAATTAAAGCGACTTTATATTACTTATGTGTTGGAGTAATATATCGACGTGTGCTCTGATCTATGCCCACCATGCGAATAGAACCATAGATCGAGATAGATCACACTCGATGGGTCCCTAGTCAACAAAGCTTCACTAGAAGCGACTAGTATGAAAGATGGCTCTTTATGGCTTACGTTCTGTTAGTCATTGGAATGGGATTCCGGAGTCTGATCATAGATATCATGTGGGACATGATATTGGACGACCCGCCCTGAATATGTGCCATAGATTAAGTCATGAACATATTCAGTGTTGTAGCTTGTCATGTATCCTTAGACCAAGGAGTCTTTGTGATCGCTATGTAGTCAACAACTGAGTTTGACCTGAGCCTAACGTTGTCCGTAACAGGGCTTCCATAACGGACAGGATTGGCTTGGGGACGGGCTACATGAGTGACACGAAAGACGGCTAAGGGATTTATCCCTCATACTAAGGTATGGGAAAGATATCGGTTCTCGGCCGCTTGATCGAGAGTGACTGGAAGAATAGCATGGCCATGCACATGATACTGGGTATCATATCTTCAGTCATCTCACATATCAAGGAACGGTGATTGAGAATAATAAGGATGACGGCTCTATGCCTTATCTCAATCAGGATATCGGAGATAAAAGGATAATGACAGGGACGACGGAAAGGTTAGAATTGACAGGGTCGATTCGTTATGTAGTGTCAGGCAATACTAAAGTCTCGTTAGTTGCCACTTAAATAGGATCAAGTAAAATGGGATTTTACGTTGATCTATTGACATGCATAAACCTAAGGGTCACACCGGAGGATGAAACTCATTGACACATTTATGGAGAATGGCCAAAAGGGAGTTGTCTCGGGACATGACCAAAACTGGGTTTTGGGTCATGTGCCCGTACGTGAATAGGACTTTACGGATCGAGACAAGGCTTGGAGTCTTGGGATTGATCGCGTCGGATAATGTTGGACATTTTCGGTATGGAAGGCTTGGAGGCGATGAGCAAATCACGGGACCTCGTTAGAAATGGCCACGGGCCATGTTCCAAGAGGCCCATGAAAGGCCCATGGAACTAATTAATCAAGTCTTGATTAATTAGTACTAAGTAAGCATGACAAGGATTAAGGTGTTGGTGATTCACCACCTAACCCAATCTTGTCTTGCCATACTTTGTCCTATTTACACCTTACTTGACACCATACTTGTCCCATGCCTTTAGTTGGACAAGTATGGGTTTTGTTATGTTTAAGTCATCTTTTTTCAACATAACAAACACTAGACAAGAATAGGAAACACATTTTCTCTCCCTCTTCCATGGCCATTTCGGGTTTGGCTAGTTTCCTCCTCCATTTTTGTGTTCTTGAGTCCTCAAAGAGAAGAACTACGTGGCTTTGATTCCCATGTGGATACGTAGGCGTCTTGGAGACTCAAGCCAATCATTCGTTAACCGGTTTTCTTGTTTTGGTAAGAACTAGTGCTGAATTTTTCTCTTGTGAATCCATTCTTTGTTAGTTGTTTCATGGTTTTAATCGTCTCTTGGTTTTCATTGATTTTTCGCTGCGAGTTGGTTCATCTCCAACCCTACCTCGAGACCCAACAACAAGGGCCATTGCGCAAGCTAAAAGCCTAGATCGCATAACAAATCCAAACATGTACTGCGGCGTATCCACCTCATCAGATAAATACTGAACTGAGGTGAAGTGAAGATAACCGATATTGCAATAGATGATAACATAGCCAACCCTTTGACTAAGGCAGTGTCACTGCCTGAACATGTTAGACATGTAAAGTCGATGGGGACATATTGGAGTTTAGATTGGAACTAGGGCAAGTGGGAGATTGTTAGTCTTAGTGCCCGTAGTTCAATCCTAAACGTCCAAATGTATATATCATCGTTAGCAATAAAATTAAAGCGGCTTTATATTACTTATGTGTTGGAGTAATATATCGATGTGTGCTCTGATCTATGCCCACCATGCGAATAGAACCATAGATCGAGATAGATCACACTCGATGGGTCCCTAGTCAACAAAGCTTCACTAGAAGCGACTAGTATGAAAGATGGCTCTTTATGGCTTACGTTCTGTTAGTCATTGGAATGGGATTCCGGAGTCTGATCATAGATATCATGTGGGACATGATATTGGACGACCCGCCCTGAATATGTGCCATAGATTAAGTCATGAACATATTCAGTGTCGTAGCTTGTCATGTATCCTTAGACCAAGGAGTCTTTGTGATCGCTATGTAGTCAACAACTGAGTTTGACCTGAGCCTAACGTTGTCCGTAATAGGGCTTCCATAACGGCCAGGATTGGCTTGGGGACGGGCTACATGAGTGACACGAAAGACGGCTAAGGGATTTATCCCTCATACTAAGGTATGGGAAAGATATCGGTTCTCGGCCGCTTGATCGAGAGTGACTGGAAGAATAGCATGGCCATGCACATGATACTGGGTATCATATCTTCAGTCATCTCACATATCAAGGAACGGTGATTGAGAATAATAAGGATGACGGCTCTATGCCTTATCTCAATCAGGATATCGGAGATAAAAGGATAATGACAGGGACGACGGAAAGGTTAGAATCGACAGGGTCGATTCGTTATGTAGTGTCAGGCAATACTAAAGTCTCGTTAGTTGCCACTTAAATATGATCAAGTAAAATGGTATTTTACGTTGATCTATTGACATGCATAAACCTAAGGGTCACACCGGAGGATGAATCTCATTGACACATTTATGGAGAATGGCCAAAAGGGAGTTGTCTCGGGACATGACCAAAACTGGGTTTTGGGTCATGTGCCCGTAAGTGAATAGGACTTTACGGATCGAGACAAGGCTTGGAGTCTTGGGATTGATCGCGTCGGATAATGTTGGACATTTCCGGTATGGAAGGTTTGGAGGCGATGAGCGAATCACGGGACCTCGTTGGAAATGGCCACGGGCCATGTTCCAAGAGGCCCATGAAAGGCCCATGCAACCAAGGCCCATGGAACTAATTAATCAAGTCTTGATTAATTAGTACTAAGCAAGCAAGACAAGGATTATGGTGTTGGTGATTCACCACCTAACCCAATCTTATCTTGCCATACTTTGTCCTATTTACACCTTACTTGACACCATACTTGTCCCATGCCTTTAGTTGGACAAGTATGGGTTTTGTTATGTTTAAGTCATCTTTTTTCAACATAACAAACACAAGACAAGAATAGGAAATACAACTTCTCTCTCCCTTCCCTTGCAATTTCGGGTTTGGCAAGCTCCCACCTCCATTTTTGTGTTCTTGAGTCCTCAAAGAGAAGAACTACGTGGCTTTGATTCCCATGTGGATACGTAGGCGTCTTGGAGACTCAAGTCAATCATTCGTTACCCGGTGTTCTTGTTTTGGTAAGAACTAGTGCTGAATTTTTCTCTTGTGAATCCATTCTTTGTTAGTTGTTTCATGGTTTTAATCGTCTCTTGGTTTTCCTTGATTTTCCGCTGCGAGTTGGTTCATCTCCAACCCTACCTCGAGACCCAACAGTTCTCACTTTTCTGGCGTAAACTTAGCGGTTGCACTAGTTTTCGCAGGACGTTGGCGTTCGTCCTTTCCTTGTCGACAAAGATACGTCTTGGTACTCGGTTCGCGTTTTCCGTATTCTGCTCCGCCGGAAATGTCGCATTGATGTCGCTGTATCTCTCGATGTTGCTTGGCTGTACTGTGCGGCGCGAATGATGCGACTCTCGAACAAGTCTTCTCGCTGCAGTGCGGCACGAACTCTCTCCTTGATCCGCTACATGCTCCGATCTTTGAGGTCGTCGTTGTTGACCGTCTTCTTCTGGGACTTGTCGCGTCGGTACTGAGTATCGATTCTTCATCTTGATGCGGTCCAGCTTCCGGTGGTCTTCGTGCCTCCTTAGCGCTCTGTTCCGCTCCTTCTTGAAGTCGTGCTGCATTCTTCACGGCGAGGCGCTCGGACAGGTCCTTCGTCTTTCTGGCTCTTTGGCTGACGTTCGGCGCGGTCTCTCTACTGGCGTGAATCTACATGGTCCAATGATGTCGGCGCCTTTTCTATTCTCAGGTTAATTCCGAGGTCGTCCTCGTGAACCGGTAGCAATCCGATCGGCTCTTCGGGGAGGAACTTTGGGAATACACTCTAATCTAATCTTACACGTACGACTCACACTTGTCCATTTTGCGTTTGTTAACTGGGGTGTCAAGACAAAAAGGGTCGTCTCAAAGGTTCGAGTCTTATGACCTAAATCTTTTAGCGGGGGTAGAAAAAGCTGGAGATTACGACGTTTTGTGGGTTATGGGCCCACCACGCGTCCGCTGCGCTATTCTGATCTCATCGTAACTCGGTCATCTCCGGTGACTGGTGGAACCGTTCATTGGTCAAAGCTGCAGCCTTTCACTGCTCGGGCATTCGTTGCTGATAGCATTCGATGAACGCCTGTTGTTTCACCAATTGATTCTTAAAACCCGATCCGTACTCTCGAAGAAGGACAGAACTTCCCGTACTACTAGGTCTGTTACTCCTCCTTCAAACTCCATTTGACACTAGTTGGTACTACCACACCTCTAGTCGGTGTGTTAAGATACGGGTGGGCTTACTAGTTTTAAACTCGTTCCATCATAAAGTAATCACGAAACGACACAACCAAGTGTAATACTCAAGTGTCAGCAAACACGAACTCCAAAATATAAATCGTAAACAAGTACTCTAAGCGCTCTCAAGATTGGTATCAAGTCCCTCAGCTCGGGGCCCGCCAATCGCGTACACTCGGCCCTGCTGAATCGAGGGTCCTCCTCTCGATGGTGGTGGAAGAATCTGCTGCTGTGATAACATGTCCTCTTATCAGCTCTCGTAGGCCGACCTATGAGACGGTTTGTAGATTCATCACTCAACGGGCAGTCTCGGCCCAGATGTTCTAACTGTCTGCACGAAGGACAAAACTATGCCACCGGGGCATGTTCAACAGACGCTACTGCTCCAATCCGTCACGTCCCACCGGACTGGGTCTGTGGCTGAAACAATCCTGAGGTCCTCTGCCTCCTAGGATCGCGACTCTCTAACGGCCTCAGGAAGCCACTCGGCCTCGGCCTGGTCTTCCGCGCTCTGGCGGTCTCCCGAAAATGCTTCTCAACGGCTAGTGGCTGGTCCACTAGTACAGAAGATCCTCATCCTGAAGGCAATAACTCGATCCGCGATAGACGGGATGAGTCCTCTCTCGAAACGCCTGCGGTGGCTCTCCTCGGTCTGCACCATCTCGGGTGTGAAGCGAGACAGGGACGCGAACCTCGCCTCATACTTGGAGACGGTCATCCCTCTCTGCTGCATATCCAAAGGTTGCTGGTGTCGGTCATCTCGAACAGATCGAGGGAAAATACTGTTCCAGGAACAGTCTGCTGAACAGCTGAAAGTCATCTCCAACCCTGGTCTGCACATGTTGTCACCAGTAGTATGCTTCTCCCTCAAACTGAAATGTCGCGAAAGGCACTCTCAAACGAATAACAGATACCTCGAACGTATCCAGGTTGCGGTTAATCCGTTCCAACCAACCTGCGACATCCACGGGGTCTGAACTCCCAGAGTTGACTAATGTGTGCAGCTTGCGAAAATTTCTGAGTGCTTGGGCCGTAAAGTTGTCAAAATGGTTTGGCCCTTCAACATAGGTTGTGGTAGTCATGGGCACGGTCTCTGGTGCCGGCGTTGCAGTCTCCTGCTGAGCGTTGATCGTTGTTGGTACTGCGCGAACCACCTCCTCTAGAGTGGCCGCCTGAGTCGGCTCTGCGATTGGAGGAACCCTATGTGGTAACCCTGACGGTCTACCCTCAAAACTCTGGTGCTCTGTAGAAGTAGCACCCTGGGCACTCGCTGCCCCTGCCTGCCCAACAGCTGGTGTCTGGCTCTGCCCCACAGCTGGGTGGCTTCTGGTCCGTCTCGGTATATAAACACGGGACATCTCGTGTACTCGTTGCATTTATAACGTATAAGTTCATAATTCGATTTAACTCAAGCGGTTCGATTCAAACAAAAGGGACGTCCTCATGCGTCTTATAGGGGTCTTACTTGGATCGATAGTACTTAGTATAGTCATATATAATACTTATATAGACAAACAATTTCACACCTTGTGCATCTCACAACATCAAGCAAGTAATTCAATCGACTCCCACAGGAGGTACAGTTTCAAACAATCACACAATCAATATACCACACCGGCCTAAGTCTCGTTCGGTATCTTCCCATCACGTGGGGTTCAAATTATAATACAATAGGTTCCACAAGGTATATCCTTGATTTCTTTCCCATAAGTCTCACACTTTTCATAATCTCAACCCCTTACTTTTCTCTTATCACATTCATGTCGATCTCACGTCGTTACAACCCGATTCAGGTGTCCCCGAATCCCGTTGTAACCACTTGACATCCCCCTATCACGCTCGACTACAGTAGCGCCCTTGAGTCAACCCGTGATAGTTCAAACACTTCAGTTTTATAGAAATTTTGACATGACCCGTTCGTATTTTCCATCAACCATCCGCTTAAGGTGGACATTTAATCATCAGTTTCACGAATCGTTCAACACACAAGGTTCCCACAATCAGCAAAATACATATCACCGTGCAATACTGCAAGTACTCCTTCGGTTTCTACCCTTTACTCAATTGACATACAATCGGATCATCATTTCAACTTGAATCCTCAAATAACTGTCAACATTTTTAAACAAGTCAACACTTCAATAAGTCGACACTTCAATAAGTCAACACTTCAATAATTCAACACTTCAATAAGTCAACACTTCAATTTTATCAATCATGGAACGGCCAACCAAGTGGCAACACACTTAACAAACGGTTTACTCAACACCCAATTCAGAACAACTCAATCATTGCTCGTTAACCCAATCCCGATCTCAACCGTTCGGCTTCACCGACCACTGTAACTTATAGTCAATAGGGCAAGGATATCAATCAAGCAATGCAACCAATGTAATATAAAAGATTCATACTTGAACAACATTGAAACAATCAAGACTTATATCGTTCCAACTCTACGCATCAGATGTTTCCGATTTGCGTCACTGAGCACCACGACTTAGACCACCTAACTCTACCCACCTAATTGACGTTCGGTCCGAGGTTTTGAAAACAATTTCAAAATGGAACCAGGCTCTGATACCAAATTGTCACGCCTCAAATCCGGGTTTGACCAGACTCGAGCCGTGACTCAAGGGAAATAATAAAATATACGATAAGGCGGTTTAAATAATAATAAATAAGTCTCCAAACTAGTTTCAACTCAAGAAGTCTCAAGAAATACGTCTACAATAAGGTTTAAAAGTAAAGTGTTTATAAAGTATGGCGACCACCACATCTCTAAAGACAAGCACCCGAACCCACGAAGCTCCCGAGCCTCGAGTCCACTAATCACCAAGCAAGCCAGTATAAACGGTAAACCAACAAATAAGGGTGAGCTTACGCTCAGTAGGGGAAAAAATAACGAAGCACAACCTTTAACAAGTTTAGTGAATTGAAATATTACAATTGATATCGAATTACAATAACTTGCATAACCAAAGAGATACTCAGTTAAAAGGTATAAACGAGTATCTAACGTTTTAAGAAGCTAACAATTACTAATAGGAAGTTAAGGAAAGAACAATCAAATATCACGATGAGAATTTAAGCCTCGACACTCCAATCCACAATAATCTTGTGTCATGTCGGATTTCCCCTCAGTCCAGAGGAGACACATATCGTCGGAATACCAGAAATGTCCCTAAGGGAACACACATCATCGGTACTTCCGGAAATGTCCTCAAAGGACCATATGTCATCGGGGTATAGATCATCGGGGAAAAACAGGGTAAGCAGGATCAACCAACCAATGCCCCGCAGGGTCCACCAATCAATATCCCGCAGGATCAACCAACCAATGCCCGCAGGGTCTAACAACCAATGCCCCGCAGGGTCCAACAACCAATGCCCCGCAGGGTCTAACAACCAATGCCCCGCAGGGTCCAACAACCACACGCCAGACCGGAAACACACATCGGCCTAGACGCCTTCCCGGTAACGCACATCGGGGAGTATAATCGTATACCATACCAGAAACGCACATCGGCCTAGGTATTTTCCCAGACTACCTCGGGTGGAACACAAAAACATCTCAAAACATGCACAAGAGAGTAACATGCCAATACATCATACAACCAAAGCTTAGCAAATCACAAATCCATCACAACACACCAAAGAGATCCATATACCTTTACACTTACCGTAATACTTACCAATAGCGATCCATCGGTCTACCACTCACCCGATCGTACCATTTGGCACAATCAATTACACTCAATCATTCATTCAATCATTCAATCATTCAAGCATCCATTCAATCATTCAAGCATTCAAGCATTCGTTCAATCATTCAAGCATTCAAGCATTCGGTTTCTCTAGTTTCGTTAGACTCTTAGTTTATCCTGGAGACTAAGCAAGCAATGCATGTGAGGAAACCACAACCAATCCTATGGCTCATCTCGGCCTTTCTACCAGTAAGGCAATTTTCCAAGTATTGAAAGCGAGTAAAACTAGTTATTCACATCCTATGCATACATGCTAGACACGTCCGGTTATTAGTAATTGAAAGACGATTATTCTAGTTATTCGCATCCTATATGCATTTCTAGGACCTTTTTGATTTTGTTAACCTAATAGGCATACTAAGTATTGAAATGCACGAGGAGTTTAGTACTTTCCCTACCTCAAGGTCTTCCTCTAATAATACTCTTAGCTGTTGACGACCGGGCCAACTCCGTCTTCTCGGGCGAAGTCCAAGCTCTCGGGCGAAGTCCAAGTCTGGGTTTTAACAGTTCAAACTTACGATCAGATCAGGTATGGTCCAAAGTAAATTCATTACGTTGCCTTTTAAACTCGAACTGGATAAAAGCGGGATTAACCGACGAATCGGGTTCGAGCACTCGAGCTCCGACCACAGAACCCGATGCACGGATCCCGAGGAAACGGTTTCCAATACCCAGATCCCGATGCATGGGTTTCGAGGCACGATTCCCGAGGTGTTTGATTCATCGTTCCTCTTTTAAACCCGTCCTAAGTCCAATTAAGTTGTCCATGGTTCCGTCATCCCAAACGTTCCAGTTTTGTTCAACAGTCCCATTTTACGTTCTTTTTTATTTCTGATTCTGAATCCTTTTTAATGTAAATCAATTTTGGTTTTAAAAATGTTTCTGTTAATTATTTTGATTTTTGTTTCCAAATCCGACCAGATTCAAAACAAAAGTTCGATTAAGGACAAAAGGAAACAGAAAGGGGAAGAAAGAGAGTTGGGGTTTGGGTCCGGCCGACCATCGGCGGTGACTAAACCCGCCGAGGTCTCACGGTGCGAGGCTCACCGTGGGGGAAAAGATGACGGTGGCGGCGACGGTTATAGCAAAGAAGAGCGGTGGAGCATGGCGGTGATTCCGCCTCAGATCCAGACAAGGCCGATGAGGCTCTTGGATCTGTGAGCGCGCCGGCGAGCTCACCTCGCCTCCGGACGGACACGGAGACGGCGAGGGCTCGGCTGGGCGTGGTTGAAGGCGGCGGTGGTGGTCAGAGACAAGAGGGAGGCTCGGGACGAGGGAGAGGGAGATGCGATCGAAGATGAAGGTGGAAGCCGGAGAGTGGCCGGCGAACCAGCGCGACGGCCAGGATCGAGATTATGGAGCTGAGAGGAACGGAGGGAGAAGAGGCGGCTTGGTCAGAACGGGAGATGAGGGGGATGGTGGCTAGGGCGTGGCCGGCGTGGTGGGTTGGAAGACGAAGGTCGAGGTGAGAGATGGGCGGCGACGAGTACGGGAGGGAGAGAGGAAGTAGAGAGAGAGAGGGAGAGAGGTTGGCGAGGTGTGCGAAGAGGGAGGAGACAAAACGACTGAAACCCTAGGGTTTCTTTGCATTTATACCAAAGTCCCACTGGGCTGGGTCCAAAATTTGGGCCTGGCTAAACGGGCTCGATGTGCAGCCTGGGCTGCACGGCCCAAACGAGGGGAGAGGTTGGGTCGGGCCTGGCCTTGCCGGGTTTCCTGGTCTGGTCTGGTCCGTCCGACCCGGTTCTCTCTTTCCCCTTTTTTATTTTTCTTTTCTTTTTCTTTCTCTTTTTTTTGCAATCGAACCACTAATCGACTCGCTCCCCAACTCAACGACGTCTCCTACGATAAATTATCGAAATAAGAAATCAGGTCTTTACACATATTATCAACCAAGCTTACCGACATGACTTACCAAACATGTCCCATCGGTCTATCACTCACCCGATCATACCACAAGACACAATCACATAATCACATTCAAACAATCACTCAATCAATCAGAACACGGATCAACCATTCACATTACAATCATCACAATTCATCTAGTTTAGTATGACTCTTGTATTATCCAAAGAATGAATCATGCATCGACATTTGATACCATTGATCACAATTCAACACAAACACAATCAATCCTAACGCTCATCATGGCCATTCTACAAGCACGACAATTTCCCAATAATTGAAAGCGGTTAAACTAGTGAATCACATCCTATATGAATACTAAGACTCTTTCGGTTATTAACATAATTGAAAGCGGTTATTCTAGCCAATCACATCCTATAGGAATATTATTATCATTCTTTAAATTAAGAGTGGAGTTTACTACTCTTACCTTCCTCGAATTCTCCAACGCTTAACCAATCCTAGCAGTTGACGTCCTGGCTAGCTTCCTCCTCGTCCTCTCACGCGGTTCCAAAGGCCTCCTCCTTCTTCGAGCTCGGGTCCAAGGTCTTGGATCACAATTAATACTATAATTAGAGGCTAACCACAGGTGGTTTAAGAGGCAAATATCTAAGTTAAAGTCCCCAAACAAACGGTTCAAGATAAAAGTTCGAATTAGACGAAAAACACCCAAAAAGGGCTCAAAACAGGTCTGCCACGGATCGGGTCACGGATCCGTGAGGCCACCCGTCACGGATGACGTCACGGAACCGTGACACGTGCCGTCACGGATTCCCTCACGAAGCCGTGACGTCTCCCGTCATGGTTCCCGTCACGGATCCGTGACGGGTCTGATGGATTCCGTCCTTCTTCTTCCTCCAACTCCCTTTTCACGAATTCTCAGTCCAAAAACTCCATTTTTATCAATCCCAAACATCCAAAACAGCTCCAAAACCCTCAATAATCCATTACCTATGATGGGTCTTCCACAAAAGACCAACAACAATTGATTTCTAATCCAAAAACAACCTATTTACTCCAAAATTGGATCATCTAAGCATCAAACCTCAAAACCCAATGATTTGATTCTCAATGAAAATGAAAATAGATGAAGGATTTACTTGAAGAGTGGAATGAGGATGAAGAAGATGATGATTTGGAGAGTTTTTGGGAAGAAATCAAGCTCAAGACTCCATTTTTGCTCCTTTCTTCTCCTTCAAGCTTCAAAGCTTTTTCTCCTCTTCCTCTCTCTCTCTAATTTCGGCTACACCTCACAAATGGGCTGAAAAGTGACCCCAAATAGTTTAAAAACCTAAATTGTTGAAGTTCCATAATGCCCCTTAGGTTCAATTCATGTATTTTGGCTTATGTGAGGGTAAATGGATCTTTTGAGACCCATTTCTTCTCCTCCAAGCCACGAAGGACAAGTGTCCTAGAGGGGACCACTTAGCTCTTAGTAAAAAACCAGCAATTTCAATTTAATTCGTTTTAGTCGATAAAAGGTCTCCGTTTGACCGAATGTTGACTTTTCCACAATTACAGTCATTTGAAAGGAAACGGCCCAATTAAGCTAACCGTAACGACGACTAAGCTTTTTGGGCCCCGGAAAGGTCCCGAATGACTCCCGGCGTCATCGGTTGACTTTTCCAGAAAAAAGTCAACTTTCGCCATAATTCTCCGGTTCGACTGGGATTGACCGGAGGCGGTTCTTACAATAAATATGTTCATGACTTGATCTATGGCACATATTCTTGTCGGGTAGTCCAATATCATGTCCCACATGATATCTATGATAAGACTCCGGAATCTCATTCCAATGACTAACAGAGCGTAAGCCATAAAGAGCCATCTTTCATATTAGTCGCTTCTAGTGAAGCTTTGTTGACTAGGGACCCATCGAGTGTGATCTATCTCGATCTATGGTTCTATTCGCATTGTGGGCATAGATCAGAGCACACATTGATATATTACTCCAACACATAAGTAATATAAAGCCGCTTTAATTTTATTGCTAACGATGATATATACACTGTCACGCCCCAAATCCGGTTTTGACCGGACTCGAGACGCGTACTAAAAGAGATAATAAAATAACAACCACTAAAAAATAGACTTTAAATAAAACTTCGAAAATTGTATAATCCGAAGTAACCAACGAGTCAGAATCTCAAAAGTAATAACGACAAACGGTTTAAAAACATAAATGAAAAGTACGCCTCTAATTAGGAAAACTACCGAACCCGCAGTAGCTCCCGAGCTCTGGGACATCCTACAACTTACTCAGTAAGGAAACCTGTAAAACAATAGTAAACACGACGGGGGTGAGCTTTTGCTCAGTAGGAAAAAGCAGTAAATTAAAAGAACCCCCATTTTACAACAAAAACAGTATAAGGAATTTATAAGTACAAAGCTGAACACAACTTATAACTCAAGGGCAATTAACGGAAGGAAAAATCGTTCATCAATCGAACTAGCTAACGAATGAACCACGAGGAAGAGATAACTCAAGCGAAGAAGAAACAACTAAAGAGACACACAAGTACCGAAAGATAGATAATCAAAACTGAATTAACACAATCAATCGTAAGGTATAAATAACACGATTAACCGGCAAGATGCTAAGGTAAAGAGAACAATAAGAGTCCTTAATGCTTTACGAAGATAAACCTTAATTATAGAAAGTTAAGGAAAAACGATATACTCTTTGACAAACAGCTAAAGAGAGAACATTTAAATGCCACAATTGAAAAGTTAAGTCACGATACTCTGATCCACAGTAATCTTTATGTCATGTCGGATTTTCCCTCGGTCCAGAGGAGGCACATGCATCGGGGCTATCAGAAACATCCCTGAAGGGGCACATATCGTCAGGATTCTCGGAAATGCCTCCAAAGGACCATATGTCATCGGTATGAAACAAGGTAACCTTCCTGGAATGCTCCCGCAGGACGCATACACTCGGGTGAATCACAAATAACCATTCCCAGCAGGGTAAACCATCCAATTACCCGCAGGGTAAACAGTAACATGTCATACCGAAAACGCACATCGGCCTAGACATCTCGGAAACGCACATCGGGGTCAACCACGTACATCATACCAGAAACGCACATCGGCCTAGATGTCTTCCCGGAAACAAACCTTGGGGTACGCAACCAAAACTTAACAACTCACAATCTTACCACAACACGTCACAAGGAATCATATCAACAATCACACTTACCGGCGTACTTACCAACCACGTTCCATCGGTCTATCAATCACGCGATCATATCATTTGGCACAATCAATTTACACTCAAGCAATCATTCAATCAATCATTCAAGCATTCATTCAATCAATCATTCAAGCATTCATCTAATCAAACATTCAAGCATCCATTCAACCAAACATACAAACATTCATTCAATCAACCATTTAAGCATTCATAAGCTAACGTCGCAATTTATCTAGTTTAATTAGACTCTTATCTTAACGTAAAGACTAAGCAAGTAAGGCATGCGAGGCAAACACAAACAGTCCTAAGGCACGTCATAGCCACCTACCTGCACGACAATTCCCAAGTATTGAAAGCGAGTTAAACTAGTGGATCGCATCCTATATGCATACTAAGACTCGCCCGGTTGTTGGTATATTCGAAATACGGTTATTCTAGTGAATCTCATCCTATATTGAATCTAGGACCTTTACGGTTATTAAGTATCATGTAGGCATGCTATTAGCGTTATTTAAAGCAGGAGTGGAATTTACGGCTTTTCCCTACCTCAAGACGAACCAACAGTTGCGTCTCCTAGCTGCTGACGACCGGGCCAACTCCGTCTTCTCGGGCGAAATCCAAGCTATCGGGTTTAGCTCTGGTCTTCTCGGGCGAAGTCCAGTCTAAGTTTAACAGATAAGATGTCCAGTCAGTCCCAGTATTTGTCCAGAGGTCCTCTGATTTGTCCAATTAGTCCTTTCATCGACCAAATTAAAATAATTAAATAATTCATTAACCTGATTTTTTTAAAATAATTTTCTTTAAAGTCGGGTTGACCCGGATCCGAGCCCGAACCCAGTCCAGACCCGGGTCCGACCCGAGTCCGGACCCAAGTCCAGATCCGGTCCACGACCCTGGGCTTGGCCCGAAGCCTGGTCCGGCCCGAAGCCTGTCCTGGGCCTAAGGCGCGACTTGTCAGAAGGCCCAACCCGCCAGCTTCCTGGACCAAAAGGTCCAGTCTGGCTCGAACCGAGCTAGAGAAGGAGGAGTGGCGGCTAGGGTTCAACTCCGGCCGCCGTCTGCGGCGCCAGGGGAGCTGAAGGAGGGCGGTGGTGCCCGGAAAAGGATTTCCCTCGTAGCCCCGGCGAGGCTCTCCGACAATCCGTGCCTCTCGAGGCCTCACGTCCTTGCTGAGCTCGCTCGAGCTCAGACGGAACTCCACGGCGTCGTACTAGAGATGGTGGGCAGGGAAGACGCGAGGGGAAGAAAAACAGAAGGTGTTGGTCGGGGAACAAGGAACCAACGTCGAGGAAGGCACGACCGTTCGCTTTCTCTCGTCGCCGGCGCGATTCACGCTCGGCTAGGGAACCAGGCCGAGAATCGCCGGCGACTGGTTCAGTTTCTGACACGGGATGAGGCTACGGTGCACCTGAGTCGATTTCGTACCGGCGCGGTTCAAAACGTGACCAGGAGAGAAGGACTGTGAGGGTTGCTCAGCTTCGAGACCGTGAGGGAAGAAAGGGAGTCTGAAGGAAGAGGGAGATCGAGATCCAGAGAGGAAAAGGAAGCGAGGCGGCCATTTCTAGGGAGTTGTGCGCGTACGGGAGGAAGAAGAAGCGATTCTTAGGGTTTTGAAGAGGAATTGGGTCTGACGCGAAAATGGAGTAGCTTGGCTTGGGCTTGGTCTCTGACCGCGGCTGGTCAGCCTGGTCCAGCCCAACTCTTATCTCCTTTCTTTTTTTTTTCTTTTCTTTTTTTTTGCAGACGAACCAACTTTCAACTAGTTTTTCCGACCTCGATGTTTCAAGTCGATAAAAAAAAAATTCTTTACGTATTTTAATTTAGACGGTCTTTACATATACATTTGGACATTTGGGATTGAATTACGACCATTAAGACTAACAATACACAAAACATATACAGTATCAAACACTTGGAAATTAGGTGACCTCCAATGACTCCACCATAGTCTGTAGTTCACCAGTATTATGGTGAACACTATCCACTTATAATAATGAATGTCTAGTAAAGTGATATATTTACATTCATTCGACTCAACTTCAAATAAAGTTTACACACTGAGGATATTAAAAGAGTGTTCTGTATATAAGTTCATCAAATCCCAAACTCTGTAAGTAATAACGCATTGAGCTCAATGAACTAAAAATATGAGTCCCAATCCAAAAGCAGTTTTCAACCCTTCGATTGTGGAGTGAGAAATTGTGAGAGCACTAACATTTCACCAAAAAATGAGCATCAACAAGACTGAAATCAAAATACGGACTGGTGTTTTTCTACACAATACCTGCGTTAAAAATAGATCTCCACCTGACCTGAGATTGATAAAAAAAAAGTGCACGATTGAGCAGCTTATAGTCTCTTATCTATTTGGGTTTTGTTTGTTTTATATTCAAGATTCAAACAATTTAAATCGGCCCATCAATCACCGTGAATATTTTGTTTGCATCCAAAACCAAAATGAATCCAACCATTCAGCCATTTTGACTACAATTTTGTTCTCACACAGTTAGTACACAATAAACAATAATTGATTATAGAGCCACATAATATTAAAACTAAATTAATTAAACTCCATCCAAATCACAATTAAATTGATTAAACAGTCAAACTCCAACCCACATTTAAAATAAGCTTTGTTGTATAAAAGAGACGGGTAAACTCAACACAACATAGCCTATTCTTAATTTCTTTCTCATTCCATCCCTCTTTAGTAGCTAAATTTGTATGAATGCCAAATTATTCATGTTATTTGATCATGTCAATCATTTACTTTTCTGGTTTTGCCAATCAGTCCAAATAACAACATTAAGCTGAGTAAACTAAATTAGATTTTCAAAGGAGGATTTATCCAAAAGACTTTCACCCAATATGTATTTTGAGGGCTAGCCTCCGTCTTTTCACATCTCTTCCAAACATACGAAAAATACAATTATACCCTTCATCTATTCTCTTTAAACCCTTTTAATTCTTAACACCAACACCATAACCTTACTTCATCTTCATTCTCTCAACTTGTCTCTCTTTAACTTCTCTCTTTTTTTCTTCATCTTTTTCTTCAAACTTTTATCTTCTTCATCTATTCTCCTTAAACCCTTTTAATTCTTAACACCAACACCATAACCTCACTTCATCTTCTTTCTCTCAACTTCTCTCTTTTTCTCTTCATCTTTTTCTTTAAACTCCTATCTTCTTCTTCTTCTTACTTCTCATACCTTCACCTGATGTCGTCCCGACCCGACGTCGTCCCAAAATCGATAGTCTTTCTCCCCATTTTTCTTCTTCTTACAGTCTCGATTTGAAGCGGATTTGCCGCACGGCCGTAGATTGGTCGTGCGGCCGAAGATCTTCGACCATGCGGCCCAATCCGCGACCGTACGGCCCTGACCTTCGACCGTGCGGCCGCAGATTGGCCGTGCGGCCGAAGAACTTCGACCGTACGGCCCAATCCGAGACCGTGCGGCTGCAGATTCTGTCCCCAAAAATATGGGCGGGAATTTGAAAATTTTTGGGATTTTCAAAATCTGAAAAATGGGGGGAAATCGAAATTTGAAAAAGGGTAAAATAGGTATTTTAAAATTTGGAGGTCTTTTTTCAAAATACATTATGAGTGAGGGTTTTTTACAAATAAAATCTTCGTATAAGGTCTTTTTAAAAATTCACCCATTTTCAAATACATACAGCTGCTGACCCAGTTTCAATCCCTCCTCGTCTCAAATGGAAAAATAAAAGGATTAGAAATGGTCGTCAGAAGCTCCTCCGGACTCTCAAAGATGTAAGTCCCTCCAGATCCCTTCGGAAGAAGTCTAAGACTAAATGAGCCTGGGTCCTCTATAAGTCGATGGGTTCCACCTCTTCGTGCAGCGATAAGGACACCGTCAAAATGTTTCAAGATATTGGCTAATTTTAGTTCCCTTGTTTATTTCTCCTTTTTTGTCTATTTTGCTCTTCTCCCTTTCGATTGTAATTCTCCCCGGAGTATATTGATTGGTTGAATAAATTTGTTTCTTTTAACTGATAAAGAAATTCCAACATAGTTGCAAGTTTGAAGCCATAACTCAAGATTTAGGAACAGTGGTAGCCATCCATCCTGTTACCAAGACAGGGATTGTGTTGGATGTTGCTTTTGTGTTAATCCACTCTCAGGAATACGTCAAGGTGTACAAGGAGACCGGCTTAGAATTGGAAAACAAGCTCAGCAATGTGATGATTTGCTCCATAGAGAGTTCAGCCTTACCAAATTATTATCCTCCTATCATTTGGGATGCTTCTTCCTCAGATACTCAAAGCTCTGATGAGGACTTTTCCAATACTCAAGGGGATACTGGGACACAAGGTGATCAGCTACCAATAGGGCCAATTGAGCTTTCACAACTGATTGTGCAGGACACAGAGGAGATTAATATTGTGCAGAACACAGAGGAAGTTAATGTGGTGGTTGGGGCTCATGAGCAAGTGCAGGATCATTCACTACAGATTATTGCAGGTGGTATTCAAGGAGTGGAACATTCTCCTGGCATCCCTCACCTCAATAATGCCAACATTCTGAGAATTTTGCCTCTGACTGAGGAGGAAGTTATTATTCCTGAATTGATTGCCACTGAAGTTAATTTCCCATCTCTATCCACTCCTTGTCATGGCCTCAATAGTTTACCTTCTCAACAACCAGCCTCTTTCAAAGAAATTCTCACAACCATGAGTTCAGTTCTAGGAGAATTTTCAAACTGTGCCAACACTGTTCCGATCATGGCCATGAGTACAGAAGGACAAACAGTGCAAAGCCTCCTTTTGGCAACATCAGATGGGACTCCACAGCTAGCACAAGGTCATATTGAAGCATTGGAAGTTGCCAACATTAATGAGAATGCAATCTCTCTCACACCAATGGGCCCCAATGAACAGCAAAATTTGGTTTTGGGGGGAATTAAAGTTTCAAAACCAACATTAGTTCCCTCTAAACAGGTTTTGGTTAACAAGAAGGGCCCCACTACTCCAAGGGTTAATGGAACTAATATTGCTGCCTACAACACAAGGTCCAAGTCTAAAATTCCCACTCTAGTTGCCATACAAAAATCAGCAGCATTGAAAGGGAAGAAATCAGTTCAAAGTTTTAAACAAGATGGGGAAGGAACTTGGGAGTTTTGCAAAGCCTTGGGGCTCAAGGCTCATATTGATGATGATTTAGTAGCTGCTCATTTTGATAACTTGGAGGAAGAGGGCAATCAAGCAGTGGACTTGGGAGGTTCTTCTGAGGAGGAATACTGTGACTTAGAAGAAGTTGATGAAGAAAGAAGTGCATCTCTGATTCACACTCAGAGACTCTCTTCACCATGAGAATCATTTCATGGAACTTGAGGGGAGCTTCTTCTAAACAAAAAAGAAGAGCTTTGAGAAGGTTATGTGGAAAACAACATGTTTCAATGGTGTTAATACAAGAATCAAAATTAACTGAACTGCCTAGTTTTTTCTTGGAGAGTTGTGGTTTTAAACCATTACGGGAGGCAGCTTTCATCCCAGCAATAGGTAACTCTGGAGGAGTAATTTGGAATAAGGAAATTTTTGAAGTACACAACACTATAGTGGAGGATCATGCTTTATACTGGTCTGGCAGTTACATCCCTCTTCAATACAAAATCTCAGTGATCAATGTTTATGCTCCATGTTCAGTGCCAGCAAGAGCAACTCTATGGTCAGACATTATTTTGAAAAGTGATGATATTTATCCAAATTTTTTGGTAGCAGGGGATTTCAATGCCATTTTGGACCCTGGGAAAAAATCTGGTTCACATTACTCTATGGCTAGCCTCAGAGATTTCAATGATTTTGTATCAAACTTGGGACTGGTGGATCTCCAATTATCTGGGGGAAAATACACATGGTTTAATACCAGGGCAAGTGCTTCTAGAATTGACAGGTTCCTGGTTAAGCCAGATTTACTAGCAACATTCACATGAATCTCTCAAATGTGTCTTCCCAGAGGTATTTATGATCACAAGCCAATATTATTAAGCAATCTTGTGCTGGATTGGGGCCCCAAACCATTTAAATTCATAAATGCTTGGACTAAGCATCCCTCTTTTTATAAAGACACCAAAGATTGCTGGGACAATATACAAATCAGTGGTTCTCCTTCTTATAGATTGTGGTTCAAATTGAAATCCCTCAGAACCTTTTATAGAGGTTGGAATTTTACCACTTTTGGATGGTTAGATAAAGCCATAGATGAGTTGCACAGGGAGATAGATGAGTTGGATGGGATCTCAGAGAGCATTGGATTAAATTCAACTCAATTGGCATCTAGAGCATTAGCACAGGCTCTCCTTATTCAGAAACTTAAATTACAAGCTAAATTGTGGTGTCAGAAAGCCAGGCTCAAGTGGTCTAATGAGGGTGATAGAAGCTCTAAATTTTTCCATGTGATAGCCAATTACAAATTTATCAGTAGGAAGATCAATGTTATTTCTGAGGGTAGGAGATCAGTGGACAATCCAGTGGAGATCAAGGAATTAGCCAAAATTCATTTTGCCAATACTTTCAGAAAAAGGAAAGAGGTCTGTATTAATCTTGAAACATTACCTTTCCTCACTATCTCTCCACTTCAAGCAGACATTTTGGAATCAACCTTTGAGGAAGAGGAAATTTTGAAGGCAATCAAATCATGTAATGGGGACGAATCCCCAGGGCCTGATGGATTCTCATTTAAGTTCTACCACTCTTGTTGGGAGATCATTAAAGTGGATATTATGCAGTTTGTGCAACATTTTCATGAAGGGGGCCATTTGGGGAAAGGATTGAACTCATCCTTCATTACACTCATACCTAAATCCAACTCTCCTGAAAACTGGAATGACTATAGGCCAATCAGTTTGATCCACATTGCCTACAAGATCATCTCCAAATTACTTGCAGCAAGGTTGAAGCCCTTGATGAATGGGCTGGTTCATGATGTGCAGACAAGCTTTATAGCTGGGAGACAAATTATGGATGGAGTTCTTATTGCCTCTGAACTCATCCATCATATTAAACAAACTGGTCAGGAGGTCATTGTATTTAAAATTGACTTTGAAAAGGCTTATGATCATATACATTGGGATGCTCTACTGCATATACTAAAAATAATGGGCTTTGGTTCTCTATGGATATCTTGGATCTCTGAATGTGTGCAGGCTTGGTCCTCAGTATTGGTTAATGGCTCTCCCACTGGTGATTTCCCCTTGGAAAGAGGCTTGAGGCAAGTATGTTCATTATCCCCATTACTTTTTGCCTTGGTTGCTGAAAGTTTACATCAACTCATGATCAAAGGAATTTTGGAAGGGATGTTCAAAGGTGTTCAGTGCAGTGCAAGTGGTCCTCAGATTTCTCATCTACAGTTTGCAGATGATACCTTGATTTTCATACAAGCTGGGAAACAAGAAGTTATAAATTTAAAGCATATACTTAAGTGTTTACAAGAAGCCACTGGTTTGAAGATAAATTTCCAAAAATCGAAGGTGCTTTTGCTCAACCCTGCATCAATCACAGAAGAGGAGGTCACAGGTATTCTTGGCTGTAGCTCAATTCAATTACCATTTGATTATTTGGGATTTCAACTTGGGGCCAACCCTAGAAGGAAGAAAACTTGGAAACCTGTTATTAGAAAATTTAAAGCAAAGCTGAGCTTATGGCAAAACAAAGCAAAATCCTTTGGAGGGAGGATCACACTCATTAAATCATCTCTCAATTCTTTACCTTTGTATTACATGTCCCTTTACAAGGCTCCAAAGGGTGTTATAAGAGAAATGGAAATGTGGCAAAAGAGATTCCTTTGGAATGGTACCAGCAACAGGAAAGGGCTGCATAAAGTGGCATGGGATAGAGTTTGCAGACCAAAATCAGAAGGAGAGTTGGGAATTAAAAGACTTAACATCATGAATATGGCTTTGTTGGCAAGATGGTGGTGGAGATTTGCACTGGAAAAGGACTCCCTGTGGAAAAGATTATTGTGCTCAAAATATGGCTGGGATCCAAACTCTTGGGATCTCTCAAAATTTATCCTCAGTACTGGTCAGTGCTTCCTCAGACACATTGAGTCACTACTAAATTGTCCTAAATTTGCAAATGCCTTTGGAGCAAATGGTATACAATGGTCAGTGATCTCAGGCAATTCTGTTTATTTTTGGGAGGACATTTGGCTGACTGACACTCCCTTGAAGAGCATGTTTCAGAGACTTTATCATCTAAGTATTCAGAAGAAAGACAGCATTGCACAATTCAATCTTCAAGGAGAATGGATATTAATTTTCAGAAGAGATTTGAGAGGTTGGGAAGTGGATCAACTAGTACTCCTATCTCAATTATTAAATAGCTTCCCTCAACTAGTAGATGGTGAGGATCAAGTGGCTTGGAAGCTGGATCATAGGGGTTTTTCAGTACACAGAATGTATCAAGCCTTGGATGAGGAGCAATCCCTGAATCTTAATTGGCCTGCTCTACTTTGGGATCCAATTCTTCCCCCTAAGGTAGCAGCTTTTGTTTGGCTCATTTGCATGCAAGCATTACCAACTAAATCCTTCTTACTGGCTAGAGGAATCTACAACAATAATATATGGTGTCCTTTCTGCCAAGAGGAACCTGAGGACTTGGATCATCTTCTCATTGGCTGTCAGGTCTCTTGGACTATTTGGTCTCTTTGCTTGGAGTGGTGGGGTTTATCCACAGCCTGTAATGAAAATATCAAAGACTGGTTTGTGTCTTGGAAGGAGTTAGGGGCACATTACAAGAGCTCCCATTGGAATTTGATTGTTTCTTTAGCATTGTGGAAAATATGGCTTTGTAGGAACAAATTAATTTTTAGACACTCCTTTGATCATCCTCTTGAAGTTCTGCAGCAAATTCAAAACATGTCATATCAGTTATTGTGGGCCAAATTCAAGAAAAATGAATCTTTCTCTTTTCTGGACTAGGTGAGCAACCCTCAGCTTTGTGGTTTCAGAGTTCCTAACAGGCAGTTGAGGTAATTTGGTTACTTTGGGGGGCTTGGGGAAGGGTTGGGTGGTTTTAATGGGGGAGTGTGGTGAGGCTCTTGGTAAGGTCTGCTTTCTTTTCATTGGGGTAGTTATGCAGCTCTCCTGCTGTGGGAGTGAGGGTTTTTTTTTAGACTTGTTGCACTGTTATTGTGTGAGGGTAGAGGTCTCCTTATTAGGTTGAGTGTTTTGCCTTTTGTTTTATTTGCCTTTGGTCTATTTTCCTGGTGGGGTTACTAGCAGGCCACATACTTGGTTTTGCTTAACTTTTGTCTGCTGCAGGTTTCATTTACTCTTATATGTCCTACTGAAGGTGACTCTGAAGATCCATTATTCAAGATTTGAGAGATTGCTTGTTGATTAAAAAAGGAAAACTGTTTGGATTCAGATCTTTTGATGAGAACACATTTATCTCTTGCTGGGTTGATACAAAAAGGACTTCATTTGATGTAGTGTTCACTCAAGGATTGGATCAAATCTTTAGCCTTCTGAAGTTGTACTGAAATTAGCTTGAACTGTTATGTTACTCTGTTACTCCTCTTCTGTTACTGGTTTGGAGCTTTTAGGGTAATAGGGTTTGGTCTTGCTGGGTTATTTGGGTTAACAGCTACATGTGGGGGTTCGGTTAGTTACTTGGCGCTCAAGCCATGTCCGGTTGGTAGTTAAAATTTTCAAATTTCTGTTGCTCTCTTGCCTTGCACGGCAAGTCTCTAATGGTGTTTACATAGACTTTGTTTGGTTGTAATGTTTTGAGGGGCAATCCCTTGGCTTAGTCTTTCACTTCGAAAGCTAGCTTTATAAAAACAAAAATTGCTGATCAAAAAAAAATTGGATACATTGTAAACAGGTCCGAAACGCAAGTATTGGATACCTTGTAAACAGGTTCGAATCTCCACGCTTATTCTCAGAGGAAAAGTTGTTGGTGGCGGTTGCTATTGTAGCAAAGTCAAATATTGGCAAATCAAGATTTTTCTTTTTTTTATCTTGGTTCTTAAGTCTCCTTCTGCACCTTCAGAGAAAGTATTTTGGTTCTAAAGTCTCCTTATGTGGTTGAATGTAAAATTATTAAAATAATATAATGAGACCAACTCCACTAGGAAGAGAATTGACGAAAGGTACTGAGAATCAGTCCACAAAGACAAAATACAAAGTTGGTTTTACATTTGACTGGTTCTAGTACAAAATGTAAATGATTAGTCCTAAAATGGCAAGCCCAGTTAAGATTAGACTCACCATAATTAACACTAGTTCCTTCTTCTCATGTCTGGATAAACCTTCACCAGCACTGTTCACTACGGTTTACAAAATATGTTAGTGACCATGCAATAAAGGCGAAATACATAAGGTTTAGAGCACTTCGATTGATGGATATGCCCTATTTGTATCAAATATATTTGGACGGAAGAGAATGATGTCATGTAAGAAAGAGAAAGTATAGTTATACAAAAAAATTGATATAAAATAAAATTTTGGGTTTACGTTTCTAATTTATGCGTCCACCGATCTTTAGCAGGTATTCTTAAAAAAATAAAGAATGTTGTTTGTTTGTGGTCTACCATTCAAAGTTGTCCTGTAGGTAGATATGGCGTACTTACAAGGCTACGGTCACAACATGAAAACGGACAAATCTTTGTTCTAATGAAAAATAAAGAATATTGTTTGTTTGTCGTCTACCTTTCCATTGTACATATTCTTATAAACCTCATCGTCATATGCTTCCGAACATGCGTATTTATTGAGATTCGAACTTGTGACTGACTTTAAGAAGTTATTGCAATTTTCTTGTGCATGTAATTCGTATACAATATAATGCATAGTTAATGAACGGAAGTTATGAATATGGCCATATCAATGCAAACTTTTCTGATAAAAAGCTGTCTTCTCTTCTCCTCTATGCTGCACCTGCACACAACAATTTTCGCAGCACTTGACTCACTAAGTCCAAACCAGTCCCTTAGAGGAAACCAAACCTTAATTTCAGCTAATGAAAAGTTCGAACTCGGGTTCTTCAGCCCGGGGAATTCGGAGAAGCAGTACCTTGGCATCTGGTTCAAGAAACCATACCCGGTGACAGTGGTATGGGTCGCCAACAGAGAAGCCTCCCTCCCCAAGAACTCAAAAGGCGCTTTCGAGCTCACCAACGATGGAGTTCTCGTTGTTCTTGATGACAACAAGACCAGAGTTTGGTCATCCAAGAAATCAAGATCAAGATCTGTGCAGAAGCCAGTTGCACAGCTCCTGAATACAGGAAATCTTGTTGTGAGAGAAGAAAGTGATCATGACCCGGAGAAGTTGTTATGGCAGAGTATGGACTACCCATCTAATACATTTCTACCAGGCTTCAAGCTTGGAATCGTAAGAGGAACGGGTCTTAACAGGTACTTAACCTCCTGGAAGAGCTCTGAAGATCCTTCTCCGGGTAATTATACTCTTGGGTTCCTAGCACATGGATATCCACAATTGGTTTTTTCGAAAGGCTCAGTCATCAAGAGCAGGTTAGGACCTTGGAATGGTTTGGGGTTCAGCGGAGCTCGTAATCCAGTAGCAAACTCATCATACCGTTTCCCATTCCTTCTCAATGACAAGGAGATCTGCACCCAGTTTGAGCTACTTAACAACTCTGTTCTTGAAGGGGCAATCCTGAGGCCTCATGGTGTAGTGCAACACTACACTAGAGTTGATGGAGTACAAGGTTGGAAGAACTACATAACTTACCCAACAGACGACTGCGATGCTTATGCAGTTTGTGGTACCTATGGAATCTGCAATGTCAACAACATTCCCTTGTGCCAGTGTCTGAGTGGCTTTGTGCCTCGATTTCCCCAAGAATGGGACAAGATGGATACGTCCGGTGGGTGTGTTAGGAGGAATTCTTTGAACTGCGGTGATGATGTTTTCTTCAACTACTCTGGTATGAAGCTACCAGACACACAGAAGTCTCGGTTTAACACGACCATGAGTCTTCGAGAATGTGAGATGGTCTGCCGGAAGAATTGTTCTTGTACAGCTTATGCTAATTTGGATATCAGAGACGGGGGAAGAGGATGCTTGTTGTGGTTTGGAGGCCTGATTGATATAAGAGGAAGGAATGGGGTTGATCAAGATATTTACATTCGAATGGCTGCATCAGAAGCTGGTACTAGTTTTTGTTGCAAGAGAGGCATATAAATTTGTTCTAAACATTGTATATTTGCTTGCTAACATATTTTGATAATCCTAGCCAAGATTGTTGGTGAACGGTCATCGGGGCAGAAGAACAAGATTCTAGTAGTAAGTTCGGTCTTAACAGGTGTTATATTAGGACTTGGCCTGATCATTTACATTATGTGCAAGAACAAGTCTAGTATACAAGGTAAACAACAAAACGAGTTGCTTTTTACATGCCTAAAGTTGATAGTTTAGGATATATGACCCATTTGGTTTTATGTAGTGGTTCGAATCTTAGTAAGTACATCTGTTTAAGAGCATGTGTAGTACATATTATGTTAGGAATTAGATTAGGCTATAGTATGATTAATCCGCTTTCTTGTTGATGAAAAAATACTTACAGATAAATGAACGCTTAGGCGCATAGTTTATTTATACAATGAATTCTCTTTTGGTTGTCAATATGCACTGTCAATCTCATCCAAATATAATTTTCTGAAGATGAAGAAAGGGCCTTCAGAATCAAAATAAAAAAGGAAGATCTAGACTTGCCACTATTTGACTTTGCAAAAATAGCAAACGCTACCAACAACTTTTCAGCTGAGAACAAGCTCGGAGAGGGCGGTTTTGGACCTGTCTACAGGGTAATATTCGGATGCATTACTTGGTAACACATACATGCTATCTATCTGAGAAAATATGAAATTGTGTCACCATTTGTTCCAGGGCATTTTTAAAGAGAATCAAGAAATAGCAGTAAAGAGGCTTTCAAAGAACTCAAACCAAGGATTCAAAGAATTCAGAAATGAAGTCATATGTATCGCTAAACTTCAGCATAGGAACCTTGTTAAGCTCGTGGGTTGTTGCATTCAGCAAGAAAAGATGCTTGTTTACGAATATATGGCCAACAAAAGCTTGGATTTCTTCATCTTCAGTTTGTCTTCTTCATTTTACATCTGTTTTAACATATTGTTGATGTACTCATAATAGTAATTGGTAAACTTTTGGTAGATCAAATGCAACGGAAATTACTAAATTGGCAAAAGAGATATCATATCATCAATGGGATTGCAAGAGGACTTGTTTATCTACACCAGGATTCGATAATTCGAATTGTGCACAGAGATCTCAAAGCCAGCAATGTGTTACTAGACCATGAAATGAATCCCAAAATTTCTGACTTTGGCCTGGCTAGAAGTTTTGGTGGGAATGAAACCGAAGCAAACACCAAGAGAGTTGTTGGAACTTAGTAAGAATTTATTTACATGTCAGTTCAATTCTTGACTTCCCTTGTTCATTACTTCATTTTTTTGTTCTGTAATTTGGTGCAGCGGTTACATGCCTCCGGAGTATGCTATTGATGGGATCTTCTCCACAAAATCGGACGTGTTTAGCTACGGTGTTTTGGTGCTGGAGATAGTAACAGGGAAGAAAAATAGAGGGTTTTGTCATCCAGATCACTACCATAATCTTCTTGGACATGTAAGGCTCAATCCAAGATTTTATCTTTCTCAATTTGTGATTAATGTTGAAACTTGTAACTCATATATGTCATTGACATTTTAGGCTTGGAAGTTGTTTAAAGAAGGAAGGTCGATAGAACTGATTGATGAGTTTCTTGATAGCTATGTTAATCTATCAGAGGTTTCAAGATCGATCCATGTAGCGTTATTGTGTGTGCAAAGGAACCCAGAAGATAGGCCAAGCATGGTTGATGTTATTGTGATGATTGGCAGTGATAATCCATTGCCTGAGCCGGATGAGCCTGGGTTTTTCTCCGAAAGGAAAGTGTTTGTTGCAGCAAATTTGACTGAAATATATTCAAACAATGAAGCTACACAATCAGCACTAAGTGCTCGTTAGGTATGTACAAGAAGAGGTGTTTCTTTTCTCTCTGGTGAAATATAGTGTCTTAACATACTGTGTTGTGCGTAGAAAACAACCAAAGTTCGTTGACTAGTTGATAAGATAACTGTGGACTTCATTGAGTTACAAGTTGGACTGGCTGAGCTGGTCAATATCTTGTACCTATGACTTTTCCAAGTCCACCAATCGTGTTATCGTGTCTACTTCCGTTTTGTAACTTTGAACCAGGACTATTCGTTGTTGTCATTTACATGGAAAATGCTCCATGTGGTGCCTAATCCAAAACGTAACATTGACGGGCCTCATTCATGTTGGTCTTTGAGTGGTTGTGTGTCCAAGTCCATAAAAAAGGGGTGTGGGAAACGGGGGACGGGTACCACATAACAATACATTACCGGCCGACATATTCATTCGGTAATGAAAAGCATTTAATCAGGCAAGCCGATTGATAGCTCAATCGATTGTGAACGTACCGTTTTTTATTATCGATAATTGAGTCGGGAGTAAACTTTCATTACTGGATTAACGAAATAATTCAGTTGGCTAAGTTTTTTTTTTGATCAATGAAAAATACTATTTTTATTCAACCCAAGAAGCAAAACCAAAGGATTACAAAAAGGGAAGAGAGAGGAGGAAAAGACAAGAGAAAGAGATCACAAAGAGACTGATAAGCCTAAAAACAAATCAAGAAGGCTCGAACAACTTGAGAGCAACTTCATTCCCGAACGGGCAGGAGAACCCCAGAGATTTGCAGAGAGCCCACGACCGTTTGGCCTCAGATTTTTTCTGAAGAGAACGCGATGGGTTAACGTCTTTGAGGGAGACAACCGATTTACGGAGGCTGTCTTTTTTACGTCTCTTGCGACGAGCGGCCCGGGGAGGCAAAACGGCCAGATGAGACGGGGAGTGCAGATCGGAAATAAACGAAGCAAGGGGAACAGGCTCGGTTTTAAGAGAGGCTGAAAGTGCCTATGGGCCGGACCCAGCACGAGCAGGATGGGCTTAGGCCCGAGGCAGGTCTGGATAGGTGTGGGCCGGCCTAGGAGTCGGCTAAGTTATATAGAAAATTTAAAATAAAAATAAAAATCGTAAACTCAAACGTATAGTACGATCAAATAAACATACAAATCCTAAAGAACCAACAATCTAATTTAACCAGGAATTGAAACACATATTAATCTTAATTTGTTCACTGAAAGTAATAATTAAGTATCATAAATAAAAGGGTAAACTTCACATCACTACCCTAAAAATACTTGCATTTCGTCTTCCTATCCTAACCAAACTTAGTTGCACCTCACTACCCTAACAAAAATTTTAGTTGCAATTTCATAATCGACGTCAACTTAACATCCATTTTTGGATAGAAAATGATAAAAAGAACAAAATACTCCTCACTAACACTCAAATTTTCAAAACCATTCCATTGGTTTTCAAATATTCTTTTTATTTATTAATTTTATATAAATAATTTTTTTATTTAATAAAAAATCAGTTTATTGTTAAAAAATCAGATTTTAATTTTTAAAATTAGTTATTATTTTTAAAATTAATATTTTATTGTTAAAAAAATCAGATTTTATTTTTAAAAATTATTTTTTATTTATAAAATTAATATTTTATTTAAAAAACCAGATTTGTTTTTAAAAATTTAGCTTTTATTTAACTAAATAAGATTTTATTTTTAAAAATCAATTTTTTATAAAAAAAAGCTTTTTTTAAAAAAAATCAGATTTTATTTTTGAAAAAATTAGTTTTTATTTTTTAAAATCAGATATTATTTTTTCTAAATCAATTTTTATTTAAAAAATTCAGTTTTTATTTTCAAAAACTCAGTTTTTTTTTAAAAAAACAATTTTCAAATACGCCCTTCTTTGTAAAAAAATTTTTTATAAAAAAACTGATATTTAAAAAAATTGATTTTAAAAAATAATATGATTTTTAGAAATAAAAGCTATTTTTTTTATAAAAAATTGATTTTTAAAAATAAAATCTATATAAAAGATATGACTTTTTAAAATAAAATATAAAATATAAAAATAAAAAGTAATTAAAAAAATAAAATCTGATTTTTTAAAAATAAAAAACTTATTTATATAAAATAATTAAATAAAAAGAATTTTTGAAAACCAATGGCATGCTTTTGAAAATTTGAGTGTTAGTGAGGGGTATTTTGGACTTTTTACCATTTTGACGGCGGGTATGAAAGTGCAACTAATAGTTTCGTTAAGGTAGTGAGGTGCAGCAAAGTTTGGTTAGGGTAGTGAGACGAAACGCAAGTATTTTTATGGTAGTGAGGTGAAGTTTACCCTAAATAAAATAGTCAAATAATTAAGAGAAAATGACACTGACCCTTGCTAACTATCACCGTTTTTCACATCACCCACCTAACTATTTTTTGTGACATTTAACTCCTCTAACTTCATTTTTTTTTCACTTTAGTCTAACATTGCTAAATTTTGGATGGAAACAACCATGTGCAAAACACATGATGTTTTATTTTTATTATATGACATAGCTACCCTTTCATATATACTAACTTAACTTAACTAAACTCAAACCCTTATCTCTCCCCCTCTTCCTCTTTCTCATTTTCTTTTAGCCGCACAAAGCTTCCAACTCCTCTCTCATCTCAAACACTTCTTCTTGCTCTCACCTTTCTTCTCTCTCGTCAGGAAGTTGAAATCAAAATCAAACTCATTGACCCAACCAAACCCAATTCGATTTTTGTGAGTCTTTGTTTCTATATTGGAGGAAATAATTCAAAACGGGTCCGGGGTTTGATGGTGGCTGGATCTGGGGTGAACGAGTTTGTTCAACTGCACTTGGTGGTGGCCAGATCTGTGGAGAACAGGTCATTATTTTTTTTCGTTTTTTGTTTAGTTTCAACTAATCAGGAATTAGCAGTAAAATTAAATTAAATATGGGAGATTAGCGAAGAGAATTAACAAGAATAGAATTAAGGAAAATAATGAATCGAAGTAGTAAATATTTAAATAGTAGTGAAAATAAAGGAAAAGAATAAAAATACATTAATGAAAATACAAATTAGTAAAGAAAAAACATTTTTTAATATAAACTTAATAATATTTAATTCAAAATAAAAATATCAATATTAATAATAAAATAAAGGAAAAGAATAAAAAAGTATTAACAATTTTTTTAAAAAAATAAAGAAAACAATGGAAATAGAAAACTAATATTTTTTATGGTAAATTTTATAAATTTGAGAGTTAGAGAAGGGTATTATTGACATTTCAAGTTTATAGGACTCAATGGTAAGGTTTTGAAAATTTGATGGTCAATGAGGGGTATTTTTTTTTGATAAGCTCGAAAATTTTATTATAATAAAACCCCGTTCCAAGAAGGAAAGGAGAAAAGATAACAACGATAACCAAGGAACTCATATAATGAGCTAAGGGCTAAAGCCCGGAAAAACAAAAAACAGGAAATTTAGGAGCCCCAACCACCAAACAGGCGTCCCACCGAGACCAATGAACAATGCCTCAGGGTAGACAGGTGAATCCGCTGGTCTCAAAGAGACTAAGTAATCCGTGCCCCTCCACTCCAAAAGTAGATCGGCCCTAACGTCCCCCCGGATGAGCACACATCGGACCTCAGTGGGAAACAGGCGTAACCTGAAAGGAGTTGAGAATTCCTAACATTCCTGAAAAAACAAAACCAAAAACTGAAAACACGAAAACAAGGTCTCTTGACTGCCACTAAAGACCTGACCCAACCCTCCTCGGCCGAATGCACCAAGCCGGCTTCCTACACCAATCCACAAAGGAGAAACCAGATCTCATAGACTGAGATTGCCACATAATAACGAAAGAATGATTCTGAATCTTTCCAAATAGCACATCCCCGGATTCCATCACTTGATTAAAAACCGCTGCATTCCTCAATAACCAAAGATGCCAGATAGTCACATAGCAAACTCGAATCCACACCTTCCAAAAACGAAAAGAACCCACACCCCTCCACACTTCCACCGCTTCCGCCATAGTTTGTGGCATAACCCAGGACAAACCCCACCACTCAAAAACTCTACCCCAGGTCCACCAAGCAACAGAGCAGTGCAAAAGAATATGATCAGTACTCTCCATAAAAGACTTGCACAATGGACAAAACATCTTATTCAAAGTGAAATACATACCCCTCTCTTCCAAGAAGACAGAAGTAGGCAATGCATTCTGAACCGCTAACCACATAAGAACATTGTGTTTAGGTAGGATACCTGCCACCCACAAAACTCTAGCCCAAGGTTTCGGCTCTAAAAACTCCTCCCCCATCAGCAGCGAATAAGCCTCAGAAACTGTAAAGCCAGATGAGGACTTTTTCCATAACAACACATCATCAAGATCAGGCGATAACACACAGTTCTCAATGCAATCAGATAGAGCCGAGACCTCATCTCGTTCCAAATGTCCACGAATATGACGAAAGGAAACCGACCACCCTAGTCCATCCCAATAGTCAGCCACAACTCCCCCTTTGTTGGTGGCCCTCATGTAAGCCAACGGGAACCGCGCCCTCAACGTAATGTCTCCAACCCAAACATCATCCCAAAAAGAAATGTCTTCTCCCTTCCCCAGATTCCAAGACAGTCCCTGATTACCAAACATGCTAGAAAAAAGAGGATCAGCAGCAAGAGACAAAATATGGCTGAATAGATAACAATTACCAGGATTATCAAGACGGCTCAAATCCCATTCTGTCACTTCCCAACCCATTCTCAAACAAATTAAAACCTTCCACAGGGAATCTTTGGTGGTTGCAAATCGCCACCACCACTTAGCTAACAGAGCCAAGTTCATAGCCTCCAACCTACGTAAGCCCAAACCTCCCAAGTGTTTGGGACGGCACACCAAGCTCCATCTCACCTTATTTAGAACCCGTCCATCACCTCCATTACGCCATAAATTTTTTCTCTGGATTGCTTCTAGAGCTTTAATCACCCCTTTAGGCGCTTTGAACAAGGACATAAAAAATAAAGGTAATCCAGACAGAGTTGACTGTATTAACGTAATTCTACCAGCCATGGATAAGTACTTAGCGTGCCATAAATCTAAAGCAGAATGGTACTTACTAATCACCGGCGCCAAGGTCGCTAACCGTTTAGGAGAAGCACCAAGAGGGAAGCCCAAATAAGTCATAGGAAACGATCCAAAATCACAACCCAGCACACTGCTGACCTCCTCTGCTGACAAGGCCGAAGCGCTCATCACAATCGCCTTCGACTTTGCAAAGTTCACCTTTAAACCTGAAACCAGCTGAAAACCTTCAAGATCAGATTTCAATAAAATCAATTCAGCCAAAGAACCACGAAAGAAAAGTAGAGTATCATCAGCAAACTGTAGATGGGTGACAGAAAAAGCGGAACTGCCAATATTCACCCCACGAAAATACCCGGCCTCTTTACCAGCCTCCAAATACTGATGAAGCCCCTCAGCAGCAATCAAAAATAAGAAGGGGGATAAGGGACATCCTTGACGGATTCCATTCACCATTTTAAAATCTCGAGAAGGCACACCGTTAACCAAGACAGAAAGGTGGGACCGCAGGCATGAAGCTATCCAACTCCTCCATCTACTACCAAAATTCATCTGTACGAAAACGTCCTCAAGGTAGCCCCACTGCACTAGATCATACGCCTTCTCGAAGTCTAGTTTCAGGATCACAGTCTCCAATCTAGACCTTTTCACATAATGAATAACTTCTGAGGCGATAAGCACTCCATCAATCAGCTGCCTCCCTGCTACAAAACCACTCTGATTATCACTAATCAGATCACTTATAACAACCTTCAATCTATTGGCCAGAACCTTAGCCAGCATCTTATACGAACTCAAAATAAGACTAATCGGTCTGTAGTCACCAAAAGATTCGGCTAGTGAATGCTTGGGGATCAAAGTGATAAAAGTGGAATTCAGTCCCTTGCCCAGAGAACCCGACTGGTAGAATTCATCGAAAAAACGTTTTACATCCTCTTTTATAACTGCCCAGGCTACCTTAAATTTTTTTAAGGTAAACCCATCCGGCCCCGGAGATTTCTCACTGCCACAATCATGAATAGCCTTTTAAATTTCCACCACTGAAAAAGGCAGTTCAATAGAGGAACGTTGATCAAAGGACAACACCTTAAAAGGTAAGGGAGGCAAATTACCCCTATCCGGCAAAGGATTGCAAAAACGCTGCTCAAAATGACATGCTGCCTCCTCCAATATTTCGGCCGGTTCTGTCAGAATTCGGTCCCCACTCCTGATTTTGGACAACCGATTTCTGTGTTCTCGGAAGTTGGCAATTCTATGAAAAAATCTTGTGCATCTATCGCCACAACGAAACCAAAACATCCGAGCTTTCTGACGCCAAATTCGTTCAAGAATCTTCTGTTCTAAGATCAAAACTGCCCTTAACCAAGAACGATGACTCAACTCTGAGTCTGTCAGACTTCTTTCTTCCTGAATCTTGTCCAAAGCATCAATCTCAGCAACCAAAGATTTCACCTTCTCCTCCACATTGCCAAAAACAGTCTTATTCCAAATCTGCAAGTCCATTCTCAGGGATCTCAACTTAAAAAACAGACTATAGCTGGCCGAAGCATGATTACCATATGAAGCCCAATAGGATTGAACCGCATCCAAAAAATTGGGATGATCCACCCAAGCGTTCACAAACTTTATCGGTCTGGCTCCCCATACAGCTTCATCCACTTTCAATAATAAAGGTCTATGATCCGACAACGATCTCGGCAATGCAACCTGGGTCAAGGGGCTAAACAAAGACAAAAAGTCTACAGAAACCAAAAATCTGTGAATACGAGAAACTTTATCAGCAGAATGAAACCAAGTGTAAAGAGATCCTGATAAAGGGAGGTCAAGAAGGTCCATTCCCGAAACAAAATCCCTAAAGGAATTGATGTCCCTTTGTACAGAGTGACAATTACGACGTTCATCTGCAGACAAGACAGCATTAAAATCCCCAGCACAAGCAAATAACTCAGCAATAGAACCACGATGTAATAACAATTCCTCCCAAAATTCTCTTCTAGCCCGAGAACCATTAGGAGCATAAACATTTAGCAAAGACATTCTCACATTCGCAGACGTGCACAAACCAGTCCAAATAGAGGCATTCTGAACCGGTATAACAGATTCCATAACAAAACTACTGTCCTGCCACAAACTAAGCACCCCACCTGCTGAACCTACAGGGGGAATATAATGGAAACTCCAACCTCCATGTAAACCAACACTTCTTAAAAAAAGCATAATCAACTACCTCCACTTTAACTTCCTGAAGCATAATAAATATAGGTTTATGTTTCATTATCACATCCCTCAGACTAATGAGGGGTATTTTAGACATTGGACTTTTATAAAGTTAACATCGTTGGACTAAAGTAAAAAAAATTGAAGTTAGAGGAGTTAAATGTCACAAAAAATAGTTAGGGGGTGATGTGAAAAACGGTGATAGTTAGCCAGGGTTATGTGTCATTTTCCCATTAAGTAACAATCAAAAGTTGTGGCAATATTGTTTCACGTTTTTCATGAGATTGGCTACTTGGTTTCTCAAATCTTGTTGGGTTTTATGGGACTCTTCTTGGCGCTTCCTGTCCCGCTCCCATTCCTCGGTCTCTTTAGCTTGCTACTGTTGTTGCTCTTGAAAAAGACGGGCGAGTTCGTCCACCTTCTTAGAGGATTCAGCGGACGCAGGTCTGGATGCATCGAAAAGATCCCTTAGATTTGCCGAGATGCTTGATGATTGTGTCAATCTCCAATATTTGCTTCTCCATTAGGGTGGGTGACGTCAACCTCAGGATTTTGTGTGGGGGCTAGGAGCACAACGCCTAGGGTATGACAGGAAAATGAAACCAAGCGATTAATTGAAAGCATTAGTTGAGACATACAATTTAATTTAATGAATCAGTTTAATGGTGAAAATACATAATCCAGCGGTAATATGGGGAGTGAGGGACTCGGTTGTCTTACAGACTTTGTATCTTGCTGCTTAATTGTGCAATGTATTACTTCCCCGCGACTTTTCAATAGATTCTGTTCACGAGCCTTCTTAGCTTGCTTCGGCTTGGCCTATTATTTGCAAAGTCAACACATTTTTCCATTATATACTTGGAGGTACAAACGATTTCAGCAAGGATAATGTTGTCATCGATTGCGCCTTTCTTTTTAAACTGGCGGATGTTGGGGGCCTTGTCATTACCCTGCATCGACGAATGAGCCCAACGACCACAATCTTAACGCATAGGATTTGATCGAGAATCACACATATTAGTCAATGAAAACATAGTTTTGTAATAAAAGTACTTGTGGGAAAAATATGAAGAGTAGTCTCATAATACTTCTTTTGGGAATTTGTCTAAAACGGAAACTTTCTCCCCTAGATTTGGGGATTTAAAGAACTTAGAAACAGGTTCACTGACAAGTCCTAAAATGGCAAGCCCAGTGAGGGCTGGACTCATTATAATTAGCACTAGTTTCTTCTTCTTGTAATCCTCTTGTTTGGATGAACCTTCACTAGTACTGTTTACTGCTGTTTACAAAATCTATTAGCGAACATGTAATAAAGAGGAGCCTCCCTTTGCTTCCATATCTCAAGAACAGGCTCAATGGCTAAAATTACCTATTCAAGAAGAAGAAGTGTTGCAAGCTATTTTGGCCTGTAATAGTGATAAAGATTAAGGACCAGATGGGTTCACTCTTCATTTTTTTCAAGTATGTTGGCTGACAATTAAGGCTGATCACCTAGCATTTCTGAATCACTTTGATCTCACAGGCCAATTAGGGAAAGGTCTCAATTCCTCTTTTATGACTCTGATCCCAAAAGGGCCCACCCCTTTAACCTTTGATGACTATAGACCAATTAGTCTCATGGGAGGCCCTAATAAGATTTTATCCAAGCTCTTAGCTACAAGACTTAAAGGTTTAATTGGGTTCTTGGTGGGAGATGAGCAGACAAGCTTCGTATCAGGAAGACAGATCACTGATGGTATTCTCATAGCTGCAGAAGTAGTTCAATTTATCAAAGCCTCTAAAACAAAAGCTTTAATCTTCAAAGTTGATTTTGAGAAAGCATTTGACATTGTGAATTGGAATTTCATCCTCAAAGTGCTTACAAATATGGGCTTTGGAGTTAAATAGAAGCTTTGGATGATCTCATGTTTTAAAGCCTCAGTTTCCATTCTAATTAATGGCTCTCCAAGTCCTGATTTTCCAATATTCAGAGGTTTGACGCAAGGGTGTGCTCTATCCTCTCTTATTTTTGTCCTGATTACTGAGGGTTTGAACCAAATTATGAAAGTTGCAAGAAGTCAACAACTAATCAAAGGGATTCAGATGAGTGTAGGCATTCCATTAGTTTCTCATCTGCAATTTGCAGATGACATTATCTTCTTCATTCAGGCCTCAACTGAAGGAGTCCAATGTCTCAAATATGCTCTCAAGGTCTTCAAAGTAGCTTCAGGTCTGAAGGTAAACTATGATAAATTTCAGTTCATTGCTATGAATTTTTCTAAAGATGAAGAGGAGGCCATCTCAATTATTTTGCTCTGTCCCAAATCTAATCTGCCTATCTCATATTTGGGGTTTCCTTTAGGAGCTAATCCTAATAGGAAAGTAACTTTGTATGCAATTATACAAAAATTAAAAAATTATCTTGGTGTATGGGAGGCTAAACTACTATCTCTAGGAGGAAGAATGTAAGAACCGCCCCCGTTCAACACCGGTCGAACCGATTGAAATCGAGAAGAGTTGACTTTCCGTCGGAAAAAGTCAACCGACAACTCCGGGAGTCATTCGGGACATACCCGGGACCCAAAAAAAGCTTAGTCGTCGTTACGGTTAGCTTAGTTGGTAATTTCCTTTCAAATAAGTATTTTTGCGAAAAAGTGAAATTCTGGTCAAACGGGGTCGAATTAGGGTTTTATCAGATTAATTAAATTGGGCTGAGATATTTGTGAGTGGAGGTGGACCCCATATGGACACATGTCCATAAGTCTTAGAGGAGAATAAAGGGGTGGGATAAGACTCATTTGACCCCACTTTTGGGCATAAGGGAAAAAAGGGCTAAAGGGCAAATTAGGCATTTCTATTTTAGGTTAAAGGCCACCTAGGAGCAAATTCAGCTCATATTTTTGAGCTTGGCCGAATTTCACTAGAGAGAGATGGTGGAGCACCATTGTTGAAGAAGGAGAAGAAAGGAAGAAAAAAAGAGGCATTTTGCTTGATTCCACCACCAAAAGTCTTCATTTCTTCCATATTTCTCATCATCTACTCTTTTCCCAAAGTAAGCACTCATTTAAATCCTCTTTTGATAAACTTTGAGTCATGGATTTTGTTGGGAGTTCATGAACTAAGCTTGGGGGTTATGGGTTTAGAGTTCCTCCTTGTTAAATTGATGAATTATGGTGGAAAGTGGAGGATTGTGATGGAAATTGATTGGGTTTTGTTGATTTGATGAAAACAACCATTGGGTCTTGGAGTTTTGGGGTTTTGTGGGGTTGAATTTTAAGGTTTTGGAGCTTAACAATGGAGTTTTGAAGGTTTGGATTCGTGGGGACGAAGTTGAAGGAAGAAGAAGAAGGAAGCAGTCAGACCCATCACGGATCTGTGACGGAGTACGTCACGGCTCCGTGACGGAGATCGTGACAGCACACGTCACGGCTCCGTTGTCACGCCCCAAATCCGGTTTTGACCGGACTCGAGACGTGACCTGAGTTGATAATAGAAAATAATAGAAAATTAAGAGATCTTTTAAAAGTTCAAATAAAACTCCATCAAATCCTCATAATAAAATAATACAAAATCTAAAACACGAGTCAAGGCTCAACATGAAGTGCAAGATAAATAGTGTTTAGTACAAAAGACCAACACATCTCTAGAATAACCCTCAAAACATCCAGAAGCTCCCGAGCCTCGAACTCCCTAAACATCAGGTACGCCTGTAAAAACAGTAAGAAAACCATAGGGGTGAGCTTGCGCTCAGTAGGGAAAATCGTAAACAGTTTAACCTTCAGTTTAGGAATAAAACTACCATAGCATGACAACGCAATTTACAATTAAGCATTACTAGCTAAGGAAATGCTATGGAATCAGTATGAATAAGAATAGTAACGCATTCTCAAAGATAACAGTAACTTTAAAAGATTACGTGAAAAATGCTATAAATATTTTATACCTATTAACATGGGAACAAGTAATATCACACCAACCACTTGCTTTCTCAAGCCTCTGATCCACGGATAGATTCTAGTGTTACTTCGGGTCCCATACCCCGATCCACAAGAGTATCCATGTCCTATCAGATTTTCCCTCGATCCGGAGGAGGCACATGCATCGGGGCACCGGAAACAATCCCCAAGGGACGCTTATCGTCGGAATTCTCGGAAATGCCTCCAAGGGACCATATGTCATAGGGAACCAAGGTAATGCTCCCGCAGGACGCATACACTTGGGTGAAGCTACAAGTAACTAATCCCCGCAGGGTAAACCATCCAATTGCCCCGCAGGGTCCACCTCCAATGCCCGCAGGCTCCGATAGTCAATGCCTCGCAGGGTCCAATATCCAATCCCCAGCAGGGTCCAATAACCAATGCCCCGCAGGGTTCAATAATCAATGCCCCGTAGGGTCCTCCAAACACCAATGACTATAACACTACCGGATTACCCCCCCCCCCCCCCCCCCCCCCGGTGTAAGTACCATACCGAACGACCAAACATCTTACGAACAAGAATAAGAGAAACACACAATAACACATCACCCAACCAATGCTTATCGAATCACACTTTCACCACAAAACACCAAAGACATCCATCTAGCCCTTTACGCTTACCGTTATACTTACCAGTCACGATCCACCGGTCCATCGATCACCTGATCGTGCCGTTTGGCACAATCAGTCATACTCGATCATCCGTTCAACATTCAATTATTCAAACATTCAATCAATCAACCAATCATTTAAACATTCAATCATTCAAGCATACGATTTAACTAGTTTCATTAGACTCTTAATTAACTTGAACTAATCATGTAAGCATGTGAAGCAAACACACACAACTAATCCGAGGGCTCATCACGGCCTCTCTACCAGTAAAACAATTCCCAAGTATTGAAAGTGAATTACACTAGTTATTCACATCCTAAACATGCACACTAGACACGTCCGGTTATTAGCAATTGAAAGACGATTATTCTAGTTATTCGCATCCTATATGCAATTCTAGGACCTTTCCGGTTTTATTAACCTAATAGGCATACTAAGTATTGAATTGCACGAGTAGTTTAGTATATCCCCTACCTAGTGGTCTTCCTCTAACAATACTCTGCTGTAAAGTCGGGTAGCCTCTCCTCCGTTCTTCACACGGGTTCCGGAGTGGTCTTCGTCTCTCTAGCTCGGGTCCAAAGCCATTCCTCCTTCCGAGCTCGGTCTCACGGTCTTGGACCACAACAATACCAAAATTAGTAACTCAACGGAATGCTCCTCAACCAAAAAAAAAATAGAACAATCCCCAAGAATAGAAACAAGGACCAAAGGAATGACCTAGGAATCGAAATGGACTCAAAAGGAAGGGTTTTGGTCACTGGCCGTGCCGGAACCTGGCATGGACCGTATTACAAACCGGCCCGGCAACCAGCACGGACCGCGTCACAGACTGGTCCGGAGTCTGACACAGACCATGTGAGGTACCGTGCCGGACTCTCGCCCGTTCCGTGCCGCGTACCGTACCGGTACGAAACCCGTTCCGTGCGGCCTGCCGTGCCGGCACATGGCCCGGTCCGGGTCTCGTTCCGTGCCAGACCTGACCAGAGCCTTCCCCTTTCTTCCCCAACTCGGATTCCACGAAAATCACTCCCAAAACTCCATTTCCAGCTCCAAACAACTCCAAAATAACCATCAAAAGTCTCCAAACATCAACACCCTCAATGGGTTCATCAAAGCTTCATCCAAAACACAATCAAAACAACCTAACTTCACTACTTCTTCTCCAAGCAACAATCATTAGAGCTAGTTCTTCAAGTTCAAGCAAAAAACCCACAAAACCCAGACTAGAAAGTGGATGGAATGAGAAGTTTAGAGCATCCATACCTTTAGGATGTGTAGGAGATGAAGCTAGCAAGCTTAAGGAGGTGAAATGGTGTAGAGATGAGCCAAAAATCTTCTCTTTTCTCTCTTTTCTTCTTGCTCAAGCCAAAGAGCTCCTCTCTTCCTCTCCCTCTATCAAAACTCAGCTGCAACCAAGAGGGAATGGCTGAATTGTGTCCAACAATAGCCTTAAATGATCTAAATGTCAAATGACCAAAAAGCCCCTTCAAGTTCTATCCACTTTGAGGATTTAGGGAGGGTCAAAAGGTCTTTTTAACTCATTTTCTTCACATCCAAGACTCTAATGCCATGTGGAATTGTAGGAGTCACTTTCTTTTAAATTAAATTCAAGCCGTCCATTTTAGCTCGGCAAAAGTCGATAAAAAGTCCGAGTTTGACCAAAAGTTGACCGTTTCAAAATTACAGTCAAACTGAAGGAAACGAACCAACTAAGCCAACCGTGATAGTGGCTAAGCTTATTGGGCCCCGGAAAGGCTCCGAATGACTTCCAGAGTCTTCGGTTGCTTTTACGGCCAAAAGTCAAACTTGTTTAAAATTTACCGGTTCGACCGGGGGCGGTTCTTACATCAGTGACATCAACCGTTACGGTGCACGCCATGGCTCCGTGACCCAAACCGTTACGGAGCCCGTCAAGGCTCCGTGACCCACTCCGTGATGGATCAGAAATGGACCTTTCCAAGTCCATTTTGGTTTATTTCGAGTAATTAGGAAGGTTATCTATAACCGAGCGTATTGGGGGTTAAGTTGGGTGTTTTCTCTTTAAAACACCCTTAAATTATTATTAAATTTTATATTACTTTGTGATCTTAGACGTTGTTCCCGATCGCGACGGAGGAGGCTATTAGGCGGTCCGTGGTTATTCGAGTTGGATCGCGGTTGAGTTAGAGAAAAGTAGCGAATACCGGTTTACTTACGGAAAGTTACTAGAATTGCATATAGGATATGAACAACCAGAAAAATTGTAGAATTACATGTAGGATGTGAATAACTAGCGTAGTCATTTAAATGTGGAATTACTTGTGGGCCATGTCGTGCCCGTAGGTTTGGGACTTACTGTGCTGTAGAATTGCATGTGGGCCATGTCGTGCCCATAGGATTGTGTGATGGTTGTGTCTTGCCTGTGTGAAGGTTATTGTTGAATTACTGACTTGAGATATGTTTGGATGATTTATAGACCGATGTTGCGTGTTCCGATACGATATGGTTGAGCCGTGCTGTGTGATCCAGCGTGTTTTGGGAGACCTACTGTGTGTGTATTTGCTAATGATTTACTCTGCGTGTTGATTTGTTTTGGTTTGCTGTGGTTACTTATGCCTAATATGTGATCCTTGTGTGATTTAGGCGATAAGGCTCCAGATTGAGCAGCAAGTATGAGATCCTCCGTGATCTTGAATACATTTATATCGGGGTTCAGTGCATTGTTGTGTGCGTTTGCATGCGCGGTTAGTTGTGATATGACCGTGTTGTGCTCCAGTGTGAACTACCGAGGTGACGGGTGCTAAGCGTATTGTTGAGGGGAGGTGTCTGAGTGATGGTTCAGTATCAAGTTTGATTTGCGGATTGCTCCCGGTTGGGTTCAAGCGTTGTAATTAGATTACTTGTTTAAACTGTTTTGTTATTGCTTGACTAGTATGCCATAATCGGACGGGTATCTGTTGTGGTGAGCAAATTGCTCACTCCCTTTACTACTTTTTCCTACTGAGCGAAAGCTCACCCCCTTCTCTATTGTTCTACAGGTTGTGAGCGGGATTTGATTTAGAGGACGTCTCAGAGCTTAAGAGTTTAGCGAGAGTCCTAGTTTTGGATTGTCTAGAGACGTACTTCCTTTTCGTTCTAAACTCATTATTTGGATTTCGAGTATTTGACTCTTATTATCACGATTGATCATTTTGAACTATTTTTGGAGTTTTATGTCGATTAAATTGCCTTCTTTATTATTATTTTTGGTTCACGTCTCGAGTCCGGTCAAAACTGGATTTGGGGCGTGACAGTATGGTATCAGAGCCTGGTTTCTCAAAACTTCAGACCATACGCCAATTAGGTGGGTAGAGTAAGTTGTTAGGTTTCTGTGTGTGTCGGTTACACAAATCGGAAATGTCCTACGCGTAGGACCAAGATGAAGAGAGTCTCGGTTTAGGGAAATGTCATGTCTGGTGCTGTGTGCTTTGAGTGAACCACTTGTGGGTGGTGCCGATGATTGTGTTAGTTGATTGCTGTGGGTTCGACTATTGGACGATCATTGAAGATCGGAGTGTTAACTTGGCCGGGTGGTAATCATGTAACTACCGAGTCCCGAGGTGTATAGCTGCGATCACTTGCTGTGGACTATGATTGTGTGAGTGCTTTGTGCAGGATGTAAGTTGAATCTCCCGCGTAAGCAGATGATTAGTAGAGTTTTGAAACGGGTCATGCCCAAATTTATGCAAAAACTGAAGTGTTTTTACCATCACGATTCGACTCAGGGGCCACTGCAGTCGAACGTGACGGTTGGATGTCAAGTGGTTACAACGTAGTTCAGGGACACCTGAACCAGGTTGTAACGACATGATGTCAACATGGAATGTTATGTTAGAAAGAAAAAAGTGTTAAGAACCTTTGAAATTAAGTTGATGTTGAGACCTTGTGGAATTATTGTGTGATGTGAATTGTGGGCTGTGTGGCTTTTGGTTGCAATTGTTGAACTGTGTGGTTGACTTTGTGTGGCGCACAAGTATGCGGGTTTCCCTGGTTGTGTTGAACTAGTTATGACGGTGCTGAAATTAGAGATGTTGTTTGGTTCGAGTGCGAGCTTTGTGAAACGTGTGTGAACGATAATGACTTAAGCGCATCGCTTTATACGGATCTTAGAACTGAACATGTGCGTTTATCCATGCAGCGGATATAGACGACATGGCGCGTACATATGTACCACGAAGCACTAGAGGCCGACCAGCTGTGGGCCGAGGGCAGCCACCTGCCATTGAGCCGGTAGGGGCAGCGAGTGCCCAAGGTGCCTCCACTAAGGAGTTTGGAGGAGGCGACGCCGGACCATCAGGGCTTCCACCCAGGGTTCCGCCGGTCGCAGAGCAGAACCATGCGACATTCCTAGAGGAGCTGGTTCGCACGGTGCAGGGATTAGCGGTGATCATCGCCTAGAGAGAGACTGCGGTCCCAGCACCAGAGACCGTCCTGGCTGCCACTACATCTTCTTCAGTGAGGCTTAACCAGATTGAGGGCTACACAGCCCAGACATTGAGAGACTTCCTTAGGCTGGGTACGCCTACATTTTCCGGGGAGCCAGACCCTGATGCGGCCGAGAGATGGCTTGACCAGATTACCCGAAACCTGGATACTTCAGGGATCGTGGATGGTCACACGAGGGTATCCTTTGCAGCATTCCAGCTGAAGCACGATGCTTACCACTGGTAGCATCATGAGAAGCTCAGAGTCGGGGATGACTTCCAGCTGTTCGGAGAAGTGTTCTGGAGCAGTACTTTCTGGGGTCAGCCCGAGAGGATAGACACCAGCAGTTCCTGGAGTTGCGTCTGTTGGGTCTCGAGGTAGGGTTGGAGATGAACCAACTCGCAGCGGAACATCAATGAAAACCAAGAGACGATTAAAATCATGAAACAACTAGCAGAAAATGGATTCACAAGAGAAAAATTCAGCACTAGTTCTTACCAAAACAAGAACACCGGGTAACGAATGATTGGCTTGAGTCTCCAAGACGCCTACGTATCCACATGGGAATTAAAGCCACGTAGTTATTCTCTTTCAGGACTCAAGAACACAAAAATGGAGGTGGGAACTAGCCAAACCCGAAATTGCCATGGTGAGGAGGGAGAAGTTGTGTTTCCTATTCTTGTCTTGTGTTTGTTATGTTGAAAAAAGATGACTTAAACATAACAAAACCCATACTTGTCCAACTAAAGGCATGGGACAAGTATGGTGTCAAGTAAGGTGTAAATAGTACAAAGTATGGCAAGACAAGATTGGGTTAGGTGGTGAATCACCAACACCTTAATCCTTGTCTTGCTTACTTAGTACTAATTAATCAAGACTTGATTAATTAGTTCCATGGGCCTTGGTTGAATGGGCCTTTCATTGGACTCTTGGAACATGTCCCGTGGCCATTTCCAACGAGGCCTCGTGATTCGCTCATCGCCTCCAAGCCTTCCATACCGGAAATGTCCAACATTATCCGACGCGATCAATCCCAAGACTCCAAGCCTTGTCTCGATCCGTAAATTCCTATTCACTTACGGGCACATGACCCAAAACCCAGTTTTGGTCATGTCCCGAGACAACTCCCTTTTGGCCATTCTCCATAAATGTGTCAATGAGTTTCATCCTGCGGTGTGACCCTTAGGGTTATGCATGTCAACAGATCAACGTAAAATCTCATTTTACTTGATCCTATTTAAGTGGCAACTAACGAGACTTTAGTATTGCCTGACACTGCATAACGAATCGACCCTGTCGATTCTAACCTTTCCGTCGTCCCTATCATTATCCTTTTATCTCCGATATCCTGATTGAGATAAGGCATAGAGCCGTCATCCTCATTATTCTCAATCATTGTTCCTTTATATGTGAGATGACTGAACATATGATACACAGTATCATGTGCATGGTCATGCTATTCTTTCAGTCACTCTCGATCAAGCGGCCGAGAACCGATATCTTTCCCATACCTCAGTATGAGGGATAAATCCCTTAGCCGTCTTTCGTGTCACTCATGTAGACCGTCCCCAAGCCAATCCTGGCCGTTATGGAAGCCCTGTTACGGACAACGTTAGGCTCAAGTCAAACTCAGTTGTTGACAACATAACAATCACAAAGACTCCTTGGTCTAAGGATACATGACAAGCTACGACACTGAATATGTTCATGACTTAATCTATGACACATATTCAGGGTGGGTCGTCCAATATCATGTCCCACATGATATCTATGATCAGACTCCGGAATCCCATTCCAATGACTAACAGAACGTAAGCCATAAAGAGCCATCTTTCATACTAGTCGCTTCTAGTGAAGCTTTGTTGACTAGGGACCCATCGAGTGTGATCTATCTCGATCTATGGTTCTATTCGCATGGTGGACATAGATCAGAGCACACATCGATATATTACTCCAACACATAAGTAATATAAAACCGCTTTAATTTTATTGCTAACAATGATATGTACATTTGGACATTTAGGATTGAACTACTTGCACTAAGACTAACAATATCCCACTTGCCCTAGTTCAAATCTAAACTCCAATATGTCCCCATCGACTTTACATGTCTAACATGTTTAGGCAGCGACACTGCCTTAGTCAAAGGGTTGGCTATGTTATTATCTCGTTGCAATATAGGTTATCTTCACTTCACCTCAGTTCAGTATTTCTCTGATTAGGTGGATACGACGTAGTACATGTTTGGATTTGTTATGCGATCTGGGCTTTTAGCTTGCGCAATGGCCCTTGTGTTGTCGCAAAATTGATTCACCGGGCTGGATGGGTTTTTAATTACACCCAACCCTGCCGTGAATTTCCAAATCCACATAGCCTCCTTAGCTGCCTCTGCAACATCCATTTACTCGACCTCTGTCGTAGATTCGGCAATGGTATCTTGCTTTATGCTCTCCCAGCTAAAGCTTTGTCATTCAGCATAAACATATATCCTGACTGACTTCTAAAGTCATCTGGATTTGTTTTGGAAAACTAGCGTCTACTCATCCTTCGACGACTAGTTCAGCATCATCTTTCCCCCGGGTTAGACTGATGTCTACTGGTACAACATAAGGCTTACGAGACATCCGGTCTCATATATGTCATGGCATATATGATCGATCCTGCCCCCAGGCGCATAGGATTCTCATCATCCTTTTCAGCTCATCAGGTGTCTTAGGACATGGAGTCTTACTGAGATGAATGTCATGACTAGTGGGTAAGAGTCCTTTCTTTGAATCGAGCATTAAGAACCTACTTAATGCCTTGTTCACGTAGGTTCTCTGACTTACTCAGTCAAATTTCCATTTAGGAAAGCTGTTTTGACATCCACTTGCCATATCTCGTAATTCTGATACGCATTTATGTCAAGAAGAATTTGGATCGATTTTGACCATAGCCACTAGGGAGAAGGTTTCCTCATAGTCAATCCATTGGATCTGCCTATAACCTTTCGCCACCAGTTGAGCTTTGTAGGTCAGAGGGTTGTCGTCCATTTCCATCTTCACCTTGAAGATCCACTTGCATCCGATGGTCCTCACACCATTGATTTGATAACCCGGTTCCCAGACTCGGTTGTCCGACATGGATTGCATTTCCTCCCTCATGGCTCCCAGCCATAACTTGGAGTCGGGCCCATCCACGACTTCTTGAAAGGTGGCTGGATCATCGTGATCCACCTGTTGGGTCTCGAGGTAGGGTTGGAGATGAACCAACTCGCAGCGGAAAATCAAGGAAAACCAAGAGACGATTAAAACCATGAAACAACTAACAAAGAATGGATTCACAAGAGAAAAAATCAGCACTAGTTCTTACCAAAACAAGAACACCGGGTAACGAATGATTGGCTTGAGTCTCCAAGACGCCTACGTATCCACATGGGAATCAAAGCCACGTAGTTCTTCTCTTTGAGGACTCAAGAACACAAAAATGGAGGAGGAAACTAGCCAAACCCGAAATGGCCATGGAAGAGGGAGAGAAAATGTGTTTCCTATTCTTGTCTTGTGTTTGTTATGTTGAAAAAAGATGACTTAAACATAACAAAACCCATACTTGTCCAACTAAAGGCATGGGACAAGTATGGTGTCAAGTAAGGTGTAAATAGGACAAAGTATGGCAAGACAAGATTGGGTTAGGTGGTGAATCACCAACACCTTAATCCTTGTCTTGCTTACTTAGTACTAATTAATCAAGACTTGATTAATTAGTTCCATGGGCCTTGGTTGCATGGGCCTTTCATGGGCCTCTTGGAACATGGCCCGTGGCCATTTCCAACGAGGTCCCGTGATTCGCTCATCGCCTCCAAGCCTTCCATACCGGAAATGTCCAACATTATCCGACGCGATCAATCCCAAGACTCCAAGCCTTGTCTCGATCCGTAAAGTCCTATTCACTTACGGGCACATGACCCAAAACCCAGTTTTGGTCATGTCCCGAGACAACTCCCTTTTGGCCATTCTCCATAAATGTGTCAATGAGTTTCATCCTCCGGTGTGACCCTTAGGTTTATGCATGTCAATAGATCAACATAAAATCCCATTTTACTTGATCCTATTTAAGTGGCAACTAACGAGACTTTAGTATTGCCCGACATTACATAACGAATCGACCCTGTCGATTCTAACCTTTCCGTCGTCCCTGTCATTGTCCTTTTATCTCCGATATCCTGATTGAGATAAGGCATAGAGCCGTCATCCTTATTATTCTCAATCACCGTTCCTTGATATGTGAGATGACTGAAGATATGATACCCAGTATCATGTGCATGGCCATGCTATTCTTCCAGTCACTCTCGATCAAGTGGCCGAGAACCGATATCTTTCCCATACCTTAGTATGAGGGATAAATCCCTTAGCCGTCTTTCGTGTCACTCATGTAGCCCGTCCCCAAGCCAATCCTGGCCGTTATGGAAGCCCTGTTACGGACAACGTTAGGCTCAGGTCAAACTCAGTTGTTGACTACATAGCGATCACAAAGACTCCTTGGTCTAAGGATACATGACAAGCTACAACACTGAATATGTTCATGACTTAATCTATGGCACATATTCAGGGCGGGTCGTCCAATACCATGTCCCACATGATATCTATGATCAGACTCCGGAATCCCATTCCAATGACTAACAGAACGTAAGCCATAAAGAGCCATCTTTCATACTAGTCGCTTCTAGTGAAGCTTTGTTGACTAGGGACCCATCGAGTGTGATCTATCTCGATCTATGGTTCTATTCGCATGGTGGGCATAGATCAGAGCACACATCGATATATTACTCCAACACATAAGTAATATAAAGCCGCTTTAATTTTATTGCTAACGATGATATATACATTTGGACATTTAGGATTGAACTACGGGCACTAAGACTAACACCACCATGATTTCATTGTCACCTCCGGATACCATATCTTGGAGGTGGAAGATTGATCCTTTCAAATCGCCTTGGATCTTCCGGAATTGGAATAGGAATTGGTTCTTACTCTACGACAATCTCTGGCTCCCAATGACAGATCTGTACCATCCTGAATTTCTTCGAGATGCACAGTCCTCCCAATGACGTCTTTGGAAACAAAACTCCTTTTCCATAAAGACCCCATCCCAAGCTACGAACACCATGTTCTCACTGGGATTGTAGAATTAGTATCCCTTTGTTGCTTTTGGATACCACACGAAGGTGCATATCTGAGATCTTGGTTCGAGCTTAGTCGAAACCAAATGTTTCACATAAGCCTCGCAACCACAAATCATCCCGTACCATTTTTAAAATGGTGTCCCTTCCACACCCTTCGTCGAAGCCCGATTCACTATGAATGCGGTCGTCTCTAGAGCATAACCTCTGAAAGAGATTGGGAGATCAGTCGAACTAATCATGGAACGGACTAGTGTCTAACAATGTCCGGTTTCTCCGTTTGGCTAAACCTTTCAACTACAGTGTCCCAGGAGGAGTCCATTCCAAAAGGATCCCATTCTCTTTTAGATGATCTAATAACTCCGTGGTCAAGTATTTTCCACCTCGATCCAATCGAAGTGCCTCAATACCTTTGTCGAACTGGTTTTCTACTTTAGTCTTAAACTCTTTGAATTTATCAAAAGCTTTAGACTTATGTCTCATCGAATAGACATAACCATAATTACTGTAATCATCAATAAATGTGATAAAGTAGCTAAAACCCCTCCTGGCAAGTGAACTTATTGGTCTACACACATTCGATTGTATTAGCCCCAATAACTCACCCGCCCTTTCATCGCGATCGATAAAGGGCACTTTAGGTATTTTGCCCATCAAACAAACCTTGCACCTATCGATCGAATGGAATTCGAATGAATCTGAAAGCCCGCACTTCTGAAATGCTGATAGGCGCTTCTTGTTTATGCGGCCCAAATGACAGTGTCATAACAAAGTTAGGTTTAAATCGTTGGATTTAGACCTCTTGGTATTAACGAAATATATAGAACTTGAGGCATTGTTACCCATATCTAATATGTACAATCCTCCAACCAAGTCAGTACTGGTATAAAACATATTATTGCATAGAACATCGAAAACTCCATTTCCAATATTAACATTATATCCTTCCTTGTCAAACACGGATACAGATATAATATTCCTACTAAAAGTAGGTATGCAATATACATTATACAATACTAAGAAAAGGCCTCTTGGCAAAGCAAGACTCATGGATCTTACAACAGTTGCCACAACTCTGAGGTCCACTTCGTGCTTTCCAAACCTTTCCTACTTTCAGCCTGTTGGGTCTCGAGGTAGGGTTGGAGATGAACCAACTCGCAGCGGAAAATCAATACAAACCAAGAGACGTTTAAAACCATGAAACAACTAACAAAGAATGGATTCACAAGAGAAAAATTCAACACTATCTCTTACCAAAACAAGAACACCGGTTAACGAATGATTGGCTTGAGTCTCCAAGACGTCTACGTATCCACATGGGAATCAAAGCCACGTAGTTCTTCTCTTTGAGGACTCAAGAACACAAAAATGGAGGTGGAAACTAGCCAAACCCGAAATGGCCATGGAAGAGGGAGAGAAAATGTGTTTCCTATTATTGTCTTGTGTTTGTTATGTTGAAAAAAGATGACTTAAACATAACAAAACCCATACTTGTCCAACTAAAGGCATGGGACAAGTATGGTGTCAAGTAAGGTGTAAATAGGACAAAGCATGACAAGACAAGATTGGGTTAGGTGGTGAATCACCAACACCTTAATCCTTGTCTTGCTTACTTAGTACTAATTAATCAAGACTTGATTAATTAGTTCCATGGGCCTTGGTTGCATGGGCCTTTCATGGGCCTCTTGGAACATGGCCCGTGGCCATTTCCAACGAGGTCCCCTGATTCGCTCATCGCCTCCATGCCTTCCATACCGGAAATGTCCAACATTATCCGACGCGATCAATCCCAAGACTCCAAGCCTTGTCTCGATCCGTAAAGTCCTATTCACTTACGGGCACATGACCCAAAACCCAGTTTTGGTCTTGTCCCGAGACAACTCCCTTTTGGCCATTCTCCATAAATGTGTCAATGAGTTTCATCCTCCGGTGTGACCCTTAGGTTTATGCATGTCAATAGATCAACGTAAAATCCCATTTTACTTGATCCTATTTAAGTGGCAACTAACGAGACTTTAGTATTGCCTGACACTACATAACGAATCGACCCTGTCGATTCTAACCTTTCCGTCGTCCCTGTCATTATCCTTTTATCTCCGGTATCATGATTGAGATAAGGCATAGAGTCGTCATCCTTATTATTCTCAATCACCGTTCCTTGATATGTGAGATGACTGAAGATATGATACCCAGTATCATGTGCATGGCCATGCTATTCTTCCAGTCACTCTCGATCAAGCGGCCGAGAACCGATATCTTTCCCATACCTTAGTATGAGGGATAAATCCCTTAGCCGTCTTTCGTGTCACTCATGTAGCCCGTCCCCAAGCCAATCCTGGCCGTTATGGAAGCCCTGTTACGGACAACGTTAGGCTCAGGTCAAACTCAGTTGTTGACTACATAGCGATCACAAAGACTCCTTGGTCTAAGGATACATGACAAGCTACAACACTGAATATGTTCATGACTTAATCTATGGCACATATTCAGGGCGGGTCGTCCAATATCATGTCCCACATGATATCTATGATCAGACTCCAGAATCCCATTCCAATGACTAACAGAACGTAAGCCATAAAGAGCCATCTTTCATACTAGTCGCTTCTAGTGAAGCTTTGTTGACTAGGGACCCATCGAGTGTGATCTATCTCGATCTATGGTTCTATTCGCATGGTGGGCATAGATCAGAGCACACATCGATATATTACTCCAACACATAAGTAATATAAAGCCGCTTTAATTTTATTGCTAACGATGATATATACATTTGGACATTTAGGATTGAACTACGGGCACTAAGACTAACACAGCCACCATATATTAGTGCATGTGTGAGATTCAGTCCTGGTATCTAATACCCATGAATCTTTGGAAGTAGAGAGATGTAGCTCTATAGAGTTAATACCGGATAAAGGCACGGTCCCACCGCCCTTCCTTAGATCATCCAGGTTTCCTGATGAAGGCGTAGTCCTACTGCCCTTCTTCAGATCATCCAGGCTATTTGATGAAGGCGCAGTCCTACTGCCCTTCTTCAGATCAGCCGTGAACTTCCTGTAATCCCGGTTCCAATGCCTAGGCTGTTGGCAGTAGAAGCAGACATTCTCATGTGTCTCATCTTTCCTGCCAAGTGCGCATGGGCCCCGCCCTTGCCACTTCCAATTCCCTTGTTGAACACCAGAATATCCTTGGATCCCAGATCCTTGATATATTCTTCTCAGCAGTTAATGACACTTCATGTAACTCTGATATGGTCTTAGAGACAGCCTTGTCAAGGACATATTCTTTGCGTTCAGACTTGAGGACTATCCTCAAAATTCTGTACCAGTCCAAATAGTTTGTCCCATTTTGCTTAACCCTGGCAAGAATGGTTTTTAATGACAAACTATTAATGTTCGCTGAATTTTCCATTTGATCTACAACAGATAAAATTAAATCAGTAAACTGAATAAATTTTATGAAGATCAAGCTTAAACACCCACAATCGATTCTAAACCTTTAGAATCTGAAACCAAGATCCTTGATTCACTCGATTAAGCTGAACTAATGCTCACCACTTAATCGAGCTATGTAGGTAGGACTCCATCCAATCACATCCAATGTGACTCTTAGCTAGGGTATGTACTTATGTACACGACTTACCCTATCTGTTACCCTAGCTCATCCTCAGGCTGAGAATCGTAGTCGGGTCCACCAATTTTCAACTATGGCCCGTCACTATATGGGTGCTCCGCTAATGCGCACGACACCCACATATGTCGTCCAAACCTACTACCCCGCTTTCCCATGGATGCTCTGCTAATGTGCACGACACCCATAGGACGTGGAGGTAGTAAGGTGTTGATAATTGGGAGGTATCGGACATGACCCGTTTTTACTTGTTCGGTTGTGTTTAAAACTTTGACACATCCTAGATGCGATGAGCACATCAACTACATTCCAAACGCAATGATGCCTCAAATTACATCCAACGTAATTCTTCCTTTGAACCCGTCAACTACATCCAATGTAATGACGATTCTAAGGGCTCACACACAAGGATTAAAATTCCAATTTTATCTTTGCATGTGAGGTGATATGCTCGGTAAATAAAGTTAAGCATGCAATTCTAAAACACAGAATTAATCATGCATAAACTAAACCAAGCATAAAGCGATAAATGTGCACATCATAGCCCCCTAAACTAACTCCCACTAGCTTCTTGAGCTCCACCGACTCCAAACCGATGCCAACACCCGAAAAGCCACCAAATGACCTTTTGTCCCTTTCTTTGTCTTGAGTAAAAAATTACAATTTAAAACACGACTCGCAGGTCGGGAATAAATAAATATTACAAACAAGTAGTTCGACGACCACACCTTGAAAGAATAATTACACGCTAACTCTAACGACTCGCAGGCTGTGAAAAGTGATAAATAATTAAATCGAGCTCAGGGCTATTATGTACACCATGCCAACATCACATCACACATCGTGTTATCAAAAAATCATGTTATCAAACATCATGTGATTTTCTGGTTTTATTTAATAGCCAAGTTTCAAAAAAATTTGATGCTCGGTTTATCGAAACCGTTCAAAAATGAAACTTTTGAACATTTGATCTTCGAGTTCGTCATGACGTTTACAAACTCGTCATAAATAAAAAAACGGTTTAGCCTTGGAATATCAACCCTCCAATGGTCATGCTTGGCCTACTTCCATCAAACGGAGCCCCGTTCGGTCCCGGTTTCGGTCCCCGAGAGTCCCGCTACCGAGACCCGAAAAATCAAATTTTTTTCGAAACTTCCAGATTTGAAATAATTTTCAAAAATTCATTTTACATGCATTAAATCCATAAACAAGAATTTAAAACATGTTATCAAACAATTTAGCAAAACAACATGGCAAAACTAAACTTTCAAGCAAAACCAAACTTTGAACACCGTCTTGTGAATCCCGAAGGTAGCACGGCTCTGATACCACTGTTGGGTCTTGAGGTAGGGTTGGAGATGAACCAACTCGCAGCGGAAAATCAATGAAAACCAAGAGACGATTAAAACCATGAAACAACTAACAAAGAATGGATTCACAAGAGAAAAATTCAGCACTAGTTCTTACCAAAACAAGAACACCGGGTAACGAATGATTGGCTTGAGTCTCCAAGACGCCTACGTATCCACATGGGAATTAAAGCCACGTAGTTATTCTCTTTCAGGACTCAAGAACACAAAAATGGAGGTGGGAACTAGCCAAACCCGAAATTGCCATGGTGAGGAGGGAGAAGTTGTGTTTCCTATTCTTGTCTTGTGTTTGTTATGTTGAAAAAAGATGACTTAAACATAACAAAACCCATACTTGTCCAACTAAAGGCATGGGACAAGTATGGTGTCAAGTAAGGTGTAAATAGGACAAAGTATGGCAAGACAAGATTGGGTTAGGTGGTGAATCACCAACACCTTAATCCTTGTCTTGCTTACTTAGTACTAATTAATCAAGACTTGATTAATTAGTTCCATGGGCCTTGGTTGAATGGGCCTTTAATGGGCCTCTTGGGACATGGCCCGTGGCCATTTCCAACGAGGTCTCGTGATTCGCTCATCGCCTCCAAGCCTTCCATACCGGAAATATCAAACATTATCCGACACGATCAATCCCAAGACTCCAGGCCTTGTCTCGATCCGTAAAGTCCTATTCACTTACGGGCACATGACCCAAAACCCAGTTTTGGTCATGTACCGAGACAACTCCCTTTTGGCCATTCTCCATAAATGTGTCAATGAGTTTCATCCTCCGGTGTGACCCTTAGGTTTATACATGTCAATAGATCAACGTAAAATCCCATTTTACTTGATCCTATTTAAGTGTCAACTAACGAGACTTTAGTATTTCCTGACACTGTATAACGAATCGACCTTGTCGATTCTAACCTTTCTGTCGTCCCTATCATTATCCTTTTATCTCTGATATCCTGATTGAGATAAGGGATAGAGCCATCATCCTCATTAGTCTCAACATTGTTCCTTGATATGTGAGATGATTGAATATATGATACCCATTATCATGTGCATGGCCATGCTATTCTTTCAGTCACTCTCGATCAAGCGGCCGAGAACCGATATCTTTCCCATACCTCAGTATGAGGGATAAATCCCTTAGCCGTCCTTCGTGTCACTCATGTAGCCCGTCCCCAAGCCAATCCTGGCCGTTATGGAAGCCCTGTTACGGACAACGTTAGGCTCAGGTCAAACTCAGTTGTTGACTACATAGCAATCACCAAGACTCCTTGGTCTAAGGATACATGACAAGCTACGACAATGAATATGTTCATGACTTAATCTATGGCACATATTCAGGGCGGGTCGTCCAATATCATGTCCCACATGATATCTATGATCAGACTCCGGAATCCCATTCCAATGACTAATATAACGTAAGCCATAAAGAGCCATCTTTCATACTAGTCGCTTCTAGTGAAGCTTTGTTGACTAGGGACCCATCGAGTGTGATCTATCTCGTTCTACGGTTCTATTCGCATGGTGGGCATAGATCAGAGCACACATCGATATATTACTCCAACACATAAGTAATATAAAGCCGCTTTAATTTTATTTCTAACGATGATATGTACATTTGGACATTTAGGATTGAACTACGGGCACTAAGACTAACAGCGTCAGGGTGGGATGACGGTGTCAGAGTATGAGGCGAGATTTACCTCACTGTCCCGCTTTGCACCGGAGTTGGTGCAGACTGAGGTGCGCCTATGTAGGCGGTTTAAGGGGGGACTCAACCCTTCGATTGTGGACCGAGTCACAGCACTGAGGACTAAGATGTACACCGAGTTGGTGGACTAGGCATTGGTGGTGGAGCGACATTTCCGAGAGACCGCCAGGGCACGGGAGAGCAGGCAGCGACCGAGTTTTTTCTTGAGGCCGTCTGAGGTTCGTGAACCGAGGAGACAGAGGACCTCAGGATATTTCCAGCCATAGACGCAGTCTGGCGGGGCGAGACAGGTCGGGTCGGTGGCATCCGTTGGACCTGCCTCGTCCGAGCAGATGTGTTTCCTATGCAGACAGCCGGGCCATCTGGCTCGAGACTGTTCGAGGAGCATTGGGCCCGCAGCTCGCCCAGCGAGGAGTCAAACGAGATTTGAGGGGAGGCCGAGTGACGGAGAGAAGAGATGCTTCCGGTGCGGACGGCCATGGCACATCTCTGTTGGGTGCTCCGAGCGGGTTGGAGAGATGTCAGCACCAAGACCGCAGCAGTCACAGATCGGGCAGTCGCCTCATTTCCGTCCGCGTTAGGCTCAGGCACCGAGAGCTCCACGGCCGGCAGCGAGCACGCCAGCACCGAGACAGCAGCAGAGAGCTCCACAGCAGGTGACCCTTCCACCACCCCCAATGAGAGGACCTCAGGCACCACATGGTAGAGTGTATGCGGTTGCCGATTCCCGAGCTGAGGGACACAATTCCGTGTTAGCCTCAGTGCCCGTAGTCCGATCGTAAATGTCCAATTGTAATTATCATCGTTGGCAATAAAATAAAGCGGTTTTTATATTACTTAAGTGTTGGAGTAATAAGTCGTGTGTGTTTCCGATCTATGCCCACCATGCGAATAGGACCATAGATCAGGATGGATCACACTCGATGAGGTCCCTAGTCAATAGTCTTCTCTGGAAGCGACTAGTATAAGATATGACTCTTGATGGCTTACGTTCTATTAGCCATAGGAAAGGGTTCCGGAGTCTGATCATAAACATCATGTGGGACATGATGTTGGACGACCCGACCTGAATATGTTCCATAGATTAAGTCATGAACATGTTCAGAGTCGTAGCTTGTTAGGTATCCTTAGACCGAGGAGTCTATATGATTGCTATGCAGTAAACAACCAAGTTTGACCTGAAAGCCCAACGTTGCACCGTGACTGGGGTTCCATAACGGCCAGGATTGGCTTGGGGAATGACTGCATGAGTGACATGATAGACGGCTAAGGGATTTATCCCTCATACTACGGTATGGGAAAGATATCTGGTTCACGACTGCTTGATCGAGAATGACTGACAAGAAAGCATGGCCATGCACATGATACTGGGTATCATAAGGTCAGTCATCTCACATATCAAGGAACATGGATTGAGGATAATAAGGATGACGGCTCTATGCCTTATCTCAATCCGGATATCGGTGATAAAGGGATAATGACAAGGACGGCTGAAAGGTCAGAATCGACAGGGCGCGATTCGTTATGCAGGGTCGGGAAATACTGAGTCTCGTCAGTCGCCACTTTGGTAAGATCTAGTAAAATGGGATTTTACGTTGATCTTACCGACATGCATAGACCTAAGGGTCACACCGACAGTTTGATACTCGATAAGAACATGACGAACCTGAGTTGGAGGGATTTGTGGTGGGGATCGCCATAGTGGACCGGCTAGCATATTGGGCTCGACATGGGCTCTCTTGGAGAGGCCCATGGCCGGCCCATATAGGCTAGGCCCAACAAGGACTCAAGTCATTAGATGACTATTAGTCTTGTTGACCAAAATTGGGTGGGACCCAATTTCCACTAAACTAATAAACTAGGTTGTTTATTAGTTCCACCTAGCATCTTGGCATGGACACTTGTCTCAAGTAGAGAGTTAAGTGATTCCACTTAACTAAGCATGCAAGATAGGTTGGATAAAACAACATGCAAGTGTAGAGAATTAGAGAGCTCTTCTTCTTCTTCTTCTTATTCTACCCTTGGCCGAAACCCCCTCCAAGCTCCATAGGTTGTTTTTCATGTTCTTGAGTCATCAAACTCAAGAACTACGTTGGCTTTGATTCCGTTAAGGATATGTAGGCGTCCAAGGGGATCAAGCCATTCAAAGTTGGGTGTTATTGAACCAATTTCGGACAAGTAGAGGGTGCTGATTTTCAGCACAGTTTTGTCCGACCAGTCACTTTGAGGAGCTCGATCGGAGGTTCATCCGATGTCCGATGAAGCAGATTTTTGGATTGAACGTTCTCCACATATGGGACTTCAATCTGACCAAAGGGATTTGAGATTCAACGGTTCGTTTGCGAGATACACGAGCTGCAAGATGAGGCACTAGCAAAGGTGATGTGCTCAAACCTTTGTTGAATTTTCAGACTTGTTTTTCATATTTGGTAGATTCATCTCGATTGTCTCGTGGTTACTCATCCGCTGCATTTTGTGTTTAACATGTCCACGACATCGAGACCCAACAGTGGTATCAGAGCCTGGTTACCAACGGGAAAAACAAGAGCTGAAATTTTCAGTTTTGGTGCTGAAAATTTGGAGTGCTTGCTGGTTTTTTATTTCAAGTGCATAAAAATGCATGTTAGCTTCTTAATTTCATGTTTTTGCATATTTGGATGTATGCTTGATTGATAACATGATTTAGTTTCTTGCATGTGGTTATTATGCATGAAATTGGTGATTTTCGAAATAAAATCAAATTTGATTTTTTTTGAACAAAGTTTAATTTTTGGGGTCACGAGACTGGGACTCTCGGGGAGCCGATCCCGTGACCGGATGGGGCTCCGTTGGACGGAGCTAGACCGAGTCGTGACTATTGGATAGTCGGAACGCCGGGGCTAAACCATTTGGGGAATTGTGACGAGTTTGGAACCGTCATGATGAACCATGAAATTAAATGTTCGGAAAATTCATTTTTGAAACCGGTTTCGATAAACCGTGTAATAATTTTCGAAAATTGGAAGCTAACTAAAATCAGTCATATCTCGGTGTTTGATAACACGCTGTATGATGTGATGTTTTATGCATGGTGCACGTTTCTAAGCCCCGGGTAGTTTTATCGCTTTTCTCGGACTGCGTGCCGATAGTGTTAGCGTGTAACTGTTCTTTTAAAAGGTGTGGTCGTCGTACCACGTGTTTGTAATATATATTATTTCCCGACCTGCGAGTCGTGTATTTTATTGTAACCGTTATTACCGGCTTGGAGACGAAGGAGCTCAAGAGGCAAGTGGGAGACCGCCGGAAACGGCTTGGAGTAGACGGACGTCAAGGGGCGAGTGGGAGGCTCACGTCGTCAGCTTGAAGTCAAGGTTGCTCAAGACCGGGTTGGGAATAGTATAGGGGGCTTTGACGTGCACGTCCTTTTGCTTGATGTTTTGTTTAAATTATGCATGATTGTATGGTTAGAATGGATGCTTAGATTTAAACTTTCAAGCAAATCACCTCACATGCAAAGATAAAATTGGTTTTAATCGTTTGCTTGTGAACCCTTGAACCGTCTTTACATTGGATGTAGTAGACGAGTTCGAAGGAAGAATTACATTGGATGTAATTGGAGACGTCATTACATTTGGAATGTAGTTGACGTTCTCATCGCATCAATGATGTGCCAATCGTTCAAACACGACAAGACAAGTAAAAACGGGTCATGTCAGATACCTCCCAGTTTATCAACAACTTCCTACTTCCTCGACCTATGGGTGTCGTGTGCCTTAGCGGAGCATCCATAGGAAGGCGTTGTAGTAAGTTTGGTCAGCATATGTGGGTGTCGTGCGCCTTAGCGGAGCACCTACATAGTGACAGGCCATCGTTGAAAACTGGTGGACCCGACTACGATTCTCAGCCTGAGGTTGAGCTAGGGTATCAGATAGGGTAAACCGTGTACTCAAGTACATACCCTAGCCAAGAGTCACATTGGATGTGATCGGATGGAGTCTGGCCTACATAGCTCGATTGAGTGGTGAGCCTCAGTTTTGTCCGACCAGTCACTTTGAGGAGCTCGATCGGAGGTTCATCCAATGTCCGACGAAGCTGATTTTTGGATTGAGCGTTCTCCACATATGGGAATTCAATCTGACCAAAGGGATTTGAGTTTCAACGGTTCGTTTGCGAGATACACGATCTGCAAGATGAGGTACTAGCAAAGGTGATGTGCTTAAACCTTTGTTGAATTTTCAGACTTGTTTTTCATATTTGGTAGATTCATCTCGATTGTCTCGTGGTTACTCATCCGCTTCATTTTGTGTTTAACATGTCCACGACATCGAGACCCAACATTCCGGTCATGAGACCACCCAGGGTACGTGCTTGCTATACAATTCTTGGGCGTCTTTTCTATTTGATACTGGGGAATCGCATTCCTTTATTTCTTCTACCTTCGCTGATATGTTGTGGGTTAAGAGTAGAGCCCTTGAGTCGACCCTTGTGTCTTGACACCCCGGTTACGGGTGATGTGGTTTTGAGTATTGTGTGTCGTGCGTGTTGAACATGACGACGTTTGATGTGATCCTGGGGATGGATTGGCTTGCGAGGTACCGAGCGTCGATCAACTGTTATCGGCGATAGGTGACGATAGTATCGGGAGACATGACCGTCACGTGTGTACTGAGCAGTAGGAGCGGAGTTCTCCTTTCAGCATTGTCCGCGAGAGAGGAAGTGGCGACCGTGCTGAGCAGAGAGTTGCCACAAGTAGTGTGTGAGTTCCCAAAGGTCTTTCCGGAGGAGTTGTCAAGGTTACCGCCTGTGCGCGAGGTTGAGTTCAGGATTGACTTGATGCCAGGGACGACACCGATATCGATGGCTCCGTACAGGTTTGCACCAGCCGATTTGGTCGAGTTGAAGTGCCAACTCGAGGAACTTCGGGAGAAGGGGTTTATCCACCTGAGCACTTCGCTGTGGGGAGCGCTCACACTCTTCGTGAAGAAGAAGGGTGGAGCGCTGAGGATGTGCATAGACTACCGGAAGTTGAACCGGGTCACGGTGAAGAACCGCTACCCGATGCCGAGGATCAACGACTTGTTCGACCAGTTGAGAGGGGCGAAGTGTTTCTCGAAGATCGATATGCGATTCGGATACTACCAGTTGCCAGTTCGGGAGGAGGATGTGGCGAAGACCGCATTTCGGACGCGTTATGGACTCTATGAGTTTCTGGTGATGTCGTTAGGACTGACAAACGCGCCTGCATCTTATATGGATCTGATGAACGGTATCTTTCGGCCATACCTAGATCAGTTCTTGGTGTTCGTGGATGACATCTTGATCTACTCGCCGAGAGAGGAGTCACACGTGGAGCATCTGAGGACAGTTCTGACTTTGTTACGCAACCACCAGTTGTACGGAAACTTGGAGAAGTGCGAGTTTTGGCTCGCCGAGTTGAAATTCCTCGGGCATGTCCTGTCTGGGGAAGGTATACTGGTCGATTCGACAAATACCGATGCAGTTTCGAAGTGTGCACGGCCCACAAGTGTCTTTGAGATCCGCAGCTTCTTAGGATTGGTAGGCTATTACCGGTGGCTCGTCCAGGATTTCGCACGCCTGGCCGCGCTGATGACTGCACTGACGCGCAAGGGAGTTGGGTTTGTGTGGACTGATGATTGTGAGCGCTCCTTCACCGAGATGAAGGCTCGTCTTCCTACCGCTCCTGTGTTGATAGTGTCGGAGCGTGGGATAGGGTATGATGTTTACTATGATGCGTCCGGTGAGGGACTGGGTTGTGTGTTGATGCAGTTAGGGAAGGTTGTTGCCTATGGCTCCAGGCAGTTGAAGACGCATGAGCGCAATTACCCTGCCCATGACTTGGAGTTGGCAGTAGTCGTTTTCGCGCTGAAGAGCTAGCGACATTACTTGTATAGCGATAGATTTCAGGTGTTCTCGGATCACAATAGTCTCAAGTACATCTTTTCGCAGCGGGACCTGAACATGCGCCAGAGACGGTGGATACAGCTACTTGAGGAGTACGACTTCGAGCTAATCTATCATCCGGGTAAGGCGAACGTTGTTGCCGATGCCCTGAGTAGGAAGTCGATCCATTGCCTTGCTGGTATATCAGTCCGAGAGTGGGACATGATGGGGGAGTTGAGCACGTTTGGGCTTGAACTAGATGAGATTGCTGACGGTGTGGTCATGTGTTCGCTGGTGGCTCAGCCCACACTGGTTGCCCGAGTGTTAGAGGCGCAGGCGGAGGATGCCGATGAGGCAGAGATCCAGGAGAGGATTGCAGTGGTGTGGACGCGGAAGGCTGGGAGCAGGGTTCTGATCAGGGTTTACGGTACCGAGGAGGGTTGTTTGTGTTAGCCTTAATGCCCGTAGTTTAATCCTAAATGTCCAAATGTATAAATCATCGTTAGCAATAAAAATAAAGCGGCTTTATATTACTTATGTGTTGGAGTAATATATCGATGTGTGCTATGATCTATGCCCATAATGCGAAGAGAACCATAGATCGAGATAGATCACACTTAATGGGACTGTTGGGTCTCGAGGTAGGGTTGGAGATGAACCAACTCGCAGCGGAAAATCAATGAAAACCAAGAGACGATTAAAACCATGAAACAACTAACAAAGAATGGATTCAGAAGAGAAAAATTAAGCACTAGTTCTTACCAAAACAAGAACACCGGGTAACGAATGATTGGCTTGAGTCTCCAAGACGCCTACGTATCCACATGGGAATCAAAGCCACGTAGTTCTTCTCTTTGAGGACTCAAGAACACAAACATGGAGGTGGAAACTAGCCAAACCCGAAATGGCCATGGAAGAGGGAGAGAAAATGTGTTTCCTATTCTTGTCTTGTGTTTGTTATGTTGAAAAAAGATGAATTAAACATAACAAAACCCATACTTGTCCAACTAAAGGCATGGGACAAGTATGGTGTCAAGTAAGGTGTAAATAGGACAAAGTATGGCAAGACAAGATTGGGTTAGGTGGTGAATCACCAACACCTTAATCCTTGTCTTGCTTACTTAGTACTAATTAATCAAGACTTGATTAATTAGTTCTATGGGCCTTGGTTGCATGGGCCTTTCATGGGCCTCTTGGAACATGGCCCGTGGCCATTTCTAACGAGGTCCCGTGATTCGCTCATCGCCTCCAAGCCTTCCATACCGGAAATGTCCAACATTATCCGACGCGATCAATCCCAAGACTCCAAGCCTTGTCTCGATCCGTAAAGTCCTATTCACGTACGGGCACATGACCCAAAACCCAGTTTTGGTCATGTCCCGAGACAACTCCCTTTTGGCCATTCTCCATAAATGTGTCAATGAGTTTCATCCTCCGGTGTGACCCTTAGGTTTATGCATGTTCATAGATCAACGTAAAATCCCATTTTACTTGATCCTATTTAAGTGGCAACTAACGAGACTTTAGTATTGCCTGACACTACATAACGAATCGACCCTGTCGATTCTAACCTTTCCGTCGTCCCTGTCATTATCCTTTTATCTCCGATATCCTGATTGAGATAAGGCATAGAGCCGTCATCCTTATTATTCTCAATCACCGTTCCTTGATATGTGAGATGACTGAAGATATGATACCCAGTATCATGTGCATGGCCATGCTATTCTTCCAATCACTCTCGATCAAGTGGCCGAGAACCGATATCTTTCCCATACCTTAGTATGAGGGATAAATCCCTTAGCCGTCTTTCGTGTCACTCATGTAGCCCGTCCCCAAGCCAATCCTGGCCGTTATGGAAGCCCTGTTACGGACAACGTTAGGCTCAGGTCAAACTCAGTTGTTGACTACACAGCGATCACAAAGACTCCTTGGTCTAAGGATACATGACAAGCTACAACACTGAATATGTTCATGATTTAATCTATGGCACATATTCAGGGCGGGTCGTCCAATATCATGTCCCACATGATATCTATGATCAGACTCCGGAATCCCATTCCAATGACTAACAGAACGTAAGCCATAAAGAGCCATCTTTCATACTAGTCGCTTCTAGTGGAGCTTTGTTGACTAGGGACCCATCGAGTGTGATCTATCTCGATCTATGGTTCTATTCGCATGGTGGGCATAGATCAGAGCACACATCGATATATTACTCCAACACATAAGTAATATAAAGCCGCTTTAATTTTATTGCTAACGATGATATATACATTTGGACATTTAGGATTGAACTACGGGCACTAAGACTAACAATCTCCCACTTGCCCTAGTTCCAATCTAAACTCCAATATGTCCCCATCGACTTTACATGTCTAACATGTTCAGGCAGTGACACTGCCTTAGTCAAAGGGTTGGCTATGTTATCATCTGTTGCAATATCGGTTATCTTCACTTCACCTCAGTTCAGTATTTATCTGATGAGGTGGATACGCCGCAGTACATGTTTGGATTTGTTATACGATCTAGGCTTTTAGCTTGCGCAATGGCCCTTGTGTTGTCGCAAGATGGATTCACCGGGCTGGATGGGTTTTTAATTACACCCAGCCCTGCCATAAATTTCCAAATCCACATAGCCTCCTTAGCTGCCTCTGCAGCATCCATGTACTTGGCCTCTGTCGTAGATTCGGCAATGATATCTTGCTTTACGCTCTCCCAGCTAAAGCTCTGCCATTCAGCGTAAACACATATCCTGATTGACTTCTAAAGTCATCTGGATTTGTCTTGGAAAACTAGCGTCTACTCATCCTTCGACGACTAGTTCAGCATCATCTTTCCCCCGGGTTAGAATGATGTCTACTGGTACAACATAAGGCTTACGAGACGTCTGGTCTCATACATGTCATGGCATATATGATCGATCCTGCCCCCAGGCGCATAGGATTCTCATCATCCTTTTCAGCTCATCAGGTGTCTTAGGACACTGAGTCTTGCTGAGATGAATGCCATGACTAGTGGGTAAGAGTCCTTTCTTTGAATCGAGCATTAAGAACCTACTCAATGCCTTGTTCACATAGGTTCCCTGACTTAAATCCAAGACCCTCTTAGTGCGATCTCTACATATCTTAATCTTTAAGATATGAGAAGCATCACCTAAGTCCTTTATTGAAAAACACTTCCTCAACCAAGCTTTAGTCTCGTGCAAGGTTGGGATGTCGTTTTCAATGAGAACCAGAAAGGTAATATTGCTCCCAGTAGCCTTCTTATAAACGCAAGATTCATCCTCATTCTTGATTAAGCCAAATCCAATTACAGCTTCATCAAAACGAAGGATCCAACTCCGAGAAGTTCGTTTCAATCCATAAATAGATTTCAACAACTTATAAATCTTTCCTTTATTCTTCGGATCGTCAAAACCTTTGGGCCGAGACATACAAACGTACTCAGTCAAATTTCCATTTAGGAAAGCGGTTTTGACATCCACTTGCCATATCTCGTAATTATGATACGCAGTTATGTCAAGAAGAATTTGGATCGATTTTGACCATAGCCACTAAGAAGAAGGTTTCCTCATAGTCAATCCATTGGATCTGCCTATAAACTTTCGCCACCAGTTGAGCTTTGTAGGTCAGAGGGTTGCCGTCCATGTCCATCTTCACCTTGAAGATCCATTTGCATCCTATGGTCCTCACACCATTAATGGGATCAACCGGTTCCCAGACTCGGTTGTCCGACAAGGATTGCATTTCCTCCCTCATGGCTCCCAGCCATAACTCGGAGTCGGGCCCATCCACGACTTCTTGAAAGGTGGCTGGATCATCGTGATCCACCATGACTTCATTGTCACCTCCGGATACCATATCTTGGAGGTGGAAGATTGACCCTTTCAAATCGCCTTGGACCTTCCGGAATTGTAACAGGAATTGGTTCTCACTCTACGACAATCTCTGGCTCCTTTCTACTGGGTTGTCAATTGGTTTAGACAGATCTGTACCATCCTGAATTTCTTCGAGATGCACAGTCCTCCTAATGACGTCTTTGGAAACAAAACTTCTTTTCCATAAAGACCCCACCCCAAGCGACGAACACCATGTTCTCACTGGGATTGTAGAAATAGTATCCCCTTGTTGCTTTGGGATACCACACGAAGGTGCATATCTCAGATCTTGGTTCGAGCTTAGTCGAAACCAAATGTTTCACATAAGTCTCGCAACCACAAATCTTTAGGAAGGACAAAGCGGGCATCATCCCGTACCATTTTTTAAAATGGTGTCCCTTCCACACCATTCGTCGAAGCCCGATTCACTATGAATGCGGTCGTCTCTAGAGCAAAACCCCTAAAAGAGATTGGGAGATCAGTCCAACTAATCATGGAACAGACCATTGTCTAACAATGTCCGATTTCTCCGTTTGGCTACACCTTTCAACTACAGTGACCTAGGAGGAGTCCATTCCAAAAGGATCCCATTCTCTTTTAGATGATCTAATAACTCTGTGGTCAAGTATTTTCCACCTCGATCCAATCGAAGTGCCTTAATACCTTTGTCGAGCTGGTTATCTACTATAGTCTTAAACTCTTTGAATTTATCAAAAGCTTCAGACTTATGTCTCACCGAATAGACATAACCATATTTACTGTAATCATCAGTAAATGTGATAAAGTAGCTAAAACCCCTCCTGGCAAGTGAACTTATTGGTCTAAACACATTCGAGTGTATAAGCCCCAATAATTCACCCGCCCTTTCATCGCGATCGATAAAGGGCACTTTAGTCATTTTGCCCATCAAACAAACCTTACACCTATCGATCGAATGGAATTCGAATGAACCTGAAAGCCTGCACTTCTGAAGTGCTGATAGGCGCTTCTTGTTTATGCGACCCAAATGACAGTACCATAACAGAGTTAGGTTTAAATCGTTGGATTTAGACCTCTTGGTATTAACGGAATATATAGAACTTGAGCCATTGTTACCCATATCTAATATGTACAATCCTCCAACCATGTTAGTACTGGTATAAAACATATCATTGCATAGAACATTGAAAACTCCATTTCCAATATTAACATTATATCCTTCCTTGTCAAACACGGATACAGATATAATATTCCTACTAAAAGTAGGTATGCAATATACATTATACAATACTAAGACAAGGCCTCTTGGCAAAGCAAGACTCATGGATCCTACAGCAGTTGCCACAACTCTGAGGTCCATTTCGTGCTTTCCAAATCTCTCCTACTTTCAGCCACCATATATTAGTGCATGTGTGAGATTCAGTCATGGTATCTAATACCCATGAATCTTTGGATGTAGAGAGATGTAGCTCTATAGAGTTAATACCGATTGAAGGCACGGTCCCACCGCCCTTCCTTAGATCATCCAGGTTTCCCGATGAAGGCGCAGTCTTACTGCCCTTCTTCAGATCATCCAGGCTATTTGATGAAGGCGCAGTCCCACTGCCCTTCTTCAGATCAGCCGTGAACTTCCTGTAATCCCGGTTCCAATGACCAGGCTGTTGGCAGTAGAAGTAGACATTCTCAGATGTCTCATCTTTCCTGCCAAGTGCGCATGGGCCCAGCCCATGCCACTTCCAATTCCCTTGTTGACCATCAGAATATCCTTGGATCCCAGATCCCTGAGATATTCTTCTCAGCAGTTAATGACACTTCATGTAACTCTGATATGGTCTTAGAGACAGCCTTGTCAAGGACATATTCTTTGCGTTCAGACTTGAGGACTATCCTCAAAATACTGTACCAGTCCAAATAGTTTGTCCCATTTAGCTTGACCCTGTCAAGAATGGTTTTTAATGACAAACTATTAATGTTCGCTGAATTTGCCATTTGATCTACAACAGATAAAATTCAATCAGTAAACTGAATAAATTTTATGAAGATCAAGCTTAAACCTTTAGAATCTGAAACCAAGATCCTTGATTCACTCGATTAAGCTGAACTAATGCTCACCACTTAATCGAGCTATGTAGGTAGGACTCCATCCAATCACATCCAATGTGACTCTTGGCTAGGGTATGCACTTATGTACACGGCTTACCCTATCTGTTACCCTAGCTCAACCTCAGGCTGAGAATCGTAGTCGGGTCCACCAATTTTCAACTATGGCCCGTCACTATGTAGGTGCTCCACTAATGCGCACGACACCCACATATGTCGTCCAAACCTACTACCCCGCTTTCCCATGGATGCTCCGCTAATGCGCACGACACCCATAGGACGGGGAGGTAGTAAGGTGTTGATAATTGGGAGGTATCGGACATGACCCGTTTTTACTTGTCCGGTTGTGTTTAAAACTTTGACACATCCTAGATGCGATGAGCACATCAACTACATTCCAAATGCAATGATGCCTCAAATTACATCCAATGTAATTCTTCCTTCGAACCCGTCAACTACATCCAATGTAATGACGATTCTAAGAGCTCACACACAAGGATTAAAATTCCAATTTTATCTTTGCATGTGAGATGATATGCTCGGTAAATAAAGTTAAGCATGCAATTCTAAAACACATAGAATTAATCATGCATAAACTAAACCAAGCATAAAGCGATAAATATGCACATAATAGCCCCCTAAACTAACTCCCACTAGCTTCTTGAGCTCCATCGACTCCAAGCCGATGCCAACACCCGAAAAGCCACCAAATGACCTTTTCGCCCTTTCTTCATCTTGAGTAAAATATTACAATTTAATACACGACTCGCAGGTCGGGAATAAATAAATATTACAAACAAGTGGTTCGACGACCACACCTTGAAAGAATAATTACACGCTAACACTAACGGCTCGCAGGCCGTGAAAAGCGATAAATAATTAAATTGAGTTCGGGGCTATTATGTACACCATGCCAACATCACATCACACATCGTGTTATCAAACAAGCATGTTATCAAACATCATGTGATTTTCCGGTTTTAATTAATAGCCAAGTTTCGAAATTTTTTTTTTGATGCTCGGTTTATCGAAACCGTTCAAAAATGAAACTTTTGAACATTTGGTCTTCGAGTTCGTCATGACGGTTCCAAACTCGTCATAACTAACAAAACGGTTTAGCCTTGGCATATCAACCATCCAATGGTCATGCTTGGCCTAGCTCCGTCCAACGGATCCCCGTTCGGTCTCGGTTTCGGCTCCCCGAGAGTCCCGCTCCCGAGACCCGAAAAATCAAACTTTTTTCAAAATTTCCCGATTTGAAATAATTTTCAAAAATTCATTTTACATGCATTAAATCCATAAACAATAATTTAAAACATGTTATCAATCAATTTAGCAAAACAACATGCCAAAAACGAAACTTTCAAGCAAAACCGAAACTTTGAACACCGTCTTGTGAATCCCGAAGGTAGCACGGCTCTGATACCACTGTTGGGTCTCGAGGTAGGGTTGGAGATGAACCAACTCGCAGCGGAAAATCAATGAAAACCAAGAGACGATTAAAACCATTAAACAACTAACAAAGAATGGATTCACAAGAGAAAAATTCAGCACTACTTCTTACCAAAACAAGAACACCGGTTAACGAATGATTGGCTTGAGTCTCCAAGACGCCTACGTATCCACATGGGAATCAAAGCCACGTAGTTCTTCTCTTTGAGGACTCAAGAACACAAACATGGAGGTGGAAACTAGCCAAACCCGAAATGGCCATGGAAGAGGGAGAGAAAATGTGTTTCATATTCTTGTCTTGTGTTTGTTATGTTGAAAAAAGATGAATTAAACATAACAAAACCCATACTTGTCCAACTAAAGGCATGGGACAAGTATGGTGTCAAGTAAGGTGTAAATAGGACAAAGTATGGCAAGACAAGATTGGGTTAGGTGGTGAATCACCAACACCTTAATCCTTGTCTTGCTTACTTAGTACTAATTAATCAAGACTTGATTAATTAGTTCTATGGGCCTTGGTTGCATGGGCCTTTCATGGGCCTCTTGGAACATGGCCCGTGGCCATTTCCAACGAGGTCCCGTGATTCGCTCATCGCCTCCAAGCCTTCCATACCGGAAATGTCCAACATTATCCGACGCGATCAATCCCAAGACTCCAAGCCTTGTCTCGATCCGTAAAGTCCTATTCACGTACGGGCACATGACCCAAAACCCAGTTTTGGTCATGTTCCGAGACAACTCCCTTTTGGCCATTCTCCATAAATGTGTCAATGAGTTTCATCCTCCGGTGTGACCCTTAGGTTTATCCATGTCAATAGATCAACGTAAAATCCCATTTTACTTGATCCTATTTAAGTGGCAACTAACGAGACTTTAGTATTGCCTGACACTACATAACGAATCGACCCTGTCGATTCTAACCTTTCCGTCGTCCCTGTCATTATCCTTTTATCTCCGATATCCTGATTGAGATAAGGCATAGAGCCGTCATCCTTATTATTCTCAATCACCGTTCCTTGATATGTGAGATGACTGAAGATATGATACCCAGTATCATGTGCATGGCCATGCTATTCTTCCAGTCACTCTCGATCAAGTGGCCGAGAACCGATATCTTTCCCATACCTTAGTATGAGGGATAAATCCCTTAGCCGTCTTTCGTGTCACTCATGTAGCCCGTCCCCAAGCCAATCCTGGCCGTTATGGAAGCCCTTTTACGGACAACGTTAGGCTCAGGTCAAACTCAGTTGTTGACTACATAGCGATCACAAAGACTCCTTGGTCTAAGGATACATGACAAGCTACAACACTGAATATGTTCATGACTTAATCTATGGAACATATTCAGGGCGGGTCGTCCAATATCATGTCCCACATGATATCTATGATCAGACTCCGGAATCCCATTCCAATGACTAACAGAACGTAAGCCATAAAGAGCCATCTTTCATACTAGTCGCTTCTAGTGGAGCTTTGTTGACTAGGGACCCATCGAGTGTGATCTATCTCGATCTATGGTTCTATTCGCATGGTGGGCATAGATCAGAGCACACATCGATATATTACTCCAACACATAAGTAATATAAAGCCGCTTTAATTTTATTGCTAACGATGATATATACATTTGGACATTTAGGATTGAACTATGGGCACTAAGACTAACAGGGTCCCTAGTCAACAAAGCTTCGCTAGAAGTGACTAGTATGAAAGATGGCCCTTTATGGCTTACGTTCTGTTAGTCATTGGAATGGGATCCCGGAATCTGATCATAGATATCATGTGGGACATGATATTGGACGACCCGACATGAATATGTGCCATAGATCAAGTCATGAACATATTCAATGTCGTAGCTTGTCATGTATCCTTAGACCAAGGAGTCTTTGTGATCGCTATGCAGTAAACAGATGAGTTTGACCTGAGCCTAACGTTGTCCGTAACAGGGCTTTCATAATGGCCAGGATTGGCTTGGGGACGGACTTCATGAGTGAGACGAAAGACGGCTAAGGGATTTATCCCTAATACTACGGTATGGGAAAGATATCGGTTCTCGACCGCTTGATCGAGAGTGGCTGAATGAATAGCATGGCCATGCACATGATACTGCGTATCATATATTCAGTCATCTCACATATCAAGGAACAGTGATTGAGAATAATAAGGATGACGACTCTATGCCTTATCTCAATCAGGATATCGGAGATAAAAGGATAATGACAGGGACGACGGAAAGGTTAAAATCGACAAGGTCGATTCGTTATGCAGTGTCAGGCAATACTAAAGTCTTGTTAGCTGCCACTTAAATAGGATCAAGTAAAATGGGATTTTACGTTGATCTATTGACATGCATAAACCTAAGGGTCACACCGGAGGATGAAATTCATTGATACATTCATGAAGAATGGCCAAAAGGGAGTTGTATCGGGACATGACCAAAACTAGGTTTTGGGTCATGTGCCCGTAAGTGAATAGGACTTTACGGATCGAGACAAGGCTTGGAGTCTTGGGATTGATCGTGTCGGATAATGTTGGACATTTCCGGTATGGAAGGCTTGGAGTCGATGAGCGAATCACGGGACCTCGTTGGAAATGGCCACGGGCCATGTTCCAAGAAGCCCATGAAAGGCCCATGCAACCAAGGCCCATGGAACTAATTAATCAAGTCTTGATTAATTAGTACTAAGTAAGCAAGACAAGGATTAAGGTGTTGGTGATTCACCACCTATCCCAATCTTGTCTTGCCATACTTTTTCCTTTTTACACCTTAATTGACACCATACTTGTCCCATGCCTTCAGTTTGACAAGTATGAGTTTTGTTATGTTTAAGTCATCTTTTTTCAACATAACAAACACAAGACAAGAATGGGAAACACAACTTCTCCCTCCTCTCCATGGCAATTTCGGGTTTGACTAATTTCCACCTCCATTTTTGTGTTCTTGAGTCCTCAAAGAGAAGAACTACGTGGCTTTGATTCCCATGTGGATACGTAGGCGTCTTGGAGACTCAAGCCAATCATTCGTTACCCGCTGTTCTTGTTTTGGTAAGAACTAGTACTGAATTTTTCTCTTGTGAATCCATTTTTTGTTAGTTGTTTCATGGTTTTAATCGTCTCTTGGTTTTCATTGATTTTATGCTGCGAGTTGGTTCATCTCCAACCCTACCTTGAGACCCAACAGTTTGTACCGCGTAGCTGTAGAGACGACGTGTCGAGAGAGTCTCATCATTCGCGTCTTGCTGTGCACCCGGGTGGCACTAAAATGTATCGGGATATCAGGCGACGGTTTTGGTGGAGCGAGATGCGGAGAGCAGTTGCAGAGTTTTTCTCGAGGTGCCTCACTTGTCAGCAAGTGAAGGCCGAGCATCAGCTTCCCGCTGGATTATTACAGCCACTATCGATTGCACAGTGAAAGTGGGAGCACGTCACGATGGATTTCGTGTGCGGTTTACCGAGATCGCCGAGAGGACACGACGCAGTATGAGTAGTGGTCGACCGGTTGACCAATTCGGCTCACTTCCTAGCTATGAGGATGACCGATACCGTTGATGCTCTGAGTCGTCTGTACATCCCGCGAGATTATCCGTCTCCACGGGGTCCTAGTGTTGGTCGTGTCTGACAGAGATCCTCGTTTCACTTCAAGATTTTGGGAGAGTATGTAGACAACATTGAGGACCGAGGTCTTACTGAGTATAGCGTATCATACAAAGACAGACGGCCAGTCAGAGCGCACGATTAAGATTTTGGAGGATATGCTACGGGCCTGTGTGTTAGACTTTAGAGGTTCATGGGAGGACCACTTACCTTTAGCTGAGTTCGCCTACAACAACAGCTTCCAGGCCAGTATTGGGATGGCACCTTTTGAAGTGTTGTATGCAAGGCCGTGTCGATCGCCCGTATGTTGGGCAGAAGTGGGAGATAAGAGTTTACTTGGTCCAGATCTAGTCCGAGAGACGACCGAGAAGGTCGCGCTGATTCGTTAGCGGTTGAGGACCGCGCGGAGTCGACAGAAGAGTTACGCTGATAGACGGCGCCGACCTCTCGAGTTCGCAGTTGGTGATCATGTATTTCTGAAGGTGAGCACGAAGAAAGGGCTGGTACGGTTCAACCGCGGCAGAGGCAAGTTGGCCCCACGATATATCGGACCTTTTGAGATTTCGGGTAGAGTGGGATTCGTTGCTTACCGTCTTGCATTACCACCGCAGCTTGGGAATTTTCATAACGTCTTCCACGTATCCCAGCTGCGGAAGTACAATGCGGACCCCTCCCACGTCATTGAGTGGACGAACATCGAGGTAGCTGAGGATGTCTCTTATGAGGAGAAGTCGGTCAGGATTTTGGATACATGAGAGCAGGTCTTGCGTGGCAAGACTATCCGACTAGTATGGGTGCAGTGGCGGCACCACGGAGCACAGTCAACCTAGGAGCGCGAGGATGAGGTTCGCGCGAAGTACCCCAGCCTGTTCGACCCTTGAGGTACGTTCGTTTTAAATTTTGCGGACGGAATTTCTTTAAGGGGGGAAGATTGTAAGAACTGCCCCCGTCCAACACCGGTCGACCCGGTGGAAATCGGGAAGAGTTGACTTTCACCGGAAAAAGTCAACCAACAACTATGGGAGTCATTCAGGACCTATGGGACCTAAAAAAGCTTAGTCGTCGTTACGGTTAGCTTAGTTGGGTCATTTCCTTTCAAATAAGTATTTTTTCGAAAAAGTCAAATTTGGGTCAAACAGGGTGGAATTAGGGTTTTATCAGATTAATTAAATTGGGCTGAGATATTTATGAGTTGAGGTGGATCCCACATGGACACATGTCCATAAGTCTTGGAGGATAAGAAAGGGGTGGGATAAGACCCATTTGACCCCACTTTTGGGCATAAGAGAAAAAGGGGCTAAAAGGGCAAATTGAGCATTTCTATTTTAGGTTAAAGGCCACTTAGGAGCTAAATCAGCTCATATTTTTGAGCTTGGCCGAATTTCACTAGAGAGAGAGGGTGGAGCACCATTGTTGAAGAAGGAGAAGAAGGGAAGAAAATAATATTTACAGCTCAAAAACGTCCCAACAGGTGGACACAATACAAGGTATCCGTCACTAGACTCAAAAGTAAAACCCGGACTCCGCTCCTAGCTCCACAAGCTTCGAGAGCTCACCTAGTCTGTCCCGTGATCGGTACCTGTAGGAAAAGCAGCTAGGGGTGAGCTTTCGCTCACCACCACAGATAACAGACTGACTAGGGCATAATTAACAGACAATGCCGGTAACACCAAAACCAAACCCAACACCGGGAATACAATCCCCAAACTCAAGTACTCAACTGACACACAACCCGTTACTTTCCTCAACAAACTCAACAAGTGGACTCGTAATGTAAATCCGACACAACGATCGACGACCTCCTCAAAAGACACGACAGAAAACTATGCAACACCAAGCAAGATCACAAAGGATCGCACACCAAACTAGATCACAAAGGATCGCATACCAGCTGCTCAATAACCTCCCTCAATCACGCACTTTGCCGAACTCTCAGGCCAGGCGGTCGACCTGTATCAGTAACCTCTCTCTCACGCGCTTCCCCGACACAAAGTTGGGCCAGGCGGTCGACTTGTCATACTCACAACCCAGAACAACACATGCGCGGCCAGGACCCCTTTACTGACGGGCGGGCCCCCTACCTCGTCGGAACATGCAGACGCGTGTGCTCGAGGACCCCCGTTTCATGAAGCGCGCCCACAACCTCAGGTAACCACAATCATAATCACAAACAAAGTTCAACAAACAGCAACAACACAAGTTCAGCACTCCACAGGCACTCATGGCCAGCCAAGACACCAACCGTAAAACACGGACTCAACAACCCCACAGGCACTCACGGCCTCCCAAGATACACCGACAATACCTCACGGGCTCAACAACCCCACGGGCATTCACGACCTCTCAAAACCACCAACAGTAACTCACGGGCTCAACAACCCTACGGGCACTCCCGGCCACTCAAAACCACAAACAGTAACTCACGGGCTCAACAACCCCACGGGCACTCACGGCCACCCAAAACCACCAACAGTAACTCACGGGCTCAACAACCCCACGGGCACTCACGGCCACCCAAAACCACCAACAGTAACTCACGGGCTCAACAACCCCACAGGCACTCACGGCCTCCCAAGACACACCAACGGTAAAGACACGGGTTCAACAACCCTTCGGGCACTCACGGCCTCCCAAGACACACCGACAACAAAGACACGGGTTCAACAACCCCACGGGCACTCATGGCCACCTAAGATACACCAACAGTAAAACACGGGCTCTCATGGCCACCCAAGACACAACAGTAAAACACGGGCTCTCATGGCCACCCAAGACACAAAAATACACAATCAACCTCCAGCATAACCAATGCCTCCAACAGTCCTAATATTGATGAGTTCACAATCAACCTCCGGGCATGGTCATATGCCTCCAGTAATTCTAACATCGATAAGTTCTCTGCTCCTACGACACTACTAAGTGTCACATGCCTTTCTAATATTCGCTACGTTCCCGTATCATGCCTTTCTAATCTTCGATAAACCTACTTAACCCACGACACCCCGGTGTCACATGCAATTCTACTGTTAACTTTCCCTAGTCAGGGCCGAGATCCGGCTACTTTTCCCTACCTCGTGCGTGTTCTCCAAAAGTGCCCAAATAAGCCCCGGCGTGATCTCCGTCACTCGCCTAGCCTTCCTTTGCCTCGGTTCGCAACACGATCTAAAAGAACACAATTTTAAACGTTTTTAAGCTTGCAGGCATAATGCTGAATTTTAATAAACCTGACGCCCAAAAGTAACCCCGACAATGTCGATCACTCCCAAACTCCCCAATTACTCGACATTGTCGATATTGGACCCGGAAAGGCCCGATTCGCCCGACATGGCGAATCTGCCCGGGTTTTGAAAATGCCCTTCCGAGGCTCCGAAAATTCCGGTTTCGTTTCTACGGTCTTAGAATAATTCAAGGGTTCCTAGGCACTCGACGGAATCGAATTCCGACTTCCGAGTCAATTAATTAACGTTTAAAGTTTCTAAACCCGCCAATTACAACATTCACAATTTAATTCCAAATTTCGATCCGGTTGTGGATAAATGATCCGGGGAACGTTTTAAACCACCCGAACATAAAACCCGAGCACCCGAGCACATGGGCCCCACCCGACCCAACTTGGCCGTGGGTCCTAGGGTTCAATTTGGGGCCCGGCCACCATGGTGGTGGCTGGTCCCAGCTCCGGCCAGCCACCCCATGGCCGACCGGCCACCACCCACGGTGGCCGGAGCTCCTCCCGAGCTTCCGGTCACCGGAAAACGTCAAATTTCACCTCCAAACACCTCCAAAACGTCTCCAACACTCCCCCAACATCAAAACAACCTTAAACTAATAGTTTCAAACCAAAACCTAAATTTAGAAAATGACAAATCGAAGATCGGTTTGGTGTATACCGTAGAGGAAGACGAGGAGAGTTTGATTCTTCGAACTTTGAGACGATCCAAGGGTTAATGACGTGAATAGTGCCTCTCAAACCCTAGCTTCCTTCTCTTCTTCTCTCCCTTTCTTCTCTCTTCTTTCTCTTTCTAAAAACCCAAACTTTTGCTATTTTTCCCTTTTTTTTTCAAGCATGGCCGAACCCCCCATGTAGTCTTGCCTTTGTTTTTCCCCATAAACCTAACACCACCACTTGGTTGAGAAGTGGCAAGTGGGTCCCACACCTTTTTGGGAAAATATCTACTATATATTTTCAAATCAGATTCGCTTAATTCGGACGTTTCGGGCCCCGAACGGGCACTTTTCCCAAGAAATTACGAAACTTGGCGGGCTACAAGGAAACGGCTCAACTAAGACCGCTGCAACGACGGCTAAGCTTTTTGGATCCAAAACGGTCCTCGAATGGACCAAAACGTCGCTCGGTTGACTTTTCCAGCGAAAAGTCAACATTTCCCAAATTGACCAAAAACTTTCCCTGAGTCCCCCGGAACTCACTTTGGTCGATATCGGGGTCAACTTAACTCCGGTATGACCCTCGGATTTAGGGTCAATTGAGTGTCTGCCTTAAAAAAATTTAAATTTTCCTGTTTTTCGCATGTTTGACTAGCGTTGACCGGGACTGGTTATTACAATCTACCCCCCTTAAAGGAATTTCGTCCGCGAAATTTAGAACAACGCTCATATAAGATACAATAAATACATACCCTGAAATGTCTCGCGGTAGGTAGGGGATCCTGGGGTCCGGGAGTCGGTAACCGCGTACACTCTTCCCTCCGACTCCTGCTGCCTCTGACCCGGCGCACTGACTGCTGGATACCCATAGCTCTGCTGCTGTCTCGGAGCCGGCGCGCTCGTCGACGGCTGCGAAAACCTCGACTGCTGACTCTGACGAGGGCGACCTCTGGGCGACTGCGCGGTATACGATTGTTGCGGTCGCCGCGCTGACGCTGCCCCCAACGGCTCAATACACCTGGCCATAGTGTGCCCAAACCGGCCGCACCGGTGACACCTGGTCTTGTCAGCTCTCGACCCCGTGCCCAACGGACACTCTCGATGCATGTGGCCTAGCTGCCCGCAGCTAAAGCATCTCGGCTGTCTCTCTGAAGAGACTGGCCCCACTGATACCACCGACCCTAGTTGTCTCGCTCCACCCTGATGAGCATGTGGTCGGAAGAACTATGTGGTCCTCTGTCTCCTCGGGTCTCGTGACTCGGACGGCCTTGCAAAGCTGGTCGGCCGCTGCCGAACCTCACGGGTCCTGGCCGCATCCCGGATACCCTGCTCCACCGTTGCAGCGGTATCCACGAGCTCGGAGTACTTCCTCAACCTCAAGGCGAGGACCTTGTCCCGAATCACCGGCCTCAGTCCCCTCTTGAATCGCAGGCAACGATTTTGTTCTGTCATCACCATCTCCGTCGCGAATCTGGTTAAGGCCGTGAATCTGGCCTCGTATTCTGCCACTGTCATCACCTCGTGCTCCAGGTCCAGAAATTGCCGATGTCGCTCCAACCGAGCCGACTCGGGGAAGTACTGTGCTAGGAAGGCCGTCTGGAAGACGTCGTAATCGTGCCCGACACTGTCCTTCACACGCCCCCACCAGTGGTAGGCGTTGTCCCTCAGCTGGTGAGCTGCGAAGGACACCCTGCGGCGGCCATCTTCGGTACCTGATGTATCCAGGTCCCGCGTGACCTGCTCTAGCCACCTCTCGGCTAGGTCGATGTTCGGCTCCCCGACGAAAGTGGGTATTCCTAGCTTCAGGAAGTCTAGTACGGTCCGGGCCATGTGGTCCTCTGCCTGAACGGGCCTCACTGGGACCACCGCTGCCTCCGGAGCTGGCGACGCTGACTCTCGACTGGCGATGATCGCCACTAAACTCTGGACTGTCCTGGTCAGCTCATCCAGGGTAGTCATAACGGGAGGGTCCGCGACCGGCGGGACGCTGGGTGTCCCCGTAGACGGTCCCGCGTCGCTTATCCTGTCTTCTCCGACAGGAGTACCCTGGGCCTCCACATACTCCGCGGGCTCAACGGTGGGTACCCATCCTGATATCCCTGCTGACCGTCCCCGCCTGCCTCGCACGGGCGCCCGTCCCCGTGTCCCAGCTGATCTTCCTTGTCTGCCACGAGCCATGTCTCAGTATCCTCTGCACGGATACACGCAAACGTTTAGTTTGCGAATTTAAATAACGACGACAAACTCCAATACACTAGCGCTCACACGCTCTATGTTTGTGCAACCCTCACACGGTCCTCTATGCATTTACTTATAACTTTCCGCAATCAAACCAGTGTTCGCTACTCGTCCCTTGCGGGAAAAGTAGTAAAGGGGATGAGCGTTGCGCTCACCTCCACGGACACCCGTTCGATTATGGCATACTAGTAACGCACCAAAGACTTACCGATCTAACCGGGGCAAACCACTACCTCAAAACCTTATGCCAAACGTCACACCGCCCATGCTAACAACACCTCAAGTACTCGCTCAAGTAAGATAAACCTCGACACGGGAAACACGTCCTCAATTCAGTAAATCACTACTGCTCACGCTATTAATACCTTAATTATAATAATACGTAAGTGACCTCAAATAGACCGCACAGACATGCACCAAGTCACGCAACCACAACGCGACAACTGCGTAAACAAGACGGTGAAAACGATAGGGGTCACGGACCCGTGATAAAGACCTAAAATTCACCAAATCGTTCTGGTCCGTCACGGATTCGTGACAGGATCCGTTACGCTCGCGCAGACCTGTTTTCCAAACTCGGTTCCAACTCGAATCTTAACCCGTTTCAACCCTAAAATTAGCCTTAAACGACACACACGCTTGACTACCAATTCAGTAAACACACGCGCCACGACTCACAGACCAATCAAGTCATTCAACCTCAACCAAAACACAAGCCGACACGGCCAAACAACAACACAACAACACTCGCCCACCGGGCCAACCAACATCAAAACACGCCCACCGGGCCAAACAAAATCAAACACGCCCTCAGGGCCAATCAAAATCAAACACGCCCACCGGGCCAATCAAAATCAAACACGCCCACCGGGCCAATCAAAATCAAACACGCCCTCAGGGCCAATCAAATTTTAAAACGTGTCCACTAGAACAACCAATTTTTAAAACTTTCTCCACTTCATTAAAAACCTCATTTCTTGACATCAGGTGGTCACAACCCGGTCCAGGCGTCCCCGAACTACGTTGTACCGACTTGATATCAGCACCGTCACGTTCGACTACAGGAGCTCCTGAGTCGAGTCGCGACAGCTTAAAAACGTTTCACGCAGCAACAAACAATCAGCACACCAGCAATCAATCACTGCACATACGCACAATCACATACAGGACTCAGACCACTACGGGTCTACACACGGGTTCCGACTTGCGTACCCAACGCACGACGGGACTTAACTGACTCGACTCTCCCCACCTAATTGACGTACAGTCCGAGGTGTGAAACCTCGAGCTCTAATACCAAGCTGTCACGCCCCAATTTCAGTAAACCGAACTCGGGACGCTAACATTTGAAAACATAACCCATTTGAAACCTGTTTTGAATAAACACTTTAAAATCACCATTTAGTTAAACAAAATAATATTTACAGCTCAAAAACGTCCCAACAGGTGGAAAAAATACAAGGTATCCGTCACTAGACTCAAAAGTAAAACCCGGACTCCGCTCCTAGCTCCACAAGCTTCGAGAGCTCACCTAGTCCGTCCTGTGATTGGTACCTGTAGAAAAGCAGCTAGGGGTGAGCGTTCGCTCACCACCACATATAACAGACTGACTACGACATAATTAGCAGACAATACCGGTAACACCAAAACCAAACCCAACACCGGGAATACAATCCCCAAACTCAAGTACTCAACTGACACACAACCCGTTACTTTCCTCAACAGACTCAACACCTGGACTCGTAATGTAAACCTGACACAACGATCGACGACCTCCTCCAAAGACACGATAGAAAACTACGCAACACCAAGCAAGATCACAAAGGATCGCACACCAAACAATATCACAAAGGATCGCATACCAGCTGCTCAGTAACCTCCCTCAATCACGCGCTTTGCCGAACTCTCAGGCCAGACGGTCGACCGGTATCAGTAACCTCTCTCTCACGCGCTTCCCCAACACAAAGTCGGGCCAGGCGGTCGACCTGTCACACTCACAACCCCGAACCACACACGCGCGGCAAGGACCCCTTTATTGACGGGCGGGCCCTTACCCCGTCTGAACATGCAGACGCGTGTGCTCGAGGACCCCCGTTGCATGAAGCGGGCCCACAACCTAAGGTAACCACAATCACAATCACAAACAAAGTTCAACAAACAGCAACAACACAAGTTCAGCACTCCATAGGCACTCATGGCCACCCAAGACACCAACCGTAAAACACGGACTCAACAACCCCACAGGCACTCACGGCCTCCCAAGATACACCGACAGTACCTCACGGGCTCAACAACCCCACGGGCACTCACTTCCTCTCAAAACCACCAACAGTAACTCACGGGCTCAACAACCCCACAGGCACTCCCGGCCACTCAAAACCACCAACAGTAATTAACGGGCTCAACAACCCCACGGGCACTCACGGCCACCCAAAACCACCAACAGTAACTCACGGGCTCAACAACCCCACAGGCACTCACGGCCTCCCAAGACACACCAACGGTAAAGACACGGGTTCAACAACCCTTCGGGCACTCACGGCCTCCCAAGACACACCGACAACAAAGACACGGGTTCAACAACCCCACGGGCACTCATGGCCACCCAAGATACACCAACAGTAAAACACGGGCTCTCATGGCCACCCAAGACACAACAGTAAAACACGGGCTCTCATGGCCACCCAAGACACAAAAATACACAATCAACCTCCAGCATAACCAATGCCTCCAACAGTCCTAATATTGATGAGTTCACAATCAACCTCCGGGCATGGTCATATGCCTCCAGTAATTCTAACATCGATAAGTTCTCTGCTCCTACGACACTACTAAGTGTCACATGCCTTTCTAATATTCGCTACGTTCCCGTATCATGCCTTTCTAATCTTCGATAAACCTACTTAACCCAAGACACCCCGGTGTCACATGCAATTCTACTGTTAACTTTCCCTAGTCAGGGCCGAGCTCCAGCTACTTTTCCCTACCTCGTGCGTGTTCTCCAAAAGTGCCCAAATAAGCCCCGGCGTGATCTCCGTCACTCGCCTAGCCTTCCTTTGCCTCGGTCCGCAACACGATCTAAAAGAGCACAATTTTAAACGCTTTTAAGCTTGCAGGCATAATGCTGAATTTTAATAAACCCGACGCCCAAAAGTAACCCCGACAATGTCGATCACTCCCAAACTCCCCAATTACTCGACATTGTCGATATTGGACCCGGAAAGGCCCGATTCGCCCGACATGGCGAATCTGCCCGGGTTTTGAAAACGCCCTTCCGGGGCTCCGAAAATTCCCGTTTTCGTTTCTACGGTCTTAGAATAATTCAAGGGTTCCTAGGCACTCGACGGAATCGAATTCCGACTTCTGAGTCAATTAATTAACGTTTAAAGTTTCTAAACCCGTCAATTACAACATTCAAAATTTAATTCCAAATTTTGATCCGGTTGTGGATAAATGATCCGGGGAACGTTTTAAACCACTCGAACATAAAACCCGAGCACCCGATCACATGGGCCCCACCCGGCCCAACTTGGCCGTGGGTCCTAGGGTTCAATTTGGGGCCCGGCCACCATGGTGGTGGCTGGTCCCAGCTCCGGCCAGCACCCACGGTGGCCGGAGCTCCTCCCGAGCTTCCGGTCACCGGAAAACGTCAAATTTCACCTCCAAACACCTCAAAAACATCTCCAACACTCCCCCAACATCAAAAAAACCTTAAACTAATAGTTTCAAACCAAAACCTAAATTTAGAAAATGACAAATCGAAGATCGGTTTGGTGTATACCGTAGAGGAAGACGAGGAGAGTTTGATTCTTCGAACTTTGAGATGATCCAAGGGTTAATGAAGTGAATAGTGCCTCTCAAACCCTAGCTTCCTTCTCTTCTTCTCTCCCTTTCTTCTCTCTTCTTTCTCTTTCTAAAAACCTAAACTTTTGCTATTTCCCCCTTTTTTTTCAAGCATGGCCGAACCCCCCCCCCCCCCCCCCCCCCCATGTAGTCTTGCCTTTGTGTTGCCCCATAAACCTAACACCACCACTTGGTTGACAAGTGGAAAGTGGGTCCCACACCTTTTTGGGAAAATATCTACTAGATATTTTCCAATCAGATTCGCGAAATTCGGACGTTTCGGGCCCCGAACGGGCACTTTTCCCAAGAAATTACGAAACTTGGTGGGCTACAAGGCAATGGCTCAACTAAGACCGCTGCAACGACGGCTAAGATTTTTGGATCCAAAACGGTTCTCGAATGGACCAAAACGGTTCTCGAATGGACCAAAACGTCGCTCAATTGACTTTTCTAGCGAAAAGTCAACATTTCCCAAATTGACCAGAAAGTTGCCCTGAGTCCCCCGGAACTCACTTTGGTCGATATCGGGGTCAACTTAAGTCCGGTATGACCCTCAGGGTCAATTTAGGTCCAATTGAGTGTCTGCCTTAAAAATTTTTAAATTTTCCTATTTTTCGCAGGTTTGACTGGCGTTGACCGGGAGTGGTTATTACAGTAACGGAGCCCGTCAAGGCTCCATGACCCACTTCGTGATGGATCAGAAATGGACCTTTCCAAGTCCATTTTGGTTGCTTTCGGGTAATTAGGAAGGTTATCTATAACCGACCGTATTGGGGGTTAAGTTGGGTGTTTTCTCTTTAAACCACCCTTAAATTATTATTAAATCTCGTATTACTTTGTGATCTTATATGTTGTTCCCCATCGCGGCGGAGGAGGCTATTAGGCGGTTCGTGGTTATTCGAGTTGGATCGCGGTTGAGGTAGGGAAAAGTAGCGAATACCGGTTTACTTACGGAAAGTTACTAGAATTGTATATAGGATATGAACAACCGGAATAATTGCATAATCACATGTAGGATGTGAATGACTAGCGTAGTCATTTAAATGTGGAATTACTTGCGGGCCATGTCGTGCCCGTAGGTTTGGGACTTGTTGTGCTGTAGAATTTCATGTGGGTCATGTCGTGCCCGTAGGATTGTGTGATGGTTGTGCCTTGCCTGTGTGAAGGTTATTGTTTAATTACTGCCTTGAGATATGTTTGGATGATTTATAGACCGATGTTGTGTGTTCCGATATGATATGTGTGGTATGATTTGTACCCCGATGCTGAGTGTTCCGGGATGATGCCTAGGCCAATGCTGAGTGTTCCGGTATGGTATGTGTGGTATGATTTGTACCCCGTGCTACGGGAAGATATCCAGTCCGATGTTGTGTGTTCCGGTATGATATGTTTGGTGTGATTATACCCCGATGATGTGTGTTCCGGGATGATATCTAGGCTGATGTTGTCTGTTCCAGTATGATATGGTTGAGCCATGCTGTGTGGTCCGGTGTGTTATGGGAGACGTACTGTGTGTGTATTTGCTAATGATTTACTCTGCGTGTTGATTTGTTTTGGTTCGTTGTGGTTACTTATGCCTATTATGTGATCCTTGTGTGATTTGGGCGATAAGGCTCCAGATTGAGCAGCAGGTATGAGATCTTCTGTGATCTTGAATATATTTATATCGGGGTTCTGTGCATTGTTGTGTGCGTTCGCATGTGCGGTTAGTTGTGATATGACCGTGTTGTGCTCCAGTGTGAACTGTCGGGGTGACGGGTGCTAAGCGTATAGTTGAGGGGAGGTGTATGAGTAATGGTTCATTATCAAGTTTGATTTACGGATTTCTCCCGGTTGGGTTCAAGCGTTGTAATTAGATTACTTGTTTAAACTGTTTTGTTATTGCTTGACTCGTATGCCATAATCGGACGGGTATCCGTGGTGGTGAGCAAATTGCTCACTCCCTTTACTACTTTTCCCTACTGAGCGAAAGCTCACCCCCTTCTCTATTGTTCTACAGGTTGTGAGCGGGATTTGATTTAGAGGACATCTTGGAGCTTGGGATCTTAACGAGAGTCCTAGTTTTGGATGGTCTAGAGACGTACTTCTTTTTCGTTCTAAACTCATTATTTGGATTTCGAGCATTTGACTCTTAATATCAGGATTGATCATTTTGAACTATTTTTGGAGTTTGATGTCGTTTAAATTGCCTTCTTTATTATTATTTTCGGTTCACGTCTCGAGTCCGATCAAAACTGGATTTGGGGCGTGACAAAGAATACTCTTATTAAGTCCACTCTAGGAGCCCTTCTTCTTTATTTCTTTTCAATTAATAAAGCTCCTAAAGGGGTGATCAAGTAAATGGTTAGTTGGCAAAGAAGGTTCTTGTGGCATGGAAAATCTATTGCCAGAAGCTTCTGCAAAACAAGTTGGGGGAATGTTTGTAAACCTAAAAAAGATGGAGGGTTGGGTATTAAAAATCTTGAGTTTATGAATATAGCTCTAATGGCTAAGCGGTGGTGGAGCTTTGCCCTAGAAATAAACTCTCTTTGGAAGCTTATATATGGTTGGGATCCAAATTAATGATATTTATCTAACTTCTCTGAATGAGGCATATGTTGTTTTATGGCTCATATTCTGGATTTGATAAAGGATCCAATTTTCTCAAATTTCTATGGAATCAAAGGCTTATCATGGAGGCTAGGAAATGGGGATAGGGTGTTCTTTTGGGAGGATATTTGATGGGGACAAGTTACTTTCAAACATCTCTTCCCTAGGATTTTCCTTCTATCCCAGTCCAAAAGAATCAGAGTGGGGGAAGCTTGGTCAGGTTCTAAATGGAATTTGGATCTCAGAAGGATTCCTAGAGGTTGGGAAGAGGATGAATGGGATATGTTATGTATTATTCTTTATGGTATTTTGCTAGAAGATAGAGATGATATTCTTGACTAGAGCCGGGAGCAAAGAGGTTTTTCTGTAAAGAGACTTTATAGTTTGCTTCATCAACAAGGCAATCAAACTGCTGGTAACGTAGGCTAGTCTAAACACCTATGGATATCAGGAGTTCCCCTAAAATCACAGCTTTTTGTTGGTTGGCTTGTCTAGATATAATCCATTCTAAATGCTTCCTAGATAGAAGAGGATTCAAGCTCTCTCTAGAAGATATCATATGCCCAATCTATTCATGGGATTTTGAAGATGGTGGTCATGTTCTTCTTCATTGTATGAGGGCTTGGAAAGTTTGGGGCTATATATTTCAATGGTGGGGCTTATAGTGAGTGGTTCCTTCTTCCTCCTCTGGTATGGTAAATGCTTGGTCAAGCCTCTAATCTTCAAAGTATAAGAAGACTTGGGGGAAAATTCTTTTATTAGCTTGTTGGCATATCTGGTTGGCTAGAAACATGTTTGTTTTCAAAGGTAAGATGATGTCTATTGAGGAGATTTTTCTAAGAATTCTCTCTGTTTCATATAGTTGGGAGTTGTCAGCCTTCAAGGACAATTCAGGCTTCTTCTCTTTTAAGATGTGGAAAGCAAATCCCCTCTCTTGCCTCCCATGGAAAGTGGTGCTTCATTTGTGATATGTTGATTGGGGCTTTGAGGTTGGGTTTGAGTTTGGGTGGTTGGGGATGAGTTTGGTTAGGTGTGGTAAGGTTTCTACCTCTCTCTTTCTTCTGGCTGTTGTGGAGTGTGGGTAGGATGTTTGTTTTAGTTGTTTCTCCTTTGTGGTCCTGTGTGTGGGTAGTTCATTTTGTAGGCTTTAGAGTTCTTGGTCTGGTCTAAGTTTCTCTGGTGCTTTGGAGGTTAGCTTCAGCTCTCTCAATCTGGTTTTGGTTTATAGGTAGTCTTGCTTATTTCCTTGTGCAGTCATGTTGTTAGTTCCTTGGTTAATTCATGTTGGTGTCTCTGAGGTTCCATTTTTCAGACTCTGAGGTTCCATTTTGCAGCAGTTTTATCCAAGCTCTATCCTTGCTTCTCTCCTCCCAGTCTTAGGTCTCAAAGCCTTTCCAAGCCTTCTTCATGCAGCTGATCTCTTCTTCTACAGTAGGGTTTTCAGGCTCGGGAGGGATCTCGCGAGGCTCAAGCTTCTTCTTAGGAGTGCTTAGCTAGCGTGGGCGTCAAGTAATTGCTCCTACACCAGTTTTGCTTGAGACCCAATTTATCGAAATTGGCAATTTCTTCCCTGATGTTTGCATCTGAAGTTGGCAATTTCTTCCCTGATGTTTGCATCTGAAGTTGGCAGTTTTATACCCTGTTGTTTGTATCCCTCTAGTTGTGTGGGTTCTTGTTTTCCTTTTTGGCTTGGTGTTGTTTGTATCCCCTTGTTGTTCCTTTGTGTTTTATTTTCTTTCCTAGTTTTTTCTGCCCTAATCAATTAGTTGCGTCTATCTTTTGGATTTCAGGTTCTTAGTGTATCCCGTTGTAAATCATCTTTTCACCTCAAGAGAGGTTTCAATCTAAATTTGTTATTGCTGATCAAAAAAGAATTGAGTCAGGAATGAAACTGACATGTTGTGACTGGTTGGTTCGACCACAAAAGTGGGGAGCAGGGGGTTAGAGGCTCCACGGGGCGCTACCAATAGTGGAGAGTTCCCTGGGCACTGCCTCACCCATCACAAAGCGCTACCATACCGTCCCTTAGCGTTCCACCGATGGGAAGGGGTCTCAATAAAACAAATAATGTTTACCTTCTTGTGATGTGGCCATGCGAATGTAGATATCTACATCAACATCATTCTTGTTTTCACTGATATCAAGCAGACCTTTGAACCACAGCAAGCACCCACTCCCCCATCACTGATAGCCAAATTGGCATAAGCTGTACAAGAGCAATTCTTGTTGCAAATCATCTACACTCCTTGAGGTTCATGTTCATGTTAAACCAAGACTTTTGTGTATCCGGGAATTTGAAACAAGAACACATCATCACTATAATTCAGAGAAGTCCTCCTAATACACCCACTCTACCAATCCATCATGTCCCATTCCATTGGCAACTTGGGCATGAAACCCCTCAGACACTGACACCGCGGGATGTTGTCAACATTGCAGCTTCCATAAGCACCACACTGTGCATAAGCATAACAAACATCTACTGGGTTCGTTGCGCTGATGCTCCAGCCTTGTACATGACCAAGCCACACGTCGTGCCGGAATAGACCTTGAGGCCCCAAAACTAAGCTGGAAAGGAAAGAGGTGTTGAAAAATAACCCATTGAAAAAAATCCTCCTTTGAGGAGAAGCTCTACATCAGGTTTAACAATGGCAAACCAATTCTACAGACATGGCCAATTTGTAAGGTTCAGGGTCGCACCAAAATCTTCATTTAAACAAGAGATATGAAAAATTAGATTACCAAAATATCGATGCTCAACGTCTAACACTTTTTTCTTCTCTAAACTAGCGTGAATTTCATCAAGAGATCAATTCCGATGAGCTACTTCCAAACAATTGTGTAAAGCCAAGCTTTTCCTCTCAGTGATTGTCGAACCCTAGCAGCTCAAACGAGATCTTTTATTTCCGTTGACGACCTTCATAGACTCTTGGTTTATCCTTCTCCCAGGCTTTGGCCACCAGCAAAAAATTACCTTGAATAGTGAAACCATCAAACCTTGCGCGATCACTGCTGCAACATCCACAGACCAAAACAAAACAAAGCAAAAAAAATTCCTCCACAATTCGGTCTCTTCACCACTTCGACCTTAAGAACCTTTACTTCCTCACTAACAGCATGTATATCAATGGGACAAGAGGCAAGAGACACAACTGAGGAAAAAATGGAGCATCGAGGAGGAGAAGCACCTCATAAGGAAATGGCTCCATACATCAAAGGACCCAATTAGGGGCAACTCCCAACTAGGTAACACATTCTGGTGCACAATTGCGAATCACTACAAAGAGGGAGGTGTTCACCCGGAATTTGGGTGGAAAGCGGTCAAGAACCATTGGAACACCCTTCAGGCGCAAACCAAGAGGTTCCTCGGTTTTTTGAAGATCTCGAAGGTTGAGTACCATAGCAGATGGAACCATGAAGACCACATGAGGGCGAAAAAGGAGATGTGGCGCTATATACCGGACATTGATAGGGTGAAGGGTGACCCGAAAAATTTCAACCTCGATCATTGGGTCGAATTGCTTGAGAACGAGGACAAGTTCACCGCTGAGGAAGGAACGATCGCTCATGTATGGCGGCAACGGTTGGATGGGTCTGGGACTTACAACTCAACCCCACCCACGGAAACCGGTGAAGATTACACACCTCTCAGTGGTGAGTCCCAACAAGAATGGCCACCTTACGATCTGACCGAGGGAGGTTCTCAAGAAATACCTCATTCTCCTACCCCCGAGGAAGGTCCTTCTAAAAGGACTCAGCCTGTATAAGAGCGACCGTTGGGAAAGAATTCTTCGAAGAGGAAGGGGAAGACCCTCAACGACCAAATGAGTGCCTTTGCGGATATAGAACGAGCAAGAGCCGAAACGGCACGAATAATGCTAGAAAGGGGCCGCCAATATCAGGAATTATCCAACTAGTGGAAAGAACTCTTCGTCCAATACATTTCCTTGTAGGATAAGGACATTGCCAACTACGACGACGAGCAATTGGCCCGGCACAATATGATGATGTCCCGATTGTGGGCACAAATGGACGACCTTGATGATCAAATGAAATGTGTTCGACAACAACAACAACAACCATGATGTGTATGTTAGATTGTATGCTTCAACTTGTATTTTGTTTGGATTTGTATTAAAGGGAGATAAATAATAGTTGAAGTTTATTTTTATATGTGTTAAAATTATGGGATAATTCCACCTTACTACCCTAAATCTTTCATATTTCATTTAGAGTACCCTAAATCTTTTTTGTGTCACTTCAGTACCCAAAACTTTCATTCATTAATTTAGAGTATCCTAAATCTTTTTTGTGTCACCTCAGTACCCTAAACTTTCATTAATTCCATTTTAGTACCACCGTTTTCTTTACCCTAAATTTGGTTGTTAGTGAGGGGTAGTATGATAATTTTACCTTATCTGGATGAAAAATCAGATGTAAAGTTAATGGTGGGTACTAAAATGGAGTTAATGAAAGTTTAGGGTACTGAGGCGACACAAAAAAGATTTAGAATACTCTAAATGAAATATGAAAAGTTTAGGATATTGAGATGGAATTACCCCTAAAATTATTTATAACTAATTTATTTTATTATTAATTATTTTTATAAAATTTATTTCAATTTTATATAACGTTTAATGTTTTAATAAAACATTTAAATAAACCGGCAAAATATCAATTCAGCATAAAGTCAGCATCCAGCCAGCATCCACTCACAATCCGGGCCCCTATCTAGTTTCTACATGTAAGGCACAGTTTATTTCAGAGCTTGCAAACCACTATTTTACACAATCAACATACTGTTTGATTATCTGCTTTGATGCATTGTACATGCTCTAAGGTCATAGATTCTGGGACTTATTCTTTGAAGGATTATGTTGGAGACCGGTCTCCAACATTCATGGGGAAAGTGGAATCTTAATATGTAAATTCATTAATGGGAATGACATGTGAAATTTTCATTAAAAAGAATAACAAGTATAATAACTGAAATGTAAGCAACATAAATGAAATACGATCATTCTAAGTACCATCTTCATCAATTTCTAAATTTTCACCACTAAACAACGTCCAAACATGTTCAACGAGGTCATTTTTTAGCTACAGATGAACGACTTGATCCTCAGACCGCTGCCTGGGAATCTGCATGGTCTCATAATCGGTTATTGCCCCTTGGTGGACCAAAAGCATCGGTGCATTTTTGTTCAAACGTTTAATAAAACCTTGGTACGATTCACGCTCATCATCCACGATCATGTTATGGATGATAATGCAGGTCGTCATAATGAGCCCCAATTTTCGTTCTTCATAGGTTTTGGCCGAACGAGTTATGTTATGAAATCCAGCTTGGAGAACAGTACGAGCCCTCTCGACATCCTTCCTCTCAGGCTCATGTTTCTTGCGTATAATGTGTGCTTAGGAAGCTGCGACGCTGGTATGGTCTTAAAAATGATGTCTAATTGGGGTATATTCCATCACCTAAATAGTAAGGAGTATTATAATCATTACTGTTCACCTGAAATACGATCCTTGATTGGAGACCCGCCTTCATGTGAGTGAATAAAAAGGATTGATTCAAAACGTCGTTGTGAGACTCAAGCACACCAAAACACGCGTGCCAAAACCACAAGTCCGGCCTCCCACCGCTTCCAACGGCAAAGTCGACGCAGTGTTGAAATGATCTTTTTGCTCATGTACCCTTGAAAAGCTTTCGAACAATTCTTCTTGGCTCAATGCATACAATCGATACTATCGATGCAACCAGGGAACCAACATATTTCTTTGACACACAGTAAGTGGGCTATGTCATTCCCATCCGGCTTCGGGAGATATATTGGACTGAACAAGATTATGACGGCGTAACAAAACATATACATGCATTGACTTGATACTATTTATGACATTTTCAAAAACTCGTTCAAGCTATCTATTTATGACATTTTCAAATACTCATCCAAGCTATCGGAAAAAGAACCATACACTAACTGACGAATAGCGGTAGTGCACTTTTGTGAAGGGGAGAAGAAAGGCGCACCTCGCTAATCTTCTTTATGCACGAAAAAGTCGCCGAACATGACGACACCTTCCATAATTTAAAAAAAAAAACTGCCTTTGACATACAGAACCGCCAATGAAACATTTTTGGACAGTACAATGGGGTTTCATGAAAGTAGTCAAACATGAGGCGCTGATTAACTTTGACACGATCTCGGTTAATGTACCTCCTAGTTTGTTTCGCCGGCGATGATTTCATCATCTACTGCTCGGCTTCTATCACAACATCCCATAACGAATCGTACAACCATCCTCCATTTCCCGAGTCATCTCAAATAATGTCGCATAGTCGATACCTGTCGGTTCGAACTCGTCAACATTGAACACATCCATGAATGATCGGATAAGTCTAGTTTGAAGAGAAATTATAGAGAGAGAAACAAAGAGCTTGGTGGTGTGAAAAAATAATGCAAATTTGATGTCTATTTGTAGGAAAATTGTGAAAAAAAATTCAATTCTTTTTTTTAATTCCTATATTTGCTGAATCGGGCAGCCAAGTGGCGGATTTTCCGTCTTTTCCTCGTATAAAATCGGAACACGTGGAAGCAAAGGATTACACTTTCAAAGTCGCTGTTGTCTATCGCCAAATTGTAAGCGTCGACACATTCGTAGGTAGTCCCGATCTGCAAGCGATTCAACGTTGAAAAAGATCATTGACCACGGAAAAGGCCGGTTCTCGAGGCACGAGTCCACGCCCTCAATGCATCCTCCACCAAATGATATGAAGGTTCTCCTTTTATCTATAGTATCAAAGTCGGGCACTAGGGTTGCACTTTTTGCCAAATCACCTATTAAAGGGCAATTCAAGATAGTTTCAGGGAATGTTCTCGTGGTTGCTTAAGTTGACCCTACGTGTAAATTGGTGTTGCGTCAAGAATACATACTCTAACCAATATTGTTTGTGAATGAAACTGCTTAAACGGTATCTGTTTCTGAATTGAGCTTGTCTGTCATGAGTTTAACATTTTCTCCATTACATTCTAAACCAAGCTTGGGGGCATCAGCTGCAACACAGATACGTGCAAGGCTCATCGCTGTATGCATATTGTTTCACTATTTGCTGAGTGATTATGCTGAGCATGCTTCTTCCATGTTACGTCTTACACTTATCTCTGTGTTCAGAATAGCACATTACATGTGGATAATCTCAACAAACTATATTTCCCTTTTGTATTTCTCCCTTAGATACATTTTTAAACTTTCTCACTTAATTACACCAAACTTTTAAACTTTCTCAACTTAATTTTTTTTTTGTAATAAATAACAAAAATATTGTGGATACATTTCCCGAATTGAGGCAAAATTCACTGTAGAAATGGCATAACTTTTAAAAAAAATCAAACCATGGTAATGAAGGGCATATTTATTAGTTATCACTAAAATAGAATGAACATTAAAAATTAGTACAACTAATCTTCTTCTTTTTTGAAACGGAAAAGAGGTAGTTGTATTACGATTTCATATCATGCTTACAAGGAGGGACATAACAGTCCCGGATACCAGCTTTTTGTCCCAACCGGCCGTAGCCCGTCAGGCGCACATGGTTCCATACATATAGTCTGCTTTGATTCGCAGATCCAAACTCAAGTGTTCCTCGATCCAACGTTACAAAAAAATAACAAACCAAAGTCCTAAACTTATTAAGCCAAAAGGTTATTCGACCTTAAACAGTGAAACCTACTAGAGAATATTAGCCTTTAGTGCAGATTCCCCGAGTCCTCCCTGCTGCAAAAGCTTGTTCGGGGTTGAGAGTCCCGAATTCGGGTGCCGGTGAACTAGGCCCCAGCCTACCGTCCCTCCTCCCGGATCCCAGATCCAACGAGGGAGCGGACCCATGCCAGTGAGGGGTGACCCTAGGGCTGGAGGCCGCTGCAGATGGAAGACGGCGCGTGGAGCCCATATTCCGGAAAACGGCAGGGGGGCCACGGTGGCTACTGGCTCGAGGGCGGGACCGGTCCGGCGACGCATGATCGGAAGCGCGAGGCAAGGGAGAGGTCGTGGCACGGGTTGAAACGATAGGCGGCGACCTGAGGAGGTAGTCCGTCTGTAAAAAAGACAAGAAAATATAAAAACCAACTCCGATCAAATGAACGACGACGGTAGATCGGAAACCGGAAGGTTAGAAGAGAGCTTTGGAAGCAGGGGCTTCAATGGTGGAAGCAGGGGGCTTCAACGGTGGAAAATGAGCTTCAATGATGACTGCAATGGAGGGGAGGGGGGGGGGAGGAGGAGGTGCTCGCAGAGAGAATTAGGTTTTCTCTCTAGTACAACTAATCTTCACAAACCTTACAAATTAAATTTCTTCACAAACCTTACAAATTAAATTTTTTATGCATATTGTTACGACTCAAAATTAGAACACTAAAATAGAACAAATCGAAGAACATGTTATTTTCCTGAGAGCATGTAGGGGACAACAAAATAGAGGGGGTGTACCAAGGGTTGCGCAACGAAAAAAGAAAATGTAGAACCCATTAAAGCACTTGGTGTAGCAACTTGATCCATAGGGAGGAGACAAGCTGCTACACCAAACACTAGCACATTTGCTAAAAATGGGTAGTAATTACAGTGTTGAGACTCATATAAGGGAGTCATATGCTGACTATGCAGAATAATGAGTCTGAACCCTTTAATTTAAGGGTAAATTACATCTACATACTCCGAACTATACGTGTTTAACGGTTTACTACCCCGAAGTTTATTCGTAATAATCGCCTACCCCGAACTAACCATTAATTACGACGTTACCCCCTTTCCATCCATGTCTGTTAATTTTTTTTGTAAAATGACCGAACTACCCTTAACTATTATTCGAATTTACAATCTCATGCCATTCATGCCCTATAATTAGTTTTTCCTATTAAATCAACTATAAATGACTTAATTATTTTCAAATATTCTTTAATTTAATATTTTAAAAATTAAAATGTTTATAAATTGATTTTAAATTTTATTTTATTTTTTAAAATCAGTTTTATTTAAAAAAAATCAGTTTTCATTTTATAAATTACATATTTTTAATTAAAAATCAGTTCTATTTTTAAAAAATCACATTTTATTTCAATAAATATTTTTTCAAATCAGTTTTTTAAATAAGTTTTTATATATTTCAATAAATATTTCTCAAAATCAGTTTTATTTAAAAAATCAGTTTTTTCTGTAAACTTTTATTATTAATTATTTAAATAATGAAATTACTTTTCAGAATTTAATTTCATTAATTTTCAGAAACTTTAGTAATCCTCTTAAAATAATTCTATTTATTTTAAACAATTTATTAACTAAAATAAATTCTAACATATTTTTTTTACACATTTTCAAAAAAAAAAATTGTTCATCGTCCTCCTTACGCCTTCTTCCCTATCCAGAACCCATACCTTTTTCAAATAATCAAACCCAACCCAGAACTTCTCTTCATCCCTTCATATACCCCCTAACAAAAACCCAGCATGTAAGACCCGCCCCCGGTCGATCCCGATAGAACCGGTGAATCCTCACTCAGTTTGACTTTCAGCCGGAAAAGTCAACCGATCACTCGGGAAGTCACTCGGGACCTATCCGGGCCCCAAAAAGCTTAGCCAACTTCACGGTTAACTTAGTTGGGCTGTTTCCTTCAGTTTGACTGTAATATTGTTAAAGTCAACCGTTGGTCAAACTTGGGCTTTTATATCGGTTGTTTTCTAATAAAATCTTGGACAGCTGGAAATTAATCAAGTGGGAGTGACCACACATGACACTTGTCATGCTTGGCTTGGAGGATGAAAATGGGGCTTCAAATGACCCTCATACCCTCCTAACTTACCTTTAAAGGGATAAGACCTTAAGGACTTTTGAGTAAATTGACATTTTAGGTCATTTAAAGGAAAGGGAGCAACAATTCAGCTCATTCCTTGTTGGTGCAGCCGAAATTCACTAGGAGAGAGGAGGAGGAGAGCTCATTTCTTGAGGAAGAAGATAGAGAAGAAAGCTTGGATTTTGGAGCTTGTTCTTGGGCCTTTTGCCTCCATTTTCACTTCATCTCATCTCCCTAGAGGTAAGGATACCCTTAACTCTCCATTTCATCCACTTCCAATCTATGGGTTTTGTGGGTTTTTGCTTAAAAGTTGAAGAACTTGATTTGTGGGTGTTGCTTGGAGAAGAAGTAGTGAAGTAGGATGTTTGGATTGTTTTTTGGTTGAAGTTTTGATGAACCCATTGAGGGTGTTGATGTTGGGTAACTTTGGATGAACATTTTGGAGTTGAGAGGACTTGGAAATGGGGTTTTTATGGTGATGTTCGTGAAACTCGAGTTGGGGAAGAAAGGGGAAGAAACTGGTCAGGTTTGATACGGAACGTGGTATGGAGAGTGTCACATTCCGGCCCTCTGAGTGGCACGGGACGTGCCACATTCCGGCCCTCTGAGTGGCATGGAATGGGTCACATTCCGTATCAGACCCCCAGAGCCCAAAACCCTTCCTTTTAGCCCAATTTGATTCCCACATCACCTCTTCAAACCTTTGGTCCATTTCTGAGTCTTGTTGTGTATTTTGGGGAGAAGAGCACTTTGTTGGGGGGACTAATTTGTGGTCTTTTGTGGTCCAAGACCGTGGGACCGAGCTAGGAAAGAAGGAAGAACATGGACGCGAGCTAGGAGAACGAAGATCACGCCGGTACCCGTGTGAAGAACGGTGTGGTGACTATCGTTTGTGACATCAGAGTGTTGAGAGGAAGACCTTGAGGTAGGGAAAGTCTTAACTTCTCGTTTAAATGCTTAGTATGCATGTTAGGCTAATAAAAGTGGAAAGGTCCTTGAATTGCCTATAGGATGCGAATAACTAGAATAATTGTCTTTCAATTACTAATAACCGGAAGTGTCTAGTAATGCATGCGTAGGATGCCAATCACTAGTGTAACTCGCTTTCTCCTGGGAGTTGATTTACTGGTAGAGCGGCCTTGGCAAAGCCCTCGGATTAGTTGTGTGTTAGGATCACATGCTTGGTTGTTGGTTGCTTAGTTGATAAGCTAAAGAGTCTAATGGAACTAGTTGAATTGCATGCTTGAATACTCGATTGAAGGTTTATTTGATTGGTTGATTGAACTCGTGCTTGACTGTTGAATGTATTCGAATGGTTACTTGATTCCTTAAATGGTTGGTTGGAGAATCGAGTATGACAGGTTGTACCGAGCGGTGCAACCAGGTGATCGATGGACCGATGGGTCATGATTGGTAAGTGAACGGTAAGTTGTGATTATGTGATTCGTGTGCTGCGTGTTATGATGAAACGGTGATTCGTGTGCTATGTGTGATAGTGGAATGGTGTTCGTTGGGAATGGATTGCTTCGTGTTTCGCTTGAGTGTGTTACTCAATTACATTTGATTATCATTGAATTGCCCAAGTGTATGCTTCCTATGGGAGTAATACCTTGGTTCCCGAGGACATATAGTCCTTTGGAGACGTTTCTGAGAATCCCGATGATAAGCGCCCTTAGGGGGTTGTTTCCGGTAGCCTCAATGATATGCGTCTCCTCTGGACTTGAGGGAAAATCCGAGAGGACACATCATATGTGGATCGGAGGGTGGTGACTTCATGTGCCACGACATTGATTGGATTACCTGTTGCCCGTAATTGTTAAGAGTTATCTTGTTGACTTTGCTGATGAAATTATTGAGTTTAAAGTCCACCTTGTTATGTATTTTCCCTACTGAGCGCAAGCTCACCCCTATGAGTTTATTTTTGTGATTACAGGCTTGATTGAGGAGTAGAGGCTCGGGAGCTTCTTGGTGTGGGTGTCTTATTAGAGACTTCGTTTATGTTTTTACTTCAGTTTTTGAACAAACCATGTTGGAGGATTATTATTACACCCCTGGAGGGTTTTATTTGTGTTTTAAACTGAGTTATTCTGATTTGAGACTTATTTGAAGGAGTTATGAAATTGTTGAGGGTTAAATAGTGGTGAAAACCGTTTTTACTCAAGTCACGTCTCGAGTCCCGGTAAGAACCGGATTTGGGGCGTGACACAGCAACAAATCCACGCCACCCACTTTCTCACGCAAGCCACATATTTCCCCACTGATGCTCACCTCAATCGATTTATTCAGCAGTTTCTTAGAAGTGAGGTCAAAATCTTTAGCTTGCAAGACATGGTGGAGCTTCGTGGTGTGGAGTCCGCCTGAGTTCGCGAACTCCATGACTCTAGCCATGACTTCTCCTTCTCCATCAATAGATCTGAAGGTTCAGGCACAGATTTGATCTTCCATTGGCAAAAATGAGATTGTGGCTTGTTCTTCGATCCCTTCTCAGCTCTATAGTTCGATATTCAGTTTCTGGTAGATTTTGGGGAAACAAAGCGTTGATTTGCAAAAGATCGATTCAACCCTTAGTTGTTATATCGATTCAGATTCTGATTTTAGGGAAACAAATTGTTGATTTTTCAAAATGAAAACTCTGTTAGTCGGAGCAAATCGTTGCCGGAGAGTAACTCTATTTGCAAATTGTTGAATGGCCAGAGGTGAGCTTGTAGGTCGTCGGAGCTCAACAGGTTAAAGGCAACTGTGGATGGGGATTTTTTTTTTCAATTTCTAAAATGTTAGAAAATAAAGAGTATTAAAAACAAAATGAAAAAAAGAAATTAATTATTTTAGAGTTTTAAACAGTAAGGGTTTTTTCGGGATTTAAAAAAATGAACAGTAAACAGATGAAAAATTGGACGGGAGGGGGTAACGTCGTAATTAATGGTTAGTTCGGGGTAGGCGATTGTTACGAATGAACTTCAGGGTAGTAAACCGTTAAACGTGTATAGTTCGGGGTATGTGGATGTAATTTACCCTTAATTTAACTATGTTCCACAATGGTGAGACTCATGTTGGGACTCATGTTCTGAGTGGATGCTGACTGATATTTTACTAAATTAATTAAAATTCGATTTCTAAATACCAAAGAAAATTGAAATAAATTTTAAAAAAATTATTAATAATAAAATAAATTGACTAAACAAAATTAATTAATAATAATCTTTCACTTTTATTCAAGGTTGTCAATATGAGCCTAGATCTTTTCACATTATGCCCACAATCTAGAGATTATTATTGTGTGTCGGTCAATCTACTCATTGATGAAGTTTGAGATGTCCTATTCGTGCATTGCTTTGCATTCGGTGAAGATACTGTGCCATTTATTGGACAACATCATCACTTTGTCCGCCTTCTCACACCGTATTCGGTCAGTCACGGGCCTTGCCTGCTCATGCTCGGTCTTTGCTCGTTCCATGTTGGCAATGACATTCACTTGCTCTTGGAGATCCTTCCCCTACATCTTTGTGGACTTCTTGTCTAACAGCCGCTCTTCAACACATGGAGGGGGAGGGGGACTTCGGTTACTACTTCCCTCGGTCGGATCAGAGGATACTCAATCTGGTCGTATTGGCGTCTCTTGGTGCTAGCCCGAGGCAAGTTATCGCATATGTGCTTCGAGGATTGAGCAAGGAAATCGGGTCGGTTTATGTGGTGTTGGCCATCAATCGCTAGTGTTGGTGTTCGTTGGAGGCTGAAGCATGTAGCCGAGTTGTGGTTGTCTATGCGTTGTTGGTGCTGGAGCGTGGATGTCGGTGCGTGTTGATTCTAACAGTTGGCGCGTCTCGATTGTCGATTGTTGCTTAGTATCATAGGCAGATTAGAGTAGGTTTTAACTCCGTTTGGCCGAATTCTCTGGTTCAGCTCTGTTCTTGTCGACTTATGGTTCATGGTTTTAGGGTTGACCGTTCAGGGCCTATTGATTTGTATATAGGCAAGTCAAGTCTCCCTTGTTTTGGCACATAAGTTTGATAGTTTTCTTGGTTTTTTGCCAGTTTTTGGCTTCAGTTTTTATTTCTCGTTGTACTTTAAACATGTCGTTTTAACAGGTTTTTTCCTCCATGACTGTTGTTAGAAAGTGAAGAGCTTTATAAAACTCGTCGATCAAAAACAAAATACGTTCATAATTGAACACTTAAATCAAACCAACAATTGAATTGTGCTATGATCCCTGCGACATCTTCCACAATTTAGTGATGACTCCATTTTCTTCATTCAAGCTTCAACTCAGGGAGCAACCAACTTAAAGCATGGTCTTGAAATGTTCAAACTTGCTGTAGGCTTGAAAGTCAATTACAGTAAATCTGCATTGATACCTCTGAACCTATCCCAAGAAGAAACCCTTGCCTTTGCTGAAATTCTTTCCTGTTCTGTGGAAGCTCTACCATTCAAATATCTGGGCTTCAGTCTAGGCTCTAACCCCAGGAGATTTATAACCTGGAAACCTATCATAGAAAAATTCAAGAACTCCCTTGGCCTTTGGCAAGCCAAAACATTGTCCTTTGGTGGTAGGATCACTCTGATCAAAACCACCCTGAGTGCTCTACCTCTATATTTTCTCTCATTACTTAAAGCTCCTAAATCAGTCATTAAAGCTATGGAAGCCTGGTAGAGAAGATTCCTCTGGCATGGAGCTGCCCCATCAAGAGTTTTCTGCAAAGTTAAATGGCAACAAGTCTGCAAACATAAATCAGATGGAGGGCTGGGTATAAAAAATTTGAGGTTGATGAATTTAGCCCTCTTGGCAAAATGGTGGTGGAGGTTTGCTCTTGAAGACAACTCCCTCTGGAAATTGATCATTTGTGCAAGATATGAAGGTAGTCCTAAAGATTGGGATCTGACAAATTTCAAGGAATTGGGAACTTGTAGTCTCTTTACACATATCATCTCTTTGGCCAATGATCCTAACTTTGCAGACTGGTTTGGATCTAAAGGTCTCTCTTGGACCTTGGGGAGGGGTTCTAGGATCTATTTTTGGGAAAATGTCTGGTGGGAGGAGCTACCATTTAAATTCCTCTTTCCTAGAATTTATTTACTGGCCAAGAGTAAGAAGACAATCATTGCTGATCTCTGGGAGGACAACAACTGGAACCTTGATCTGAGAAGAGATGCTAGAGGCTGGGAACTCCTTGAATGGGGCTGCATTTGTGCCATTCTTAATGTTACTAGATTATCTCAATTGGATGACAAATTAAGCTGGACTGGAGATGCTAAAGGATTCAGTGTTCATAAAATGTATACCTTACTTGCAGCACAAGCAACCTCCTCCTTGAATTGGACAAAGCATCTATGGATATCTGGGATACCCTCCAAGGTATTTGCATTCTGTTGGTTAGCCTGTCTTGAGGCTATACCCTCCAAATGTTTCTTAGAAGGAAGGGGAATGCCTTTAACCTTAGAGAACATCATCTGCCCTCAATGCTCTTGGGATTTTGAGGATTGTGCTCATATACTTCTTCATTGCAGCAAAGCCTGGGAACTTCTATCCCTAATTATCAGTTGGTGGGATCTAACTTGGGCTTGTCCATCTGATATTAGAGCTATATTTCACTATTGGCCCTTTCTTGTCTCCTCCAAATACAGATCATCCTGGTGTAAAACCCTCCAATCAGCTCTCTGGCAACTATGGCTCTCAAGAAACAATCTTATCTTCAAAGGTCAACATGAATCATCTCAGGTTTTATTTGCCAAGGTCATCAACATCACCTACAGTTGGGAGTGGGCCTCCTTTGACAGTTCTTATCATTTCCCTCTGCTGGCTTGGATCTCCAGTCCTAAGGACTGCATAAAAATTTAATTTGGGAGCACTTGGGTTGGGATTGGGGTTTGGGTTTCTGGGTTGGTTTTGGGGAGTGGCTTGTGAGTTTGGTAAGGCCTTTGTTTGGTTTGGTTGGTTTCTTTTCTTGCTCTGCTGGTGTGTGGGTTCTCCTTTTCTCTTCTCTCCCTCCTCCTTCTCTTGTCTGAGGGTAGTTCTCACTTTTTTCTTAGGTTTCGAGTGTTGCTCTTTTTCTTTCTCTCTTCTGTTTCAGGTTGCTTAAGTTGAGCTCTGGCACATTCTTGCCTCTGATGAGGCTCCTCTGCCCCTCTGATCTGCACTCCTCAACTGCCTACAAAGGCATGTGCATCTTCTTGGTTGCTGTTGCTATCTCTGCTCCTGTTTGCTGCAGCTAACTCTGCACCTTGTTTCTGAAACTTCCTCTGCTCCACCTTATGTCAACAACTATAGACATTGCTGCATTGGACTTATTTGCCTGACATGATTTCATCTCCACCGGTTTAATTCACCTTCTCTTGTAGCTTTTGACTTGGATCCTGTATTGTTGGCCAAGGGTTTAGGGTTTACTCCTTGCCAACTCAGATTGGTCCCTTTCTTCTCAGTCTATCCCTTGGCCTTATGATCTCGCATTCCCCTTGAAGATCAGTTCTTGCAGTTCCCTTGATGTGTGCTGCCCCGTTTTGATCTCCTACACTCGTACAAGTCTCTTACTTGCACTTCAAGTAACAACTTTTGTATAGTTTTTGAGCTTTTGTGTTGGTTTTTTGGTGCTCCCCCCTCAACTTTGAGGTCTTTGGAGCTGTTCTGTTGTTTGTTTGTTGCAATCTTTAGGATGATTGCCTCCTTTTGTATCCTTTTCTTCCTCAGAAGAGGCTAATCTATATTTGCTTTCGCCGATAAAAAAAAAACAATTTAGTATTGTTAACTAATTAAAATCTATGAATTAACCTAAAAACTATTCCGCAATTCATCACACAATCAACAATGACCATAACCACTTTATTTGATTGAAAATTTCAAATGATATTGAAACCCGAAACCCATAATTAATATTCAACAATTATAACCCAATAATCCAATTAATAACCTAATTATTTGAACTGTATACAATAATTAACCAAAAATTATGACTAATTTAAATTGATCAAGTTAACAACACCAAATATAAGGACCAAACCAAATAACAAATATTAGAAACAATCGGATTTAGGCTCTTAGTTCTCGCTCTATGGTTCTTTGCGGCTAGGGTTAATAGATCGGTTTGTGCTTCTCTCATGGACGGCAACAACAACAACAACAACTCCTCCCGTACATCTTCAAGGAAGGGGACGAAGAGTAGTGGACCGATCATCATTTTGTTCGGATCGATTGGCGATTCTCCTTTCTCGGTGTCGATCATCGGACCGTTTAGAAAGGCATCGGGTGTGGGGAAGGAAATGACTTTCTCGGCCCAAGGAAAAACGATTCTGGTGATGCTACCGGGATCGAAAACTAGACATGGAGGCGCATCGAGATTGGGCCGTGGGATTGTGCGAGGAGTGCAGGCCCAAGGTCCTCTCCCCCGGCCACAGAGAATAACAACGACGAAGGAGGAGCTTTTTCCGGCTATGGTTTTCCCAACGGCGGCGGGAATCGGTTTTGGTACACCAGAGACGATTCATTTCGCACCAGGAAATATGTTTCATGCGGCTCGAGGGTCAATCGGAGAAGAGACAGTCTCGAGGGAAGACGCTGATACGGCGGAGGGGGAGGAATTGAGGCCTTTGACGGAGGAACGTCCGGTGTTACCGGAAATGGGACGGTGGAGGCACGAGGATGGAAGGAGAACGAGGACGACAACTCCTGCTCCTAATCCTGAGCTGCGTGGCATGGGCCAGCCCTTTCCCCCTCGCGCTTGGGCCAGTCCTTCACAAGGCCAACAGGACCAGATTCATTTGGGGCCCCCGCCTGGGTCTCATGGTCGGGTTGTTTTTGATGGGCGCGGGCGTGGGTCAGGTCGGACAAGATATGGGATGTCACGCCCCAAATCTGGTTTTGACCGGACTCGAGACGTGAATTTAAATAATAAATAATAGAACAATTTTAATAACAAAAAGGGTCTCAATTAACTATTTAAAAGCTCCAAGTAATCTCAAGAGTCAACGGCTCAGTAAAAACCACAAAATAAATAAGTTTAACGGCAATTTAAACAGTACGTCTCTAGACAACTAGACAAGACCCTCGCTAGCTCCCAAGCGCCGAGAATCCCGCTAGCACAAATCCCGCTAAAGACCTGAAAAACAACAAGTAAAGGGGGTGAGCTTTCGCTCAGTAGGAAAAGTAGTTAAGGCGATGAGTATCCGCTCATCACCACGAGTAACCGTCCAATTAGGGCATACTAGCACAGCACACAACTAAAACACAAAACGGACTTTCATAACCACAATCCTCAATTCCAAGATTATAACCACTCTCACCAACGTACTTATACGTTCACTATCACACTACACTCACTTCACTTAATCAAGTATCAAGCATACAACATACAATAAAATAAGCACACGTCCCGTACTGCAGTCCCCGACTCCGCCGGCCGTCCACATCCCGACTCTATCATATCACACCGGAACACACAACATCGGCCTAGATATCTTCTCGGAAATCCGTCGGGGCACAATCACAATACATCGTACCGGAATACACCATCGGCCTAGATGTCTTCCCGGAAATCCGTCGGGGTATACACACAACACCTAGTGCCAAATCACAAACCGTCGGCCTAGATGTCCTACACCGGCATACCCCCTCGATGTAGTCATCATACCGGAATAACACATTAGGGGAACGCGCATAAGTGGGACCACACCGTCGGCCTAGGTACTAACCCACACCGGCGTACCCCCTCGGTGTAGGTACCATACCGAATACAACTCCTCTTGGAACACACATCAAGATAATAACACGTATCATAATGCCATAAATCAATCACGGCTTACCAATGTTGGGTCTCGAGGTAGGGTTGGAGATGAACCAACTCGCAGCTGGAAAATCAAAGAAAACCAAGAGACGATTAAAACCATGAAACAACTAACAAAGAATAGATTCACAAGAGAAAAATTCAGCACTAGTTCTTACCAAAACAAGAACACCGGGTAACGAATGATTGGCTTGAGTCTCCAAGACGCCTACGTATCCACATGGGAATCAAAGCCACGTAGTTCTTCTCTTTGAGGACTCAAGAACACAAACATGGAGGTGGAAACTAGCCAAACCCGAAATGGCCATGGAAGAGGGAGAGAAAATGTGTTTCATATTCTTGTCTTGTGTTTGTTATGTTGAAAAAAGATGAATTAAACATAACAAAACCCATACTTGTCCAACTAAAGGCATGGGACAAGTATGGTGTCAAGTAAGGTGTAAATAGGACAAAGTATGGCAAGACAAGATTGGGTTAGGTGGTGAATCACCAACACCTTAATCCTTGTCTTGATTACTTAGTACTAATTAATCAAGACTTGATTAATTAGTTCCATGGGCCTTGGTTGCATGGGCCTTTCTTGGGCATCTTGGAACATGGCCTATGGCCATTTCCAACGAGGTCCCGTGATTGGCTCATCGCCTCCAAGCCTTTCATACCGGAAATGTCCAACATTATCCGACGCGATCAACCCCAAGACTCCAAGCCTTGTCTCGATCCGTAAAGTCCTATTCACTTACGAGCACATGACCCAAAACCCAGTTTTGGTCATGTCCCGAACAACTCCCTTTTGGCCATTCTCCATGAATGTGTCAATGAGTTTCATCCTCCGGTGTGACCCTTAGGTTTATGCATGTCAATAGATCAACGTAAAATCCCATTTTACTTGATCCTATTTAAGTGGCAACTAACGAGACTTTAGTATTGCCTGACACTGCATAACGAATCGACCCTGTCGATTCTAACCTTTCCGTCGTCCGTGTCATTATCCTTTTATCTCTGATATCCTGATTGAGATAAGGCATAGAGCCGTCATCCTTATTATTCTCAATCACTGTTCCTTGATATGTGAGATGACTGAATATATGATACCCATTATCATGTGCATGGCCATGCTATTCTTTCAGTCACTCTCGATCAAGCGGCCGAGAACCGATATCTTTCTCATACCTCAGTATGAGGGATAAATACCTTAGCCGTCTTTCGTGTCACTCATGTAGTCTGTCCCCAAGCCAATGCTGGCCGTTATGGAAGCCCTGTTACGGACAACGTTAGGCTTAGATCAAACTCAGTTGTTGACTACATAGCGACCACAAAGACTCCTTGGTCTAAGGATACATGACAAGCTACGACAATGAATATGTTCATGACTTATCATATGGCACATATTCATGTCGGGTCGTCCAATATCATGTCCCACATGATATATATGATCAGACTCCGGAATCCCATTCCAATGACTAACAGAACGTAAGCCATAAAGAGTCATCTTTCATACTAGTCGCTTCTAGTGAAGCTTTGTTGACTAGGGACCCATTGAGTGTGATCTATCTCGATCTATGGTTCTATTCGCATAGTGGGCATAGATCAGAGCACACATCGATATATTACTCAAACACATAAGTAATATAAAGCCGCTTTAATTTTATTGCTAACGATGATATATACATTTGGACATTTAGGATTGAACTACGGGCACTAAGAGTAACAACCAAGCCCACCAATCTTACCACAACACGACACGTCGGTCTATCAATCACCCGAACATATCACAACCATCGGTTCACGTCATATCAAGCATGGCACACTTGCCCAAGCATATCAACACACTACACCGAGCATATCATAACATGATCCTCAATCTAACAACGGCTAAATCACACATCTTGCACCTCAATCAAAGATCATGGCTATTAAATCAACACACAACCTAAGGGCTCGACATGGCCCGCATGCATTTCTACAGCACAACAATCCCAAACTTACGACTCGACATGGCTCGTAAGCTATCCCTCATTTCACTCGTTCCTCACTTCCTAATCATGCAATTCTAACAATTAAAATAAGTAATTACAATCTATATGCATACTATTAACTTTCCGCAATTAAACTGGTATTCTCTACTCTCCCTAACTCGAAAGCAATCCAATCCTAGCAGCGGACGACCTGGCTAGCTTCCTCCTCGTCACTTCACGAAGTCCAAAAATCTCCTCCTCCGCAACGCTCGGGTCCAAAGTCTCTAGGAAATGAAGAGATAAAGAAGATGAAGCAAATTTGAGAAGATTTGGTGTAGAAATGGTCTAAAAAGAGCTTCCTTTCTCTTGCTTCTTCTTCAAGCTTCAATGGAGTTTCACTTTCTCTCTCTTAGCAAGAGGGTGGTCGGCCAACAAGGGAGAAATCCTAAAATTTTTGCTCCATGTGGTCTTATCCTCTAAGTGGAAAAGTCTCTTTCGTCATTTAGCCCCTATCTCTCTATTTTGTCCTTATGTGGGGACCATTTGGTCTTTTAACCCCCTTTCCTTCCCATTCAAGCTAATATGCACATATGTCCATGTGGGGACCACTCCTACCCCAAAATATCTCAGCTCTTATTATTTTATTCGTTAATAATCCAAAATCGACCTAGTTTGACCCAGGTTTGACTTTTTCACAAAAGGTGTCATTTGAAAGGAAATGACTCAAATAAGCTAACCGTAACGACGGCTAAGCATTTTGGGTCCCGGAAAGGTCTCGAATGACTCCCGGAGTCACCGGTTGACTTTTCCAGTAAAAAGTCAACTTTCGCCAAAAACCTCTGGTTCGACGAGGATCGACCGGGGGCGGTTCTTACATGGGATGATTAGGGTTGGACTGTGACAGTCGATCCAACCAGAGAACGATGAGCTTGGTCAGAGCATGAGGGGCCTCGGGATTCGCGAGATCGTCATTCCACCTATAGAACTATGTGGACGGGGCTTGAATTTTGCGTACGCCATGGCTACCCGAGTACTTTCTTCCTGAACTTTTTATTGGCAATAGCTGGTGGATTGGATGACGGGCCTGTGGCAGATTCCGGACATTGTTGCCCGATCACTTGAGGATGGAGTTGTTGGATTTTTCTTCTAGTCGGCATGGGAGAGAGGGAGGGTCTTGTTAGGGGAACCGCGGGCCTTCAGGGATCCCTGGTTATTTTGGCGGAACGAAGTCCTCAGATGCGAACAAGGGATGTATTATTTACATATTTCTTGGTATGGCCCGTGTATCGAACCTTCTGGTAGGGGCATAAAACAGAGGCGTCAGATTTTGATTGGGGAACTCTTACGGAGTTTGTTAGGAGGTGGACAATGATGCACACGGGATGTGTTAGGAGGACTACATGAGAATTCGGCTTAGGGTAGACATCATACTCCCTCTATAGAATCAGTTGTGGTTCAGACTACCAGAATTAGAGGTACGGACATTACTACACAGTTCTTATGAGCGCTTAACGGACCACTACTTTGGATGTAGCTGTGTGGGACACCTAGTGTCGACCTGCCTTATGGGAACAAGGGAGAGGAGACCATCCTTCCGATCCCCTGTAGACCCGAGACCAGCTAGCTCTCGAGGCCGCTAGAGTAGGCAACCTCTGGGGAACAATTGGTCCTATTTAGAAGAATGGTAAGGCATAGGCAAGGGTAAGGCACAGGCAGAGGATGACTTCAAGACACTAGGCCACTTGCAACTTTCTTTCCCGTCAGACACAACATTTCAGGTCAGGAATCTGGACCACATGCTACCTTCTTTCCCGTCAGGGGAAGGAATCTGTTTCTCTGTGGGGAGCCTTCCTCCCGAGGACATGAGCGCCTAGATAACCAACGATCAAATCGGTCTCTTTTATCGACGCTCCGAAAAGAACCGTCGGTAGAAAGACACAACCGACCTCTCCACCAAAGGTTGCAACCACACCTAACAGAGATCCTCTTGCCAAAGACAAGCCCTTGACGATGAGTTTCGATAGGCGGGATATTACAGGAAAACAACATAACAAAACAACAACAAAAATGACACTGAAAAAATCATGGTCGGCCTCTGATGGTCGAGGTTGGGATCGAAGCGAGGAAGGAGATGGACGGCTCTAAAAGTGCAGATCTGCAACACTTGGGGTGGTGGTACAGGACTGGCCGGGTGAGCTCGGTAATGATAAGCATGGCTCGAACTGCGGAGCTCCAGCGGACGACGACAGCAGACCTGACTATCTGGCCAGAGAAGGGGCGTGACTGAGAGGCTTGACCAGAATAGTTCGTGCCGATGTTGTGGGGATATAAGGCCGGAGGGTGGAGCGGACATCCAACCATCGTCATCGGGGTATAAGGTCAGGGGGGTCGGGGAAAACATGTGTGGTGGTGATGTGGATTTTGCTGGATTGGAGCGGGGTGGGGACGGATCTTGCCGAACAGGGACGGAAGAGGGTGGTGGAAGACGGAGTTGGTCGGAGGGTAGTGGATGGTGGCAGATCCGGCTGTGAGAGGTGGAGTTGGCCCGAGGAGGAAGGCGGCGGAAAAGGTATGGCTACGGACGGCGTTGGTAGCGGGCAGGAGGTGTGCAATGACGGTGGAGGATGGGAGCTCGCCGGAACTCACCATGTTGGGCCTGATTCCACCCAGTGAGAAACGACGGAGTGGCGAGCCCGAGTCCGACATCGGGGAGGCTCCAAACTCCTGCACCACCACGGGAAGGCGAAGAGCACGAAAAAACAAAAACCAGGCGAAGGTAGGGAGATAAGGGAGAAGGGGGAGAGGCCGTCGGCTTCCATGGTTGTTGACACCGATGCACAAGCAAGAACAATTACAGGAAGTTAAGGTTTTCGCAGCGAGCATTTTTCAAAAAACAGTTTCTAATGTGTATGAAAATGAGCGGTTCTAACTTATGGTTTTGTCGATGCAATATCATATCACGTGCCTCCCAAATGGAAAAGTCAACCATTGCATACAATTTTCGCATCATATTGTTCATTGCATACTCACTAAGACGATGCGAAATAGTAGCATCACCTTAAAAAATACTCTTCAATTCCTTTCAACTTCGTAGTGGTGTCCCCTCAAATTTTTTTATGGTCACGTATTCTGATTAAAAAATATTGTCACTCTATTAGATGTCTAGTACGATCATTGATACTATTATATCTTGTCGATCTCTAATATTTGAGACAAAATGTGTAAAATTAAATAAGATTTTTTTTTTGAGAAGAACAAGATGCAATATTATTATAAGATAAGAAAGTTTGGTAGGCACACAGGTGTACCTAGCCTAAAATAGCAAAACCAACTAACAAACAGAAAGGAAAAGCAGATAAGTAAATTGGGCTCTGGTAATTGGGGGCGGGCGAAGGGGATATCTGCGGTAGCGTTAAAGGACACTGATACATCATGCTTCTTCCAAACGGCACTGGGCGAGCCAACCAAGTGAAGGGGAATACTGGTGGACCTACATCTCCCCCGGTGAGTCAGCGTGCGTCGTCCTCCCTTGACTGATAATGTTAGGGCTCCTGAACGCGGGAATGCTGACACCGGACTAGTAGGGGAGACAGAGAACGAGTGTCGATGGTACCCTCGCCATCTGCTTGCCAAGAAGGGGTCACAGTCGACCACCCCCTTCCTGGGCCACCTCGGACTCATTCCTGGAGGCGAGGGTGCTCGTGCCCCCACCCCCCCCCCCCCCCCCCCCCCCCCGCTGCTACATGTGAACCACCATCGGACCATGTCGATCCTTCAGACTCCTCAGGTTCCTCCTCTCTGCCCAGGCCAGTCGTACAGCCCAACCCATCTCCAAGGCCCAGATCCGGCCCAGTAGGGTACTCAGTAGGGTTCTCCTGCAGCACCCCTTTACCCTGACTTTTTCGCCAAGCTATCGTCGTCGCCTCCGTATCCGAGAAGACTTCCACCACCGGCGCCCGTGCCGCCATCCCCGGCACCACTCCCAGCGAGCCACCAAGGACTGCCTCGACCACCCTTGCCGGACCTGATCTTCCTCCCCTTGCTCGAGGACGGGGACCGCGCGCCGGCGTCCGACGGATCCGAGCCGCCGCAGTATGAGACCAAACTCCCCCCAGCAACAGAGATCCGTCGCTCCTCATGGCCGAGAACACGGGAGAGTACCTGTTGTCCCGCGACGACATCGGCTTCGACTCCGAACCGATCGCCTCCATCTCCCCCGTCTCGACCTCCAGTGCCTTCGGAAGCATCCCAAGCACATCACCCAGCGCCGCCCCCTCCCGGCCACCACATCGCCATCTTCGTCCTGCAGATCGACGACCTCCATCACCGTCATCTCCCCCGCGTCCACGACGCCCACACCGACACCACCGTCGATCACACCACCGTCAAACACATCCCCTACGGCCTCCTCAGGTTCATCATGCCATAGGGATGGATCGCCGGAGACACTAGAGAGCCGAGCCGTCGAAGGCGCCATCGTCTCTCAAAAACCGAACCCTAGTTTTTGCAGAGAGCAAAAAGAGAGGCGGCATTTAAGTAATATGGTATACTATGAATATCAAAGTATATTTTGATAACCTTTTCATTCTAGATACTATTTTTAAATATTGCCCTAAACTGGAAACAAATATGAAGCCTAACCTAGCTAGCTACAGTTATGAATTTGGGTGAAGTGGTTTGAACTTAGAAAATATTGTCTAACGGTCGGTTTGGAAAGTGTCAATCTCACGGAGAAAAAAATGGATGGTGATGTACATACTTACATGGCTTGTTTCATCATCTCCTAATAAACGTCATGTTATCTGTCCAAGGCACTAGGCCAGCCTAACATCCTATTTGCCATTTTAAGATATGTTACATCAGCTCGAGCTTTGTTTCGTTTTTTTTTATCAGCAATAATTTTCTATTGAAATTTCTTTAGAGGATAAAAAGAAGTACAAAGCGATCCATCTAAGGATCAAGCCACAAAAAACAACCAAAATAAATAAGAGGATAGCGAAATAAAATCTGAAAGTTTTCTTTCATATATGTTTATTGAAGTTCACTTAGTGATGAACACTCTCACCTTCAACCAGCTAGATATTCAGCTTCTAATGGATAAACAGGTTTAGACTGGAAAAAAGGATTTTCTCTGATGTTTGTCATCCTCTATTTAATACACACTTCAGCCAAAAAAAATATCATTTTTTTTCATCAGACGACGTATGTGTAGCAAATGAAGTTTCTTACAAAATATAACATAGATAATTAATTTGCTAGATATACTTATATGTGAACTGACTGTATCATGTATTAAGATGGTTTTCTAAGCCTCAAAATAATCATGAAATGTAAGGACCATAAATTCGTATAGGTACAACATAAGAGTAATTCTCTTGACCATGGAGGAAGATAACTACAATCCAAGTTACCGTAATAGTCGAATATTAACAAGTTCAAGACTATGGAGACACCAAATAAACAACTGTAATTAGAATGCAAAAACAGGTTCCAATGTCCTAAAAGATATGTTTAGTACATGCGAATAATGTAAGACATAGTTGGATCCTAGATTAATATTTTCGCAAGTGACTTCGACTTCAAAATATGAAATAGAAAATAATTGAAAGTCAAATACATACTAAACTAATATACCGTAGATATAGCAGATACAGAAATTAATAGAGCTAAAACTCATATTGAAGACTCTACAATCTCTCTGCTTTCTCTTGTTCTCTCAAAACCTAGCTTTAACCCTCTGCCGCCTCTTTCTATCTTCGTCGGTGTCCTGCTCTGGCTCCAGCCTTGCTAGTTACCGGCGGAGGCCACTCTTCCACTCGCTACTTCTTCTTCTTCTCCCCTTCCCCCAACCCTTCGCATTCGTTTTTTTTGGTGGGTTTTGACACCGGTGTCGGACTCTTCCTTTAGATTTGGTGTGGGAGAGGTTCGAGACCCATCATGGGCTCGTTCTTCCCAGATCTGATGGCCTGATTGTATGGTTTTTTGGTCTCTCCGGCCTCTTCAAGAACCTCGAGGTGGTTTTTGGGTCTCGCCTCGCAGCTCTTGTTGGTTTTCTAACTCATGCGTAGTCTTTTTCGGCGTCAGCCCTCGATTCCGCCGTGGGGTGCTTCTCTTTGGCCTCTCCGGTCTCGGACTGGCGCAGATCTGGACTTCCGCTGCTACGTCGAAGTTGGATAGGTTTGGTCGGCGTTCCTCTCCTTGTTGCCTTCGTCCTATGTTAGGATTACTATGTGGCTTTGGGCTTGGGTCGAGGTGGTCTGGATCGTGGGCTTCCTATCTCGGACTGGACCTTTTGTGTGCTGCTTCGGGCTTGGGCTGGAACAGTCTTGGGTTGGATAGGGGTTGGGTTGATCAGGCTTGGGCTGGTTCGGGCTTCTGAGGTTTCGGGTTGTGGATTGGTTCGGTTTGTGGTCTTCTTGGGCCGGTGCTTTTCCTTCTAGGCCGGCCCAGGTTTCCCTTTTGGTTAGTTGCGCTCTTCTTCCTCAATGGGTTCGCGGTTTGTCTCCGGCTTGGTCGGTCGCTGTGGAGAAAGGGCTCAAGATGGTTTCGAGACTAGCTCGTGTGTGGGAGGCTTTCTCTCCGGGGATTGTCGCGGTCCGGTTCTGTTCCAATGAAATGATCTCGATCCTTGGAGATGAGATTCGTGTGCTTTGGTTTTGTCCTCGGCTCCCCCTCCCCATTTGCCACTTTGAAGAGTATTGATGGTCTGAACCTTGGCTTGTTTTGTTTTCTATCTTTGCTCTTACTTTCCTCTCTCCCCTTATCGCTTTATTCTCTTCTATTTTGCTGCCATCTAGTCTTTGGTTTCTTGTTCTCGGTGAGGACGAGACCTCATAGTTGGTGTTGGTTGTCACGCCCCAAATCCGATTTTGGCCGAACTCGAGACGTGAATCAAAATAAAGATAAATAACAAATAACTAAAATAAACTTTGAATAAATAATCTCCGATAAGGATATAATCCAAATCCAACCAACGAGTCAAAAGCTCAAAATGAAATAAAAGCGATAGGTTTAATACAAAAATAAGAAGGTACGTCTCTAATATGGTAAACACACGGACCCTCAGTGAGCTCCCGAGCCCCGAGACGTCCTACAACCTACTCAGCAATGAAACCCGTAAAACAACAGTAAACACCAAGGGGTGAGCTTACGCTCAGTAGAGAAAAAGTAGTAGTAATAGAACCCTCGCTTTAACAACGAGACCTTAAAAGTAAGATTATCCAAAAGATACCATAATTAGCGACCAACAAGAGTTACAATACACAATAAAATGGTAACTCAGAGAAAATCCAAGGAGGGGCAGTTTAATCTTTAATAGAAACAGCTACAGAACACAAAAGTGACGGAACATAGTTAATTTAAACTACAATACTCAGATCCACATAAAGTCAAAGTATGATGTCGGAAAGCCCCTCGGTCCAGAGGAGGCACATATCATCGGGGCTCCCGAAAATGTTCCCAAGAACACATATCATCGGGGTCCCGGAAATGTCTCCAAAGGACCATAGATCATCGGGGTAGAACAAGTAATATAACATGCCAGAAACGCACATCGGCCTAGATATCTTCCCGGAAATACTCCCTCGGGGTAAACAACCACACGCCATAACGGAAACGCACATCGGCCTAGACGTCTTCCCGGAAACGCACATCGGGGTACACAATCATATACCATACCTGAACCGCACATCGGACTAGGTATCTTCCCGGAATTACCACCTTGGGGTACACACTCAAACCATACAATAGCATATCAAACACAATATCGCCACATACATTGTCAAACCAAGCTTACCGGCATTACTTACCAACCACGTTCCATCGGTCTATCACTCACCCGATCATATCATTAGGCACAATCAACACACATTCACACATCCCTTCAACCAATCACATCACATTCATTTCATTCATTCGACCAATCATAACATGGATCAATCATTCATCTCACAGTCATCTTAATTCATCTAGTTTGGTGTGACCCTTATATTTAACCTAAGGACGGAGCATGCATCAATATTAAGAACGAACAATCATCATAAAGTACATTCAACAAGAAATCTTAAGGCTCGACATGGCCAATCCACCAGCACGGCAATTTCCCAAAGTATTGAAAACGATTAATCTAGTGAATCACATCCTATATACAAACTAGACTCGTCCGGTTATTATTGTAATTGAAAAGCGGTTAATCTAGTGAATCACATCCTATATGCAAACTAGGACCTTTCCGGTTATTATTATCCTATAGGCATACTATTAAAATTTAAATTACGAGTGGAGTTTGCTACTCTTCCCTACCTTTAATTCTCCAACGTTTAATACTTCTAGCTGCTGACGTCCTGGCTAGCTTCATCCTCGTCCTCTCACGTGTTGCAAGGGCCTCCTTCTCCGTCAAGTCTCGGTCCAAGGTCTTGGATCACAATTAACACCAAAATGAAAGACTAATCAAGGTGGTTTAGAAGACAAACATCTAAGCTAAAATCCCCAAACAACCGGTTCAAAAAGAAAGATCGAAATAGATGAAAACACCCAAAAAGGACCCCAAAACAGGTCTGCCACGGATCGGGTCACGGATCCGTGAGGCCATCCGTAACGGATGACGTCACGGAACCGTGACGCGTACCGTCACGGCCTCCCTCATGGATCCGTGACGTCTCCCGTCACGGTACCCGTCACGGATCCGTGACGGGTCTGCGCAGACTCGACCTTCTTCTTCCTCCAGCTCCCTTTTCACGAAAAACAGTCCAAAAACTCCATTTTCAGTCATCCAAAACCTCCAAAACAGTCATCTAACTTCAATCCATCACTACCCATGATAGGATTCATCAAAACTCCAAATACCCAAGAGATTTCCAACTCAAAAGCAACCCAAAAACCATAGATTTCTACACAAACCAATCATCTACTTCACTAAAGCAACAACTAGCAACAATCAAAGCAAAACCTAACAAAATCTAGCAAAACCAAGGAAAACCCATGGATTGAATTGAATTGAAAGTGAAGTTTAAGAGGTTCCTTACCTTTGTAATGAGAAGATGAAGAACAATAGCAGATTTTGGAGAAGAGATGATGTGAAAATGGGCCAAAGTTGCTTCCTTTTCTCCCTTTCTTCTTCCTCAAGCCAAGTTGTTCTTCCTCCTCTTCCCTTCTCTCTGTAAAAATCGGCTAGCACTAGTTGTGTGCTGAATTGGTGCTTCAATTGCTATAAAAGACCTTGTGTGATGAAATTCCAAAAAGTCCCTCAAGTCCAATTCATGCCTTTTGGCCTTTCCGAGGGTAAAATGGTCATTGAAGACTCTTTTCTTCTCCTCCAAGACACTAAGGACATGTGTCCTAGTGGGGACCACTTAGTCTTAGGAGAAAAACCCAGCACCTCCAATTAATTCGGATTTGTCGATAAAAAGTCCCGGTTTGACCAAAAATTGACTTTTCCAATATTACAGTCGTTTGAAAGGAAATGGCCCAACTAAGCTAACCGTGATGACGGCTAAGCTTTTTGGGCCCCGGAAAGGTCCCGAATGACTCCCGGAGTCATTGGTTGACTTTTACGACAAAAAGTCAACTTTCGCCAAGGTTCACCGGTTCGACCGGGATTGCTCGAAGGCGGTTCTTACATTGGCTAATGTGGGGTTTGCTTGCCCTTGGCTCGCCTGAAGAATTTTTTGGTAGTGATTTTAGGTGGGATTTGTTTTGTTTTGTCCTGTCCCCCCTTTTTGGGTTGCAACTAGTGCTGATCGGTTGCTAGGATCCTATTCGGTTCCTATGGGCTGAGGTTGGTTGTGGATTTTTTGGAGCTGGGGACTTGCCCTGTTTCTGAAGTTTCGTTGGTTGAGTCGTCGTTCATCGTCCTTCAATCCTAGGAAGGATCTCTGGCAACAAGGCATCTTCATTCATCTTTCGTCTTGTTACAACAACATCATCAATAGCATTTAGAGAAACATTCTCATGGAAGGCTTGCTCCAAGCATCAAGGATCCTTAATCCATGCTACTTTAGGATTTTCAGCATTCATCTTTCAGGCTTGCATTTTGTATGTAGGATCACATCATACTCAATTTCAACTCCATTATCACTCATCTACAATAAATTTGGGGAAGGGATCATGCTTCCATAGCACAAAAATTAGCATTATCTTCATTGTTCTATTGGGTTTAGTTGTTACTTCCCTTTCATCTTCACAATTTCACAGTTTCCTTGGCAATGACTTGTATCTTGTTTCTTCTACAACATGTAGCTATGTAGATCTTTTGTAACCCTTTTCTTCTTCGGAAGAGATTCTATTTAAATATGTTTTTTGCTAATAAAAAAATAGAGCTAAAACGCCTTCACCATTTATTAGAGTTCCCTATCTCTAACACGCTCATCTTATTTTCCCATGGAGTCGTCATCACAATGGTATCGTCCACCTTCACCACCCACGTGGCCGCGATCCACCCATCCCTCATTGCATCCTCTACTGCTCCTCTAACCACTGTGCCTCATGAGATGTCCCCGAGACCACTGTCGCTGGACTTCATGTAGCCGACCAGGCCCAAGCGGAAGAAATCCCGACCACCCCGATTCCCCTCCCACAACTCTTGTGTTCTCTCGGTCATGGCTGCTTTCGACAAGCCCCTGGTCTCTCTCGCCTCGACCTCGCTCCGTCCCCTGCCCCCCGTTCACCGCAACTGCATCTCCCACACCCTATCTTTTGGGTTAACTCTGCACTATCTTTTGGTTTCACTATAGCTTGACTGTTTGAACTTTTGTAATATTTTTTTCCTCGATAGATATATATTTCAATTTTCTTTCGCTGACTCACTTTCTTCTTCAGCCGCCGCCCCTCTGCTTAGCCTCACCTCCGACGATGGCCGTGCCCTCTAGGCATGGCTGTCGCGGCGGCACCTTCTCCTTAACCTTTCTCCCCTTCCATCGTCTCCATCTTCGTGCTTCCAGGCTTCCGCCTCCGGGAATGGATCGGTTTCCTCCATCCTGCGTCTGCTCCTCTTTGTCCGTTCCAGCTCTGAAGCTTCTTCGAGCCCCGTCGTCCAGTTCGTCGGCAGCTGCAAGGGAGTCGGTATCGTCCTTAGATCTGGAAGGGGTTGAGTTCGGGTTCGGATGGTGCGGGTTGTGTGATGGGCCTGTGTTGGGTTCTTCTGGGGCCGGGTCAGGTGCTGACGGGCCTGGGTTAGGCGTTCATGGGCCCAGGTTGGGTGCAGACAGCCCGGGTCGGGTGCAAGAGGTCCGGGTGCAGGCGGGGGCCAGGTTTGGGCTGGGCCTGTGCCGTGTTCGGATCTGGTCCGGGTTCATACATGGGCCGGGTTCGGTCCTGGTCCGTGTTTGGGACGTGTTTGGGCTTGGGTCGGGTTCGGGCATGGGCATGTTCGTGTGTTGGCCGGGTTAACCTTGGGTTTGGGTCAGCTTTGGCTGGTTTGCGGGATTTTCCGCCAGCTTTCATCAACCTTCGTCGTTTGGCTTTCTGCTCCGGAGTGGGGGGGCGTTTCTTCTCCTTTCGGAATTAGATCGCCACAGATATGTTCAATCATTTACCGGCTTAGTGGAGGTTTGAGTTATGCTGGATTCTAGGGTGTTGGCCCCCAGCATTTCCCTAGTCGTTTGTTGGTTTGAGAGCTCTAGTACCCGAGCTTTGGTTGTTTCCTTGTGCTGATCGGAAGCTTGAAGCATTTTTGGTGTCTTGTGGTGCTCGGGATTTTCGCCGACTCGTCTCAAAGCTTGTGTGGGACACGTTTCTTTGTTCTTGTTGTTTTTCGTAATGGTTTTGAGGGAGTTTGTGTTGCTCGGGTCCGGGGCTCCTCTGTCGACCTTGGTGTCCTTTCGATTTGGAATTGGTTCGGCTCTTGCTCGGTATTACTACATGTCTTTCTGGTATCGGAAGGCTCAGCTCGAGTTTCAACCTCGGTTCCCCGATCGTTTTGGCTTCCGTGGTCAGGGCATCCGGTTGCTGCTTTGCTGCTCTTTAGATCCTTTTGAGGCGTATATCAGGTGGCTTGCTGCAGATCCACTGTGGGAAGCACTTCTGTTTTCGGATTCGTTGTGCTTCTGGACTTGTCCCTATTCGTCTCAGATGGTATTCTTTGTTTCTCCCTAATTTTATCTGTAGCTTATTGAAATTCTACTCATCCCTATTTATACGAACCTTTCGGTTTTCCTAATATCCCTCTTTTTGTGAGTCAGGCCTGTCATTCTTTAGGTGTTGGCCTTTGACGTGTATTACTGGGTCTTTAGACCTGAAAGTCAAGGAGTTCTGTTTATCTTGGTTTCAAGTTCCGGTGATTTTTCGCTGGATTATCTCTTCCGTTTTCGATGTTGGTTGTCGGCGTGTCGGTATCCATGTACTCGCTGAGCCTGGGTGCCGATGAGATACAATTATTTCCACAATCTTGGGTAAAGTTATGGGGTTTCAGTGGAGGGCGGCTTTGCTTTTTTGCGCTTCATGGTTGCAAAATCTGGGTAGTCGACCCCTTTTTACCGGGCTTCGTGGTTGTTAAATACGAGTTCTTGACTCTTTTGTTAGCCTTTTGTGTTGTGCTTAGATGATTGTCATATTTGGTTTTGAGACCTTTGTCCCCCTTGTTGGGTTTGTTTGGTAATTTGTTCGATCTCTGTAGCTAGAATTCTGTAATTGGTCCGCCTAATTCAGTCTTTGAATTGGTGAGCTTTAATATATTGCTTTGCCGATAAAAAAAATAAATTTAACTCACCTATTAATCTTTATATATTTCTTTTATTAATCGTTCAACAACCATATTAATAGTTCAACAAATAAACCATAGCGTATGAGGGTTCGTTCATACTCTCATTGACACTGAAGTACTTTGATGTTATCATAACTCCCTAAAAACTACCCCATGTTCTTATTTTTGATATTTCAAATTAACAAAACAGAAGTTCGTGGTAGAAAAGTCAACTATTGGAAACAAAAATTAAGAATCCATCTTTAATTTGTCTTCGTCACAAGACACTATTACCATTTGCACTTTATAATGGCAATGTGTGTTCTTGTTGCACATTCCCAAACCGACCATCTTAATAATTCTCATATACCTCCCCCTATTTATACACTCAACTCCATCACATGCTCTCTCATCACTCTCTTCTCCTTCCTCCAAAACTACACCCAACAATATGGCACCAATATTGCACAAAGCCCACAACCCATTTCTCTTCTTCCTCTTGTTTACAATATGCTTCTCCACCACTATGGCCCTCCAAAACACGACTCAACCCTCACCCTCCGCCGCCTGCAAATTAACCGCGTACCCTAAGCTTTGCCGGGCCATCCTCTCCGCCGTTAGGTCCTCACCCTCCGACCCTTACCATCTCGGGAAATTCACGGTGAAGCAGTCCCTGAAGCAAGCACGCAAGCTCTCCAAAGTGATCTCCAAGGCCCTGACCCGCAAGAAGAAGAAAGCGCCGCTGACCCACATGGAGTTGGGCGCTCTCGACGACTGTCTCGACCTCTCCGACGACAATGTCGACTTCCTCGAGACCATCTCCGACGAGCTCAAGTCCACCGGAAACTCGACTGCCGCTTTTGTCGAGAGGGTAAGGACTCTGCTCAGCGCGGTCGTCACCAACCAGCAGACCTGCTACGATGGCCTAGCCGACGCCCGGAGCACCTTCGCCGCCGTTCTTGCCTCGCCGCTCGGAGATGTAGCCAAGCTCTATAGTGTGTCGCTTGGGCTCGTCACGCATGCTGTCAAACGGAACCAGAAGAAAAAGAACAACGGTAGCGGAGAGTCCACTGACGACGGCGGAGCTACCGCCGGGAAGGTCCGCCAACCGCTTGAGCAAGTCATCAAGGTACGTATCACAAAACCACGTTTTCGTGTGTTAAGTTTGTTTCAAATCTCTTCGTATTTAACGAAATCAAAATTTAATGTGATTGTTTTAAAGTGAGTCTTTATTTTTCAATTACATAGGCATATTACACATACCCAAACACAAGTGCAAGCATATTTAGTTTTTCAAGTAATTGACTTAAGAATTAGTTTTTTGTTGATTTAACTACTCTCAAATTTCAGACCTTAAAACATATAATTATATTAAAACTTAGTTGGTTAATTATAATTTACAAGTGTACTGTTCATTCAAAAATCTAAATGAATTATTACTTCAGTACAGTGCAAATAACCGAAACAAATGTTGTTAAAAAATAACTAATACATAAATAAAAATCAGATTCAATGAAATAGTGGTTAATATTTGTAGGAGGAAACCCCAAAAAGATAATAGCAAACGATCTTTGTTGGAACAAACGTGTTATGATGATCTTTTATTTCAATTCTCGAAAATGTGCTTAAACCTTTTCTTAATTATCTAAAAGTAACGACTTATATTTATCTTATTTTGGAAGAAAAACGAATATGTGCTCGACATATAGTCGTTATATTTAACATAAATACTGAAATTGTCTATATTCCTCATATCTAAATATCTGATCTGATTGTATTCAGCGTTCAAGTTTTTCTTCAAAAAGCATTAAATAAGAGAAATATGGGCATTTTCGATATTTATGATAAATATAAATTCCATGTGTAACACACATGTTCTTCTTCAATCTAAAGAAGCGGAAGAAAATGTAAGTCGCTATCTTTTGATAATAAACAAAAGGTATAAGCATGGTTTTGAGGAAAAAACAGGTCATCATACCACGTTTTTGTTAACAAAAATTGTTCGAAAACATTTTTTTTGAGGTTTCCCCTACTTTTGAAAACATAAAGCAATTAATAAAGCTCTTTTGGAATGGGTAGTATATACCACCCAGAAAATACCATAGCACAATTCGGAAACTAGGTTGCTGATCTAGGGTTTGATTGAGGTTTGTGTTTTATCTTGGTGTAATCTTCACGTTATGTTCTGTTAAATTTATATCTGTCATTATGTTGTTAATTAGAATAAAATCAACAGTTGGACAATTTCATATTAAAAGTAATCAATATGTTTATTTGAACTTGGAGTCAAACTCTCATTAAGCTAAGTTGGCCTACCTAAGAAGATCTAAAATGAAGTTGACTAATTGTTAATTAATTGGACTAAATATGAAGTTTTAAACAATGGATTAGCCACATGGGCTCAAAGTCCAGTCAACTGCTAGACTTTACACATAACATTTCATTTAATGAGTTCACATTTCTCCTCACTGGTCACATGGGACTTGCATATGTGAAGTTTCCCTCGTACCATAATTCATTACTCATTCAACAAGAAAATGGCCCACTTCTTATAACTTCCAGCTGATCTATATCTAACTGGCCACAAGTACAATATTTGTACTATTTTCTTAATTATTATCTGATATGAATTAAGACTCACTTAATAAAGTTTAATGTAGGTCATGCGAGCAAGATCTCACAAGGCATCAGACCTTGGGCCAAGTGGAGAAAGGACACTTACAGAAATGGGAAGCAGCAATGGAATTCTAATAAACAATACAGTGATTGTGAGTCTTTCCGGCTCGGACAACTTCACAACCATCGGAGAAGCCATGGCAATCGCACCCGAAAAAACAAGACCCAAAGACGGATATTTCATAATCTACGTGAGGGAGGGAGTGTACGAGGAGTACGTTGTCGTGCCCAAACATAAGCGCAACATCATGCTCCTCGGAGACGGCATCAACAAGACCGTCATCACCGGAAACCACAGCTTCATCGACGGCTGGTCCACCTTCAATTCCTCGACCATGGGTAACCATCCAAATCAGCCCTTTCACATTTTTAGTTATCAGAAAACGAACTCAACTGAAAGCTCAGACTGATAATCGAAGGTCTAATTATATTTTTATATGGTGACAGCTGTAGCTGGGGAGAGGTTTTTGGCCGTAGACATGACGTTCAGGAACACGGCCGGTCCTGAGAAGCATCAGGCGGTAGCTGTGAGAAATAGCGCGGATCTATCCACATTTTACCGATGCAGCTTCGAGGGGTACCAAGACACGCTCTACGTGCACCGCCAAAGGCAGTTCTACAGGGAGTGCGACATATACGGGACAGTAGACTTCATATTCGGGAACGCTGCAGCGGTGCTGCAGAACTGCAACATATACGCGAGGAAGCCGATGGAGAAGCAGAAGAACACCATCACGGCGCAGGGGAGGACTGACCCTAACCAGAACACGGGCATTTCCATTCAGAATTGCACGATTCAAGCAGCGCCGGACTTGGCGATGAACGTGAGCGCGACCAAGAACTACCTGGGGCGGCCTTGGAAGAAGTACTCTCGGACGGTGTTCATGCAGTCCTATATCGGGCCGCTGATCAACAACGCCGGGTGGCTGGAATGGAACGGGACGGTGGCGCTGGACACGCTCTACTACGGCGAGTTTGACAACTACGGCCCCGGAGCCAATGTCAGCCAGAGGGTGCACTGGCCTGGATACACTCTGCTCAGTGCTTCACAAGCTTTCAACTTTACGGTCTACAACTTCACCTTGGGAGGGACTTGGTTGCCTAACACGGATATCCCCTTCTCAGCAGGCCTTGAGGCTTGACTTGTGCAACACTTTGTTCTCTACGTGTTATTTTTGTAATAACCGGCCTCTTACGCTCAGCATTCTCAACCTCTTACTAAACTGCTTCTGCAATTAAATTCTCCTAGAATTCTTGATCAAGTTAATCAACAACAACATGCATCCGTTCGCTAATATCGTATACCTTAAGACGTGGACCATGTCTGTGTAAAGGGTAAGCATCTTCTCCATGCACAACAATCGGATCGGCCATTGTTAGTCTTATCCAACCTAAAAACTAGAAGTGGAGGGTGAAAACATTAATATGCATGTCAAGTTTTCAATTCGTCCATACACTTTTTATGTGAGACTTATATTTCAACATTCCCCCTCACATGTAGAAGTGGACATCTACACGTGGGTCATAACAAGATTGGACATCTAGATATAGATCGAAGACCACATTATGCATGTGATAAACGAGGCATACGCCGAACCAACTCTGACACTATGTTAAAGCCATATCCAACCTAAAAGTTCGAGCTGATAGATGGAAGCACTAGAATACTTATTAAGTGTTCAATTCGTCCATACACTTTTTATGTGTTGATAGTTTGTATAATTGCTTGAGTATTCTAATAAATCAAATGAGTATAAATACAAGTGTAATGCTGATTTGAATATCAGATATACAAAGATCAACCCAATCTAAAATACAAAATACAAATGGGAACTTATCTTATCTAACACACCCCCTCAGTCTGAACGGGAGGAGGCAGGACGTTCAGACTGGACCTGAAATCAGTGAATAGGACTTGCGGGAGTCCCTTTGTAAATATATCAGCAACTTGGGACCGAGAAGGCACATGGAGAACTCGAACATGTCCTTTTGCAACTTTTTCCCTGACGAAATGAATATCGAGCTCAATGTGCTTTGTGCGTTGATGTTGAACTGGATTACCTGCTAAATAAATGGCGCTAACATTGTCACAGTAGACCAATGTGGCCCGAGACAAGGGACAATGAAGTTCCAATAGAAGATTTCGAAGCCAGCAAGATTTAGAAACAACATTTGCAACTCCTCGGTATTCGGCCTTAGTACTGGAGCGGGATATGGTTGGCTGACGCTTGGAGGACCACGAAAGGAGATTATCGCCCAAAAAAACGCAATAGCCAGACATAGATCGGCGAGTGTCAGGACAACCGGCCCAATCAGCATCAGTGTAAGAAACCAGCTTGGAAGTCTTGGAGAAGTATAAGTGAAGTCCCAAATGAAGAGCCCCTTGTAAGTAGCGGACAATCCGCTTTATAGCACCCATATGTGAATCACGAGGGTCGTGCATATGAAGGCACACCTGCTGAACAACATAGGAGATGTCTGGCCTGGTGAATGTGAGATACTGTAGAGCACCGACGAGACTACGATACAAAGTCGGATTAGAGAGTGGAGAACCGGACGAACTACTCACTTTGGCCTTCGTATCCACTGGCGTAGCTGATGGAGAGCAGGAAATCATGCCAGCTCGATGTATAATATCCTCAGCGTACTTGCGTTGGGACAAGAACATCCCATCGGCTTGGCGTGTGACAGCAACACCTAAGAAAAAAGACAAGGGACCAAGGTCTTTCATAGCAAATTCCGAGCTCAGGGAGGCCATAAGAGATAGCCGAAGATCAGGAATCGAGGTAGTCAGAATAATATCGTCCACATATAAGAGAAGAAATGCAATATCAGAACCACGTCGATATATAAACAAAGAGTGATCAAATTTGCTGTGAGAAAACCCAATAGTGGAGACAAAATCAGTAAATCGCTGATACTAGGCCCGGGGAGCTTGCTTGAGACCATAAAATGAACGTTTCAGCAAACATACATGGTCGGGGTAAGTCGTGCTCCGGAATCCCATAGGCTGATGCATGTAGACTGTCTCACTGAGATTCCCATGGAGAAAAGCGTTCTAGACGTCCAATTGATGGATGGGCCAAGATCGAGACACTGCAAGACTGAGAACCATCCGAATAGTTGCATGCTTGACAACTGGGCTAAATGTTTCATCACAATTAATGCCAACCTGCTGGAAGCGTCCGTCACCTACAAGACGAGCTTTATAGCGCTCAAAAGAACCATCAGAACACCGTTTATGACGAAAAACCCACATAGACCGAATCACATTAGTATTAGTAGGACGAGGAACTAATTCCCATGTCTTATTTTTAATTAAAGCATTATACTCGTCAAGCATTGCTAGTTTCCAATGTGGATCGGCTAAGGCGAGGGAGGGATTTTTCGGGATAGGGGATGGGTCAAGAGAGGTATTAAGATTAAAAAGTACTTTAGGTTTGATAATACCTGCTCGGGCTCTTGTGGTCATTGGATGAACTGGGCGAGGTGGTGGAGGTGCCGGAGCGACAAATGGAGGAGGTGTGACGAGTTCTTTGTGAGTAAGAACAGGCCAGGGTGAGGCTATGGGAGCTGGTGATAGTGGGCCGGTTCTGGACGAGGTAAGGCTGTCGGGCTGGCCTGGATGGGAGAACGGGCCATGGGAGATGGACTGGCCTGGTTGAGAGAGCGAGCCATAGGAGATGGGCTGGTGGTGTCGGCCTGTTGGTCAAACAAAGGGAGCCGAAACAAAGGTGATGAGGTGTCATCCAGGAACGAATAATCAGCCTGCGATGGGTTAGATAAAGGAGAAAATGGGAATGCCGTTTCATCAAAAATAACATGTATACAGATAATGACCTTATTATTTTGGAGATCAAAGCATTTGTACCCACGGTGCTGCGTCGGAAATCCAAGAAAGACACATGGTGTTGAGCGAGGTTGTAACTTGTTGATGGTAGTGGATGGAAAAAGCGGGTAACAGAGACAACCAAAGACACGAAGATGAGAGTATGTTGGAGTACGATAATAAAGCATTTGAGTTGGAGAAGAAAAATTCAGTATCTTAGAGGGGAGAATATTGTGCAAGTAAGTCGACATATGTAGGCATGATGCCAAAAAGATGGAGGTAAAGAAGCATGAACCAGTAAAGTACGAACTATATTATTAACAGCTCGAATTTAACGTTCAGCACGACCATTTTGAGATGAAGTATGAGGACACGAAAAACGAAAAACCATCCCTGTAGACGCACAAAAGCGATGAAAAGGAGAGTTATCGAACTCTTTTCCGTTATCACATTGAAAACTCTTAATTGAGCAACCAAATTGAGTTTGAACAAAGTTACTAAACATAGTGAAAACAGAAAATACATCCGATTTAGCACCTAAGCGAAAAGTCCATAAAAAATTTGTGTAATCATCAAGCAACAATAAGTAATAACGATGGCCAGCAGAACTTAAAAATCGGGGTATTCCATAAATCCGCATGAATAATATCAAATGGAGCAGCAGTAGTGTTTGAGGAAGTAATAAAAGGCAATCGACAATGTTTTCCAAACACACAAGACTGACAGACAGAATGTTTAGAATTTGAAGAACAAGAAATTAAATGTTGATGACGTAAAGAATTAAAAACTGGATCACCAAGATGACCCAATCGGGAATGCCAAAGCTGAGGAGAGAAAACTGCAATGCGGATGGAGAAACAGAAGACACGGGACGAGTGACTGGATAGAGATCGCTGGAACTGTCACATCTCAACACCGGAGTGCCTGTCCGAAAATCCTTCACAGAAAAACCAAAAGGGTCAAATTCAACTGAAGCATCATTATCAGTGACAAAACGGCAGACAGAAACGAGGTTTTGAACAATGTTTGGGGTATGCAAAACATCATTTAAACGTAAGGACGAGTGCTTAGGTAAAAGGGGCAGAACCAGCAATAGGTATTGTATTACCATTACCAAGAATGACTTGACGAGTAGTACTTGAATTAAAATAAGGTTTTAGACTACCTGCGGTGGATGTCATATGAGAAGTAGCTCCCGTATCCATATACCAATTTGGATCTGGTTGCTGTGGGGTCAACGTATTCATGGCACTACTGATGTCCGTCGACATAGCCTGAGGGTGTTGGCCGAGTATACACTGCTGAGGCCAATATGCCCACGGAGGAGGACCAGGTTGCTGAGATGGGCATGTCCACGGCCCAGGTTGCTGGTTCCCCCAGTATTGCGGCCCAGAGTGCTGCTGGCCATAGGAAATTCGTCCATACAGTGAAGCAGACGCAGACCAGGTCGGCGAGGGGTTGGATTGCCAGCCATTAGACGAGTCGGTGGTTCGAGCACCTGACCGCCGTCTCCTACAAGAGTTCCGAGCAGGGGAAAGCCGTAGGTCTGCCATGGATGAGGGAGAACAGCAAGTGTATCATCGGCAAAAATAGAAGAAATATTGGATGTCGAAAATCAGAAATCGCTGCAGAAAACAAAATAATTGCAGGGTGCTATGGAATGTCCGATTCACAAACTGTTGCAGAAGAGAATTGTGATGCAAAACCTGCTGGTTCGCTGAAGTCGCAGGGTGTGATCGCAGCAGGGACTGAAGAAGTCGCGATTTGAGGAGGATTCGCGATTTGGTCTGCGTGATGGCAGCAACGGGCCTAGAAGGCGCGATTGGAGCTGGGCTTCACGGGCTTCAGAGGAGCTGGGCTTCACGGGTTGCAGAACGCGAACGACGAGTGATGCAGATGGAATTGCAGAGGTGATCGCGTCGCACACAGAACACAATCAGGGGAATCGCAAAGGTGCAGATGGAATCACAAATGCAATCAGCGATTAATGCAGATGGAATAACAGAGTGGATCGCAGCGAGTTGGGCAGATGGAATCGAAGAGTTGATCGCCGAAGCTGGAACAGCAGTAGCAGTCGTGATTGGCAGAGGGAATCGCAGAGGTGATCGATCGTGCAGCTGCTTGCACACACTCAACTGAAACTTGTTGCTGCAGGAGAAGCAAAAACGCAGCAGTAAGTCGCGTGAGTTGGAGACGGAGACGCGATCGGCAGAGAGGCGATCGCAAATTGGAGAAGGAGAAGTGCAGAAACAGAAGCGAAAAAAAAATCAAATAGGTTCTGACACCACGATAGTTTGTATAATTGATTGAGTATTCTCATTAATCAAATGAGTATAAATACAAGTGTAATGCTGATTTGAATATCAGATATACAAAGATCAACCCAATCCAAAATGCAAAATACAAATGGGAACTTATCTTATCTAACATGTGTGATTTATACTTCAACAACCATAGTTGCTAAAATATGGGCCTCAAAAATAGGCCCAATTTTTGACGGTAGAGATAGACAAACCAGTTTTGGAACTATGTTTGCTTGTCTACTTTTTTTTTTAGAGGAATACGATCCATATATTATAAGTTATAAGGGAAGCTAACACCATGAAAAATAATGCCTATCATCATGGGGTGAATAGAACAGGCATTAAAATAAAAGATCATTGGCCGAAATGTTTTACGAGGTTGTCTAAAACGTAGTACTAAAATAGCGTCCGAAAAAACCGGTACAACGAATCTAAACGGAAAGTGGGGACATAATAGGCCCCTTTCTAGAAGATTGAGACCGATACTATAGATTGTGCTCCAAGATAAAATTGCATAGACGGTCGAGACCACCAAAACAAACGTTGAAGCTCGAAAGTGTCGGTCTTGGCAGTCTTGTAACTAAGGACTAGGATGGCTCAAATGGACTATGCATCCTCCCGAGAAATTAATTGACGTCGTCCTCGCTCTAACGATAATGAGGGCCTTTAGAATTGTAAATTTACTGGTTCTCGATCTGGTAGGAGAATGTCACGCCGGTACATGGTGGAACTAATGCCACCCTATCTCTAGTGAGGCGTTATTACCGGCAGACCCCCCACTGGACCTCGAAGTCCTCATTGATCAAGGTGAGGGTGCGTTTACCCCTCTCTGGTTGAATTTTCCGTCCATTGGACCCCGACGGTCCCTCTAAGTCAGTGCTTAGAATTCGCATCGGATTAGAAATCATCCGAGAACTTACAACAAACAGTCGTGGATTGAAGCACCGGCCGACCATCAGTCGTGGATTGAGAACAAGGTCCCTACGATACCTGTCAACTCTACATTCAAAAGAACATCAGTCGTGGATTGAAGCACTGGCCGACCACTTCCGTTGCCTCCCCTCTGTCCCACGCCACTGTTATCGCTGTTGTCTTGCTACTATTATATATATAAGATAATGGAAAAAATATTTCTAAGTTGTTGTACCACTAATATATAGCTATAAATAGGATGAATGAAAAAAAAAATTCTCGCAGATTTCACAAGGAGCTTCAATTTTGTTGTATTACCCGAGATCGGGAAATAAACATGTAACTTGAGAGGTCGGGGAAGGAATAGCCTATCATTTGGCATTCGCGGTCATCATTTATCGGTTGCATCATCGGAAACTCAATTCCCGATGGTCGATGGACTCTCAGCCATGATGACAAAGTTTTGTTCCCTCTTGGAGGTTTGAACACAATGCGGAGGACTTGCTTTGGACTAGAAACCAAGAACAACCTCATCTTTAAATTGGTTATGACTCTGATTAGAGCCATTGTAAAACCCACTTCGTTTTAAAAGAGTAATAAACTATAATTTGAAACTTTGGGGTTGATTTTTGCAACAAGTTGATTTTGGAAAAGAAAAAGAAAAAAAAAGAGAAAAGAAAAAGGCAGACTGGATCAGGGCGAGATTTGAGCCAGATCGGGCCGATTTGTCAACCCACGTAGGCCCGGAGCGAGCCGACCCAATCTGCGTGAAGTCCGGTCCAGCACCGCCCTTTTTATAAGGGGGCAAAACCCTATACCTCTTCCTCGCGATTCAGAGACCTCGCCGTCCTCTCTCTCAAATCAGTCGCGCCAGCGACGTTTCTGGCATCATCCACTTCACCGGAACGACGCCGGAGCTCCTTCTCCACTTTCCCCGTGCCGGAGAACCAAGAAAACCCCTCATCTCTTCTTCTTCTCCCTCCTCGAACCAGACGAAGCCTCGCCGCCAAATCCCGACCCTCGCCGCGCTTGTAATCGGCGAACCCATCTACGGTGAGCATCTCCTGAACTAAATCTGCCCCCATCTCTTCTTCTCTGTGTATCTAGCTCGTACGAGCTCGTTGAGACGAGATCTGGAGCTGAGGAGCTCGCCGGAGCTCGCAGGTGCCAGATCTGGGATCTGGATGCCGGCAAGCTTCCTACGGCGCCAGTACCGAGCGTCATAGCTCGAAAACAACCCTGGCGACTTTCCCCCACCTTTCTCGAGTTTCTGACGCCCTCATCGCCGGCGAGAACCACGCTGGAGCGCCGCCGTCGCTGGATTCATAACGGAACCCTAGCCGTATCATAGTTGGACGAGCTGGGATCGGGCCTGGAACTACACCGAGATTGGGCCTTGGGCCTTAGCTCCGGTTTGGGCCTTGGGCCGGACTGTGTTTAGGCCTCAGGCCTGAACCTGGTTCGGGCCTCGAGCTCGGGCTGGATCTAGGGTCCGGGTCCTGAGCCGGGTTTGGGTCCGGGTTCTGGACCGGGTTCGGGCTCGGATCCGGGTCAACCCGACTTTAAAGAAAATTATTTTAAAAATCAGGTTAATTAACTATTTCATTAATTTAATTTGGACAGTTTAAAGGACTAATTGGACAATGAAAGGACCTTGGGATAGTACCGAGACTGATATCAGACTTTTTATCTGTTAAATCCAGCACGACTTGAGTTCGCCCGAGAACTTGGGTTTCACCCGAGAAGACGGAGTTGGCCCGGTCGTCAACAGCTAGGAGAAGTATTAGAGGAAGACCACAAGGTAGGGAAAGTACTAAACTCCTCGTTAAATAACGCTTAGTATGCCTACTAGGTTAATAAAATTGGAAAAGTCCTAGATTGCATATAGGATGCAAATAACTAGAATAATCGTCTTTCAATTACTAATAACCGGACGTGTCTAGTATGCATGCATAGGTTGTGAGCAACTAGTTTAACTCGCTTTCAATACTTGGGAAATTGCTTTACTGGTAGAGAGTCTGTGATGAGCCCTCGGATTAGTTGTGTTTGCCTCACTTGCTTTGTTTGCTTAGTTTAAGATGAATTAAGGGTCTAACGAAACTAGATAAATTGCATGACTGAATGATTGATTGAATGCTTGAATGACTGAATGATTGATTGAATGCTTGAGTGATTGAATGATTGATTGAATTTTTGAATGATTGAATGATTGATTGGATGCTTGAGTGATTGAATGGTTGAACGGATGATCGAGTATGACTGATTGTGCCAAATGGTACGATCAGGTGATCGATGGACCGATGGAACGTGGTTGGTAAGTATGATGGTAAGTATGATTGTGGGTATGAATCCCCTGTGGTGTGTATCGGTGAATTCATGAACTTCTAAGTTTGATTGTGCAATGTGTCGACCTGTTGGTCTCTTGTGATTGGTTAATCCAGCGGGATATTGATTAGAGGACCCTGCGGGGCATTGATTGGTTAATCCTGCGAGATATTGGTTGTGGACCCTGCGGGGCATTGGTTGGTTAATCCTGCGTGATATTGATTAGAGGACCCTGCGGGGCATTGATTGGTTAATCCTGCGGGATATTGGTTGTGGACCCTGCGGGGCATTGGTTGGTTAATCCTGCGGGATATTGATTGGAGGACCCTGCAGGGCATTGGTTGGTTAATCGTGCAGGATATTGATTGGAGGACCCTGCGGGGCATTGGTTTATTGGTCCTGCGGGACATTGGATGGTTTACCCTGCGGGGAATGGTTACTCATTGACTTACTCAAGTGTATGCGTCCTGCGGGAGCATTACCTTGGTTCCCTATGACATATGGTCCCTTGGGGGCATTTCCGAGAATCCCGACGATAAGCATCCCTCAGGGATTGTTACCGGTAGCCCGATGTATATGCCTCCTCTGGACCGAGGGAAAATCTGATGTGACACGAATACTCTTGTGGATCGGAGTATGTGATCCGACATGACACAAAGAGTATTGTGGATCGGAGGGTGGTGACTTCATGTCCCACGACATTAGTTAAACGTTCTATCTTCTATTGAGTGTTAATAAATGCATTGGTTACTTTATTTTCTGTGATTGTTACTGGCTCTTTGAAAGCGTTAAATACCCTTTTTATTCCCGTATTTCACATCTTCTTAGTTCTCCGTAGCCCGATTAAAAATGTGAATTTCTATTTGTTAAACTCAAAGACCGTTATCCTTAAGAATGTGATATTGTTCTTATCTTTCCTATGTTATAACATCATTTTGATTAAAGGTATTAATTGCAATATGTATTGTCAGGCTAAAGCTATTTTATTACTAAACTGGAGGTTAAATTGTTTATCTATTTTCCCTAGTGAGCGTAAGCTTACCCCTATTTGTTTTATTGACTATTTTACAGGCGTGCTTGTTAAGTACTGGATTCGAAGCTCAGGAGCTTCGGGATAGTCTGGGTATTCTATCTTAGAGACGTTGTGGGTCTTTAGATCGAACCTTATGTTTTTACATACTCTTTATGGAGCTTGACTCCTCATTACTTTTTGGAACACTTGTTATTTGAGTATTTTATTGGAATCTCTTGGGTATTTAATTGGTTTTATTATTAGTTTATTATTATTTAATTGTTAATTCAAGTTACGTTTCGAGTACGACCAAAACTGGATTTGGGGCGTGACACCCATTGCTGAACTTCCGAACATGGACTATCCAACGTTTCTAACAAATTTCTCCAACTATATCACCGTAGAACAACTTAGGACCCTTTTTATCTCTTATGGAATAATGTGTTGTAGACGCCGATTCTGGATTTGCTTCTAACGTAAATTTATATGTCTTTGTGCACTTCGAAAGGTCTGACGACCTAGTTAACGTTGTTATGGATTTGAATGACACTTAATTTGGGGATCAAAAGATCAGGGTTGAATTGGATATTGGGTTGGTTTTCAAAACGCAGTAGCAATTGTTTCGTGTGTTTTAAACTTTGGCTCGAGTAATTATAGAATCCGATTTATTTTGAAAAAGTTGCTTCACTTATATGAAGTTTACCACAATAACTTTTATTTTATTTGTTTGAAACAGCTTTTTTCACATTCATATGGACAAGGTTTTATTTATTTAATATAAATATGACTTACTTAGACCCTGAAGTAAGCCCTTACGCGGATAATGAAACGCTCAATAGCGCCCTCATTTTCTAGCTGGCCGGAAGTTCTCATCCGACAAGAGTAAGGTGGATCTGGTGCCATTCTTCTCCTTATGTTCGAATCTCATATCCTTGCATTACGATTACCATGCCATCTGCAGTCCCTGTGACAGAAAGGTGGATATTAATCCGGCCAGATCAAAGCAGGGAGGTCGCGGAGGCAAAGAAGATCAACCAGCACGAGCTCAGGTATAGAAACGGCCTGTCAAAGCTACCCGGGTAGATGACGGCGTCGACCAGAGCACTACAACAACTTTGGGAACAGAGGAGGGGAACCAGCTTTAGACTGTCACTGGTCCTCCTTCTATCCTTGTGATGCCTGCAGATCCAAAGGAAGACGCTGATGTGCATCGGGGAAGCGTTGCAGATCACCGGCGACAGATCAGAGCACGTTTTGTGGTGAGTGAAATGGAGGTCTACGTCCGCAATGTGCCATTTGCTGCAACAGAGGAGTCTTTCAAGGGCATGTTCATGCCTTTTGGTGTCATCGAATCCCTTTCCTTGCTGAAGCGTCCGAACAAGAAAGGTTATTTTTTCGGGTTCGTTCGTTTTTCTTCGCCTTCTTCTACTTCACATGCAATAGAATCATTGAATGGGTTCAAGCTGAATGGCCACGTCCTCTTGTTGGCTTTTTCCCGGCGTCGTCTGAGTTCTCCGGCGATTGATTCAGACGGAGTCATAAAATAGAGCATTGGCTCTGTTTTGCGTGTCGATATGGAAAATCGATCCGGGGAGTTGCTTCCGACAAGTTGCGAGGGACAGGAGGGTCTTCGCGAGTCCAGCGTTCAGGTACAATCCTCTCCACCGGCGCCGGCGAGCCCTATTCCGTCTCAGCATGCCGTTGAAATTAATTCTGGCGTTGATTCCGGTGATTCAGCAATCAATTCAGGCGTTGTTTCCTTGATTCAAGGGACGAGATTCTCGAAGGAGTTTCCTCTTTCGAATTCAAATCGTATTGAATTAGGATTGATCTCTCCGAAGATCACGGCTCCAGTAGAGTTGACCCCGTGTGCGACTCAGGTGCATGGAATTGGTCGTGCAGGTGGGCTTGCAGATCAGAGTGGGCTGGGGGATGCTTTCCATGACGAACATGGGGCTAAGTCAGGGTTTAGTATTGGAACGGGCTTAGATCAGGTTGTTGGGCTTGTTTTGGATGTGTCAATGTTATGCCCATCTGAAAAATCACTTTTGTTGACCCGTGTTGATCCAAGTTTGACTACGGTTTGTAATCGTATTGGGACTGATATTGGCTCATTGAGTTCGAATTTCGTGGTAAAGGATAATCTGCCTTGAGTTGGTGAATCGAGCTTGGAAGGAGGCCTTGGAGAAACCGGTATCTAAGGTTGTGCCAAAGAAACGTGGACGTCCAAAGAAGGGTCACTCGAGGATGATTGCACAACCCATCGTTGTTTATCAGACAAGAGACAGGACATCTACTGATAAAGGGGTTAAAATGGGGCGCTTCACGGTGGAAGTTGCCAAAAAGGATAGCACGGGCATGTGGAGCTACAGTTCGAAAGTTGGGCATAAAGTTGTTGACCTTTGTGCCTTGGCGCTTGAAAAGGATGCCGAGAGTAGGACGGTCACAGAACCGACTTCAGCTCTAACTCATGTTCTGATTTCTAACCGGTTTTTTTTTGTTTGAATCTGGATAGGAAGTAGGCAAGTTGTTTTTTTTCTTTTCTTTTCCTCTGTTTTGCTCTTCGGAGCTGTAATGGTCTGAGGAAAAGATCCTTTTTGGATCCTTTCCTGCTTTGTTCTATAACCTTATAGAACATTTGCTTAATGAAACTTTTAGCCTATCAAAAAAAAGACCTAGACCCTGAAGCGCAAATCTCTCTCTCTCTCTTTCTCCACATTACCTCTTCTTCTAAAAATGGCCTCCTCTACAAACAGCAAGGGTATAAATTGTTGGGTCTCGAGATTGTGGACTATCACGCCCTAAATCCGGTTTTTATCGGACTCGAGACGTGAGTTTAAATAAAAGATAACTAAAGCAGTTTAATAATAACAAAAGTTTCAGATAGTAGTTTAAAAACTCCAAAAATAACGCGAGTCAACAGCTCGTCAACAACAAAAGGTAACTTAGTTTAGAAACAGTAAAAAATGTATGTCTCTAGACACTAGCCAAGACCCTCGTCAGCTCCCAAACTTCGAGAATCCTGCTAATACTGATCCCACTCAACACCTGAAAGACAACAAGGTAAGGGGGTGAGCTTTCGCTCAGTAGAAAAAGTAGTTAAGGTTATGAACGTCAGTTCACTACCACGAGTAACCGTCCAATTAGGGCATACTAGCAAAGCATAACTAACAGCAATGCCCACGGTACAAGTACCAACCACCAAACACTCTCGCACGACCATAATAACACATGAACCCACGCACAAATCCAACCAACACACAACGAACACACAACATCACAACACATAACTTAGTACAACCGTTCCCAACATCACCAGCTATCACAACCCGTCCCATTTATATCGTACCGGAACACGAAGCATCGGTCCCAACATCTTCCCGTCACCGAGACTCGGGGTAACATACCTGACCGGCAATACATTCAGTCGGATGTCTTCCCGTCACGGAGACTCGGGGCCTCACGCATAACGGACCGGCACATACCTCGGTCGTACGCCTTCCCGATCCACATAGCATCGTGGTAATGGTTACACCATCCATGTCCTCGATACTTTACACCGGCATACTCTCTCAGTGTAGGTATCGCACATGACACACCTTTTCTTGGAACACACATCAAGAGGATAACACGCAGCACAAAGCCATGGTCCGACCACGGTATACCAACCGAGTCGACTCACCATAACACACAAATCGGTCTATCACTCACCCGATCATGTCACAATCAAAGATTCACATCACACCAAACACGGCACACTTTCCCACACATAGCCACAACATGCTCACCGAGTATAACATAACATGTTTCTTAATCTTATTGACACTAAGTCACACATCATGCATTTCAATCAAAGATCATGGCATCAATCATCACGCAACCCTAAGGCTCGCATGGCCATTCTACCAGCACGACAATTTCCCAAGAATTGAAAGCAATGAAACTAGTGAATCACATCCTACATGCAAACTAAGACTCGTCCGGTTATTATGTAATTGAAAGCGGTTATTCTAGTGAATCACATCCTATATGCGAACTAGGACCTTTCCTCTTACTATTATTCTTATACATGCATACTAGTAACTTTCCGTAATTGAACCGGTATTCGCTACTTTCCCTACCTCAAAATAAACAACGATCAACTCCTAGATGCTGACGTCCTGCCTCGCTTCCCCCTCCACTTCACGGGATCCAAGTGCCTCCTCCGCCGTCACGCTCGGCTCCAAGGTCTTGGATCACAAAACAAGTACTCGAATTAAAACTAATTCAGTTGCATTAAGAACGAGAAACAACTAAATTAAGCCCGAAAGTCCAAGATAGGCTAAGACGGAAAGTGGGCCGGAGAAAGGCCCAATCCAAATCTGTCACCGTTTGGGTCACGGATCCGTGGGCTGCGCCGTCACGGTTCTCCTCATGGAGCCGTGACTAACGTCGTCACGGTCTCCCTCACGGACCCGTGACTGACGTCGTCAGGGTCTCCCTCACGGAGCCGTGACTGACATCGTCACGGTCTCTCTCACGAAGCCGTGACGCCTCCCGTCACGGCTCCCATCATGGATCCGTGACGGTTCAGCACTGCTCCATATTCTTCTTCCTCAAGACGCGATTTTCCGAAAAATAACCCAAAAACCTCCATTGATGACCACCCAAAGCTCCAAAAACAGCCCCTAAATGTCTCTACTTCAAATCCCACCATGGGTATTCATCAAAACTCCATAAATACGAATTAAATCCAGGGTAAACTACAAATGCATACCCTTAAGTATGTACGTTTAACCGATGAATACCCTGAAGTTTAAAGTTAACCGATGCATACCCTGAAGTTACGAGTTGTAACTCAAAACCCCTGTGTTAGCTAAAATGACGAAAATACCCTCAACTACACTTGAATAATTATGTTAAAAAATTATTTGAAAATTACTTTTGTTATATATATATATTTACTTATTAACTGACTTCATTTTTATTTAAAAAATCACTTCATTTATATTTTAAAAAATCATTGAGGGTATTTTCGTCATTTTAGCTGACAAAAGGGGTTTTGAGTTACAACTCGTAACTTCAGGGTATGCATCAGTTAACTTTAAACTTCAGGGTAATCATCGGTTAAACGTGACAACTTCAGGGTATGCATTTGTAGTTTACCCTTAAATCCATCATCTAACATCAAATTTCTTCCAAAACTTCATCATCCAAACCCCAAACTCCAAACTCAACCAATGTTCATCAATTTTCTCCAAAATCCTTAAAAACGAAAAGGGAAGTGGGATTTACCTTGAGAATGAAGAATAGATGAAGAATCAAGAGTTTTTGAGAGATTTTGGGTAGAAAAAGGCTTCAAGCTTCCATTTTTCCTCCTTTCTTCTTCTTCAAGTCTCCAAAACCAACTTTCTTCTCTCTCTCTCTCCCAATTTCGGCCACAATAGAATAATGGCTGAAAAGTGACCCAAGTGAGGGCTTTAACCTACTCTTGAAATGTCCAATATGCCATTTTACAACTTTGCCTTCTATGCCCAAGTTTTTGAGGTTAAAATGGTCTTTAGACCTTGTTTCTTCTCATCCAAGCCACTATAGACATGTGTCCATAGTGGGGACCACCTCGTTCAAATAAATCCAGATCTCTAAAATTAAACGGGGTTAGCCCTTAATTGGCCTGCGTTTGACCGAAAATCACCCCCTATTGACTTTACCCAATATTACACTCATCAGAAAGGAAACGGCCCAACTAAGCTAATCTTGATGACGGCTAAGCTTTTTGGGCCCCAAAAAGGTCCTGAATGACTCCCGAAGTCATCGGTTGACTTTTCCGGCAAGAAGTTAACTCTCGCCGAAAACCTCCGGTTCGACCGGGATAGACTGGGGGCGGTTCTGACATGGACAAAAGAAACATGAAACGCAGCGGAAATTAATCACGAATCAATTGAGAAGAAGCTACCAATTATTGAAAAAGAAGACAGAAAATTCAACAAGAGTTTGTGTGCATTATCTTCTTGTTTCGATGAGAATTGAGAAGAAGAACACCAAACTTTGGATGGATTGATCCCCTTGGACGCCTACGTATCCTTAACAAAATCAAAGCCGATGTAGTTCTTGCGTTTGTAGAGTCAAGAACATGCAACAATGGAGCTTGCTCCTCTTAGGGGTGTTCGGCCAAAGTGGGAGAAAAAGTGAAGTTGTTATCCAAAAAAGTTTCCCAAGTCTTTGCATGTGTTGAAATGCCAACACTCTTTCATGTTGAGTTAAGTAGATTGTGTTATCTCATTTAATCCCCATCAGGAGCCAAGTGTCCATGCAAAAATGCAAGGTGGACTTAATAAACTATGTTAGTTTATTAATTAGTTGAAAGTGGGTCCAACCCACTTTGATCAACAAGACTACTTAGTAAACCTTTGACCTTTAGTTCTTGTTGAGCCTAGGCTATATGGGCCGGCCATGGGCCTCTCCGAGAGAGCTCATGCTGAGCCCATCATGTCCTAGACATCCACTATGGCAATCCCCGACACGACCCCTTCTAGGACAAGTTACGTTATGTCTTATCGAGTTTACAAACCTTTGGTGTGACACTTAGGTCTACGCATGTCGGTAAGATCAATATAAAGTCCCACTTTACTTGATCTTACCCGATTGTTACCTAACGAGACTTATTTTAGCCTAACACTGCATAACGAATCAACCTTGTCGATTTTGGCATTCCCATCGTCCTTGTCATTATCCTTTTATCTTTGATATCCTTATTGAGATAAGGCAAAAAGGCGTAATCCTTATCATCCTCAGTCACTTTTCCTTGATATGTGAGATGAATGAATGTATGATACCCGGTATCATGTGCATGACCATGCTTTTCTTTCAGTCACTCTTGATCAAGCGATCGAGAACCAGATTTCTTACCCATACCATTGTATGAGGGATAAATCCCTTAGCCATCTGTACGAGCCGCCCCCGGTCGACCCTGGTCGAACCGGTGAAATTCGGCGAAAGTTGACTTTTTGTTGGAAAAGTCAACTGATGACTCTGGAAGTCATTTGGGACCTTTCCGGGACCCAAAAAGCTTAGCCTTCGTTACGGTTAGCTTAGTTGGGTCGTTTACTTTCAAACGACTATTTTTGTGAAAAAGTCAACCCGGGGTCAAACTAGGTCAAATTAGGGGTCTTAATGAATTAATTTAAGTCATGCTGAGATATTTTGGGTAGAGGTGGACCCCACATGGACACATGTACATGGTGGCTTGGGAGAGAAGAAAGAGTGGAGAAATGACCCAATTACCCTTAAATTTTGGACATAAGAGGCAAATGAGCAAGGGGGCAAAGGGTCTTAACTCAATTAGGTTTAAAGAGGCATGGAGCAAACATTTCAGCCCATTTACAAGTGTTGGCCGATTTTTTGAGAGAAAGGAGAGAGAGAGAAAAGCCATTGAAGCTTGAAGAAGAAGAAAGGAAAGAAAGGAAGAGTCTTTCATCTCAAATCTCCTCAAAAACTTCATTTTCTTCTTCCTGTCTCTATTCTATAAGGTAAGTCTTCAATCAAAACTAATTTTGATGAAGTTTAATCTATGGGTTGGGTAGATGAAGCATGAACTAGGTGTGGGTTCGAGTTTTTGTTGTGTAGATGATTGAATCATGGAGAAAATGAGGAGATTGTGGTAGAAATCAATTAGGTTTTGTTGTTTTTGATGAAACCCAACATGGGTGTTGAAGTATTGAGGTTTTGGGACTGTATTGGAGGTTTTTGGCTGATAAAATGGAGTTTTGAGGGTTTAGATTTGTGGAGAAGAAGCTGGAGGAAGAAGAAGGACGGAACAATTAGACCCGTCACGAATCCGTGACGGGCACCGTGAGGGAGTGCATCACGGCTCCATGAGAGAGGCCGTGACGTCACCCGTGACGGGGAACATCACGGTTCCGTGACCCGAACCGTCACGGAGTCTGTCAAGGCTCCGTGACTCAAACCGTGACAGATCATAATCGGGCTTTTTGGGCCCATTTTAGTTGTTTTCGTGTAATTAGGACGGTTATCTATAACCGAGCCTATTGGGGTTGAAATTGGGTTGTTTCCTCTTTAAACCGTCCTTGAATTATCGTTAATTCTCGTGTTACTTTGTGATCCTAGACTTCGTTTCCGAGCCCGGAGGAGGAGGCCACGAGGCAACTCGCGTTGACTAAGCGTTTGGATAGCGATTGAGGTACCAAAAAGTAGCGGATACCGGTTTAATTGCGTATAGTTACTAGTATGCATATAGGTTATGAACAAATGATATAATTGTAGAATTGCATGTAGGATGTGAGGAACGAGTGTAGTCGTGTAGAATGAGGGATAACTTGCGGGCCAGGTCGTGCCCGTAGGTTTGGGATTGTTGTGCTGTAGTAACACATGTGAGTCCTTGGTTGGGCCCGTAGGATTGCGTGTTGACTGTGTTGTTGTGATTGATGACTTGTAATGCTTGATATGTCGTATATCAATTATTAAGTTAAGGATCATGATATGGTATGCTCGGTATGATATGTTGGTAGGATATGTCAAGTATGATATATTTTGGTATGACGTGACCTAATGCCTTGTGATATGATCAGGTGATTGATAGACCGATGTGATGTGTTTCGGTAAGATGTTAGTTGAATTATGACCTTCTGATATGTTTGAGACATTCATGGGTGTGATCCGATATGATATGTTCCGAGATGAGGTGTTCCGGTACGATACCTACATCGAGGGAGGATTCCGGTGTAGGATGTCTAGGCCGAGGATGTTGTCCCACGTACGCGGTCCCCTAGGGCTAAGGGTTCCGGTACGATACCTACATCGAGGGAGGATTCCGGTGTGGGGTATCTAGGCCGAGGATGGTGTGATTTGTACCCCAATGTTGTGTGGTCCGAGAAGATGTCCGACTGAGGTGTGTGCCGGTTCGGTATGTTTATTATGAGTTGTACCCCAATGATGTGTGGTCCGGTACGATATGGTTGAGCCGTGCTATGGAAGCCGACGACGGGGGGGGGGGGGGGGACTGTTGTACGGGACTTGGGGTTGTTTTACTGTGTGTTGTGTGCTTGATGTTGGGTAATTGATGTGTGTAAGTGTGGTTATAGTCATGTAAGTATGGTTTGTGATTATGTGATTTCTGTGGATGTTGTTAGTTGTTGTGCTTTGCTAGTATGCCCTAATTAGACGGTTACCCGTGGCGGTGAGCGGATTACTCATCACCTTAACTACTTTTCCCTACTGAGGGAAAGCTCACCCCCTTCTTTACTGTTCTACAGGTTTTGAGTGGGACTTGATCTAGAGGATGTCTCGGAGCTTGGGAGCTAGCGAGAGTCTTAGTTTTATTTGGTCTAGAGACGTACTTTTCTCTTGTCATTAAACATCTTTATTACTTGTTTTCAAGCTGTTGACTCGTATTGTCAGAATTATTGGTTTGGATGATCATTTGAAGTTTATTTCCTTAGTTCACGTCTCGAGTCTGGTCAAAACCGGATTTGGGGCGTGACACCGTCTCCTGTGTCACTCATGCAGTCATTCCCTAAACCAATTTCTAGCCGTTATGGAAGCCCAGTCACGGTGCAACGTTAGGCTTTCAGGTCAAACTCAGTTTTTTACTGCATAGCTACCACAGAAACTCCTCGGTCTAAGGATACCTAACAAGCTACAACTCTGAATATGTTCGTAACTTAATCTACGAAACATATTCAGGTCGGGTCGTATAATATCATGTCCCACATCATATGTATGATCAGTCTCCAGAACCCTTTCCAATGACCAATATAACGTAAGCCATCAAGAGTCATCTTTCATACTAGTCGCTTCTAATGAAGACTATTGACTTCGGACCTTATCGAGTGTGATCCATCTTTATCTATTGTTTTATTCACATGGTGGGAACAGATCGGAAACACACACTTAAGTAATATGAAAGCCTCTTTGATATATTTCCAATGATGATATTTACATTTATACATTTACGATTGGACTACGAGCACTAAGACTAACAATCTCCCATTTTCCCTAGTTCCAATCTAAACTCCAATCTATTCCCATTGACCTTACATGCCTTTTGTGATTAGGTAACGAAAGTGCCTTGGTGAAAAGGTCGGCTATGTTATCATCTGTTTCAATATACATGATCTTCACATCGCTCGGTTCAATATTTCTCAGATGAGGTGACACCGCCGTAGTACATGTTTGGATTTGTTATGCTATTTGTTGCAAATTAGGTTAACCGGGCTAGATGAGGTTTTGATTACACGCAACCCTACTGTGAACTTCCTAATCCACACAACCTCATTAGTTGCCTCTACAACCGTTCTGTACATGGCTTTTGTCATGGAGTCAGCGACGGTGTCTTGTTTCACGCTCTTCCAGCTGAAAGCTATGCCATTCAGCGCGAACACTTATCCTGATTGACATCTAATGTCATTTGGATCTGTCTGGAAAATAGCGTCTACATAACCATTAATGACTAGTTAAGAATCATTCTTTCCCCCGTATACCAGAATCGCGTACATAGTTCTTCTCAAGTATTTGAGAATCGCTTTGACCGTTATCCGGTGTCCCTCACTGCGGTTAGATTGATGTTTGCTGATACAACTCAAGGTATACGACACATCCGGCCTCGTGCATGTCATGACATACATGATCGATCCTATCATCGAAGTGTATGAGATTCGACTCACTCTTTTCAGCTCATCACGTGTCTTAGGACACTGAGTTTTGATGAGGAGAATACCATGACATGCAGGTGTCATGGTATGACTTAATCCCAAGACCCTCTTGGAATCGAGCATTGAGAACCTACTCAACACTTTGTTCACTTATGTGTTATGACTTAATCCCAAGACCCTCTTGGTGCGATCTCTATATATCTTAATCCCTGAGATATAAGTAGCATCGCCTAAGTCCTTCATCGAGAGACACTTCCCTAACCAAGCTTTAGTCTCGTGCAAGGTTGGGATGTCGTGTTTTAATTAGTAGTATGTCATCGACATACACACCAGAAAGGTAATTTTACTCCTGTTTGTCTTCTTGTAAACGCAAAGTTCATCATCGTTCTTGATAAAGCCAAATCCAATTACAGCTTCATCAAAACGAAGGTTTCAACTCCGAGAATCTTGTTTTAATCCATAAATAGATTTCAAATACTTACAAATATTTCCCTTATTCTTCGGATCGACAAAACCTCCGGGTTGAGACATATAAAAGTCCTCCAATAAACTTTCGTTTACGAAAGCGATTTTGACATCCATTTTCCATATCTCGTAATCATGATACGCAACTATAACAAGAAGATCCGGATAGATTTGACCATAACCACTAGGGAGAAGGTTTCTTCATAGTCAATCCCTTGGATCTGCCTATAACTTGTCGCCACCAATCGGGCCTTGTAGGTCTGAGGGATTCCTTCCATGTTCATCTTCACTTTGAAGATCCATTTGTATCTGATGGTTCTTACACCATCGATAGTATCAACCAGCTACCATACTTTGTTGTCAGACATGGATTGCATTTCCTCCCTCATGGCTCCAGCCATAACTAGGAGTAGGGCCCGTGCAGGGCTTCCTGAAATGTAGCTGGATCATCGTGATTTAGCATAAGCTCATCGTCACCCCCAGAAACAAAGACACATATGTCGCAGGTAGACGATTAACCCTTTTAGATTGCCTTAGACCTTCTGTAATCGTTGCAGGAACTAGTTCTTGCTCTACGACCAGTTCAGGCTCTTCTATTGAGTTATCGAGTCATTTAGAGACATCTATACCATCTTTAATTTCTTTCAGATGTACAACCCTCCCAGTAACGTCTTTGGAAACAAATTCCTTTTCCATAACGACCCCACCTCGACCGACGAACGTTGTGTTCTCGCTGGGTTTATAGAAGTAGTACCCCTTTGTTTCTTTTGGATACCTAATGAAGGTGCATTTATCAAATCTTGGTTCGAGCTCAGTAGGACGTAATCGCTTCACATAAGCCTCGCAACCCCAAATGTTTAGAAATGAAAAAAACAGGCTTCCTCCCGTGCCATTTTTCAAATGGTGTCTATTCCACAATCTTCGTTGGAGCCCAATTCAAAATGAATGCAGTTGTCTCCAAAGCATAACCACATAAAGAGATTGGGAGATCAGTCCTAATGATCATGGACCGGATCATATCCAATTAAGTCCGACTTCTCCGTTTGGACACACCATTCAACTGTGATGTTTTAGGAGGAGTCCATTCGGAAAGGATCCCACTTTCTTCTAGATGATCCAAAAACTCTATGATCAAGTATTCTCCACCTCGATCCGATTGAAATGCTTTAATACATTTTCCGAGCTAGTTTTCTACTTCAGTCTTAAACTCTTTGAATTTATCAAATTCTTCATACTTATGTCTCATTAAATAGACATAACCATATATACTGAAGTCGTTATTAAATGTAATAAAGTAGGAAAAACCCCTCTTGGAAAGTGTACTCATTGGTCCACAAACATCCGAGTGTAATAGCCCCAATAAGTCACCCGCCATTTCATCGCGACCGATGAAGGGCGCTTTGGTCAGTTTGCCTGTCAAACAAGATTTGCATATATCAATCGAATTGAATTCTAATGGACTAAGAAGTCCGCACTTGTTAAGGGATGATATGGGTTTCTCATTTATGTGGCCTAAACGATAGTGCCATAATAGAGTTTGGTCTAAATCATCGGACTTAGACCTCTTGGTATTTACATTGTATATAGAGCTTGAGGCATTGTTATTCATATCTAATATGTACAATCCTCCAACCAATTTGGCACTACCAATTTGACGGTAGAAGCATACATTCTCGATCTCCTTCCCTTTCCTTGAGGACTCCGCGGTAATATGAGGGTTAGGATGCTTCAGATGCCTTATCTTCCCTGCCAAGTGCATAGGGGTCATGCCTTCGCCACTAATAGTTCCCTTACTCTTGAAACTATTTACCTGTCTGACTATCAGAACATCCTTGGATCCCTGATCCTTGACGCTCTTTTCAGTAGTTACTAGCATGTTGTGCATGTTATCAGTAGAACACAAAAATGGAGGAGGAAACAAGCCAAACCCGAAATGGCCATGGAAGAGGGAGAGAAAAATGTGTTTCCTATTCTTGTCTTGTGTTTGTTATGTTGAAAAAAGATGAATTAAACATAACAAAACCCATACTTGTCTAACTAAAGGCATGGGACAAGTATGGTGTCAAGTAAGGTGTAAATAGGACAAAGTATGGCAAGACAAGATTGGGTTAGGTGGTGAATCACCAACACCTTAATCCTTGTCTTGCTTACTTAGTACTAATTAATCAAGACTTGATTAATTAGTTCTATGGGCCTTGGTTGCATGGGCCTTTCATGGGCCTCTTGGAACATGGCCCGTGGCCATTTCTAACGAGGTCCCGTGATTCGCTCATCGCCTCCAAGCCTTCCATACCGAAAATGTCCAACATTATCCGACGCGATCAATCCCAAGACTCCAAGCCTTGTCTCGATCCGTAAAGTCCTATTCACGTACGGGCACATGACCCAAAACCCAGTTTTGGTCATGTCCCGAGACAACTCCCTTTTGGCCATTCTCCATAAATGTGTCAATGAGTTTCATCCTCCGGTGTGACCCTTAGGTTTATGCATGTCAATAGATCAACGTAAAATCCCATTTTACTTGATCCTATTTAAGTGGCAACTAACGAGACTTTAGTATTGCCTGACACTACATAACGAATCGACCCTGTCGATTCTAACCTTTCCGTCGTCCCTGTCATTATCCTTTTATCTCCGATATCCTGATTGAGATAAGGCATAGAGTCGTCATCCTTATTATTCTCAATCACCGTTCCTTGATATGTGAGCTGACTGAAGATATGATACCCAGTATCATGTGCATGGCCATGCTATTCTTCCAGTCACTCTCGATCAAGTGGCCGAGAACCGATATCTTTCCCATACCTTAGTATGAGGGATAAATCCCTTAGCCGTCTTTCGTGTCACTCATGTAGCCCGTCCCCAAGCCAATCCTGGCCGTTATGGAAGCCCTGTTACGGACAACGTTAGGCTCAGGTCAAACTCAGTTGTTGACTACATAGCGATCACAAAGACTCCTTGGTCTAAGGATACATGACAAGCTACAACACTGAATATGTTCATGACTTAATCTATGGCACATATTCAGGGCGGGTCGTCCAATATCATGTCCCACATGATATCTATGATCAGACTCCGGAATCCCATTCCAATGACTAACAGAACGTAAGCCATAAAGAGCCATCTTTCATACTAGTCGCTTCTAGTGGAGCTTTGTTGACTAGGGACCCATCGAGTGTGATCTATCTCGATCTATGGTTCAATTCGCATGGTGGGCATAGATCAGAGCACACATCGATATATTACTCCAACACATAAGTAATATAAAGCCGCTTTAATTTTATTGCTAACGATGATATATACATTTGGACATTTAGGATTGAACTACGGGCACTAGTTCAATCCTAACAATCTCCCACTTGCCCTAGTTCCAATCTAAACTCCAATATGTCCCCATCGACTTTACATGTCTAACATGTTCAGGCAGTGACACTGCCTTAGTCAAAGGGTTGGCTATGTTATCATCTGTTGCAATATCGGTTATCTTCACTCCACCTCAGTTCAGTATTTATCTGATGAGGTGGATACGCCGCAGTACATGTTTGGATTTGTTATACGATCTAGGCTTTTAGCTTGCGCAATGGCCCTTGTGTTGTCGCAAGATGGATTCACCGGGCTGGATGGGTTTTTAATTACACCCAGCCCTGCCATGAATTTCCAAATCCACATAGCCTCCTTAGCTGCCTCTGCAGCATCCATGTACTTGGCCTCTGTCGTAGATTCGGCAATGGTATCTTGCTTTACGCTTTCCCAGCTAAAGCTCTGCCATTCAGCGTAAACACATATCCTGATTGACTTCTAAAGTCATCTGGATTTGTCTTGGAAAACTAGCGTCTACTCATCCTTCGACGACTAGTTCAGCATCATCTTTCCCTCGGGTTAGAATGATGTCTACTGGTACAACATAAGGCTTACGAGACGTCTGGTCTCATACATGTCATGGCATATATGATCGATCCTGCCCCCAGGCGCATAGGATTTTCATCATCCTTTTCAGCTCATCAGGTGTCTTACGACACTGAGTCTTGCTGAGATGAATTCCATGACTAGTGGGTAAGAGTCCTTTCTTTGAATCGAGCATTAAGAACCTACTCAATACCTTGTTCACATAGGTTCCCTGAGTTAAATCCAAGACCCTCTTGGTCCGATCTCTACATATCTTAATCCTTAAGATATAAGAAGCATCGCCTAAGTCCTTTATTGAAAAACACTTCCTCAACCAAGCTTTAGTCTCGTGCAAGGTTGGGATGTCATTTTCAATGAGAACCAGAAAGGTAATCTTGCTCCCACTAGCCTTCTTATAAACGCAAGATTCATCCTCGCTCTTGATTAAGCCAAATCCAATTACAGCTTCATCAAAACGAAGGATCCAACTCCGAGAAGTTCGTTTCAATCCATAAATGGATTTCAACAACTTATAAATCTTTCCTTTATTCTTCGGATCGTCAAAACCTTTGGGCCGAGACATAAAAACGTACTCAGTCAAATTTCCATTTAGGAAAGCGGTTTTGACATCCACTTGACATATCTCGTAATTATGATACGTAGTTATGTCAAGAAGAATTTGGATCGATTTTGACCATAGCCACTAAGGAGAAGGTTTCCTCATAGTCAATCCATTGGATCTGCCTATAACCTTTCGCCACCAGTTGAGCTTTGTAGGTCAGAGGGTTGCCGTCCATGTCCATCTTCACCTTGAAGATCCATTTGCATCCTATGGTCCTCACACCATTGATGGGATCAACCGGTTCCCAGACTCGATTGTCCGACATGGATTGTATTTCCTCCCTCATGGCTCCCAGCCATAACTCGGAGTCGGGCCCATCCACGACTTCTTGAAAGGTGCCTGGATCATCGTGATCCACCATGACTTCATTGTCACCTCCGGATACCATATCTTGGAGGTGGAAGATTGACCCTTTCAAATCGCCTTGGACCTTTCGGAATTGTAACAGGAATTGGTTCTTACTCTACGAAAATCTCTGGCTCCTTTCTACTGGGTTGTCAATTGGTTTAGACAGATCTGTACCATCCTGAATTTCTTCGAGATGCACAGTCCTCCTAATGACGTCTTTGGAAACAAAACTTCTTTTCCATAAAGACCCCACCCCAAGCGACGAACACCATGTTCTCACTGGGATTGTAGAAATAGTATCCCCTTGTTGCTTTGGGATACCACACGAAGGTGCATATCTCAGATCTTGGTTCAAGCTTAGTCGAAACCAAATGTTTCACATAAGCCTCGCAACCACAAATCTTTAGGAAGGACAAAGCGGGCATCATCCCGTACCATTTTTTAAAATGGTGTCCCTTCCACACCATTCGTCGAAGCCCGATTCACTATGAATGCGGTCGTCTCTAGGGCAAAACCCCTAAAAGAGATTGGGAGATCAGTCCAACTAATCATGGAACAGACCATTGTCTAACAATGTCCGATTTCTCCGTTTGGCTACACCTTTCAACTACAGTGACCTAGGAGGAGTCCATTCCAAAAGGATCCCATTCTCTTTTAGATGATCTAATAACTCTGTGGTCAAGTATTTTCCACCTCGATCCAATCGAAGTGCCTTAATACCTTTGTCGAGCTGGTTATCTACTATAGTCTTAAACTCTTTGAATTTATCAAAAGCTTCAGACTTATGTCTCACCGAATAGACATAACCATATTTACTGTAATCATCAGTAAATGTGATAAAGTAGCTAAAACCCCTCCTGGCAAGTGAACTTATTGGTCTAAACACATTCGAGTGTATAAGCCCCAATAATTCACCCGCCCTTTCATCGCGATCGATAAAGGGCACTTTAGTCATTTTTCCCATCAAACAAACCTTGCACCTATCGATCGAATGGAATTCGAATGAACCTGAAAGCCCGCACTTCTGAAGTGCTGATAGGCGCTTCTTGTTTATGCGACCCAAATGACAGTGCCATAACAGAGTTATGTTTAAATCGTTGGATTTAGACCTCTTGGTATTAACGGAATATATAGAACTTGAGGCATTGTTACCCATATCTAATATGTACAATCCTCCAACCATGTCAGTACTGGTATAAAACATATCATTGCATAGAACATTGAAAACTCCATTTCCAATATTAACATTATATCCTTCCTTGTCAAACACGGATACAGATATAATATTCCTACTAAAAGTAGGTATGCAATATACATTATACAATACTAAGACAAGGCCTCTTGGCAAAGCAAGACTCATGGATCCTACAGCAGTTGCCACAACTCTGAGGTCCATTTCGTGCTTTCCAAATCTCTCCTACTTTCAGCCACCATATATTAGTGCATGTGTGAGATTCAGTCATGGTATCTAATACCCATGAATCTTTGGAAGTAGAGAGATGTAGCTCTATAGAGTTAATACCGATTGAAGGCACGGTCCCACCGCCCTTCCTTAGATCATCCAGGTTTCCTGATGAAGGCGCAGTCTTACACTGTCCTTCTTCAGATCATCCAGGCTATTTGATGAAGGCGCAGTCCCACTGCCCTTCTTCAGATCAACCGTGAACTTCCTGTAATCCCGGTTCCAATGACCAGGCTGTTGGCAGTAGAAGCAGACATTCTCAGGTGTCTCATCTTTCCTGCCAAGTGCGCATGGGCCCAGCCCATGCCACTTCCAATTCCCTTGTTGACCATCAGAATATCCTTGGATCCCAGATCCCTGAGATATTCTTCTCAGCAGTTAATGACACTTCATGTAACTCTGATATGGTCTTAGAGACAGCCTTCTCAAGGACATATTCTTTGCGTTCAGACTTGAGGACTATCCTCAAAATTCTGTACCAGTCCAAATAGTTTGTCCCATTTAGCTTGACCCTGTCAAGAATGGTTTTTAATGACAAACTATTAATGTTCGCTGAATTTGCCATTTGATCTACAACAGATAAAATTCAATCAGTAAACTGAATAAATTTTATGAAGATCAAGCTTAAACACCAACAATCGATTCTAAACCTTTAGAATCTGAAACCAAGATCCTTGATTCACTCGATTAAGCTGAACTAATGCTCACCACTTAATCGAGCTATGTAGGTAGGACTCCATCCAATCACATCCAATGTGACTCTTGGCTAGGGTATGCACTTATGTACACGGCTTACCCTATCTGTTACCCTAGCTCAACCTCAGGCTGAGAATCGTAGTCGGGTCCACCAATTTTCAACTATGGCCCGTCACTATGTAGGTGCTCCGCTAATGCGCACGACACCCACATATGTCGTCCAAACCTACTACCTCGCTTCCCCATGGATGCTCCGCTAATGCGCATGACACCCATAGGACGGGGAGGTAGTAAGGTGTTGATAATTCGGAGGTATCAGACATGACCCGTTTTTACTTGTCCGGTTGTGTTTAAAACTTTGACACATCCTAGATGCGATGAGCACATCAACTACATTCCAAATGCAATGATGCCTCAAATTACATCCAATGTAATTCTTCCTTCGAACCCGTCAACTACATCCAATGTAATGACGATTCTAAGGGCTCACACACAAGGATTAAAATTCCAATTTTATCTTTGCATGTGAGATGATATGCTCGGTAAATAAAGTTAAGCATGCAATTCTAAAACACATAGAATTAATCATGCATAAACTAAACCAAGCATAAAGCGATAAATATGCACATAATAGCCCCCTAAACGAACTCCCACTAGCTTCTTGAGCTCCATCGACTCCAAGCTGATGCCAACACCCGAAAAGCCACCAAATGACCTTTTCGCCCTTTCTTCATCTTGAGTAAAATATTACAATTTAATACACGACTCGCAGGTCGGGAATAAATAAATATTACAAACAAGTGGTTCGACGACCACACCTTGAAAGAATAATTACACGCTAACACTAACGGCTCGCAGGCCGTGAAAAGCGATAAATAATTAAATTGAGCTCGGGGCTATTATGTACACCATGCCAACATCACATCACACATCGTGTTATCAAACAAGCATGTTATCAAACATCATGTGATTTTCCGGTTTTAATTAATAGCCAGGTTTCGAAATTTTTTTTTTGATGCTCGGTTTATCGAAACCGTTCAAAAATGAAACTTTTGAACATTTGATCTTCGAGTTCGTCATGACGGTTCCAAACTCGTCATAACTAACAAAACGGTTTAGCCTTGGCATATCAACCATCCAATGGTCATGCTTGGCCTAGCTCCGTCCAACGGATCCCCGTTCGGTCTCGGTCTCGGTTTCGGCTCCCCGAGAGTCCCGCTCCCGAGACCCGAAAAATCAAACTTTTTTCAAAATTTCCAGATTTGAAATAATTTTCAAAAATTCATTTTACATGCATTAAATCCATAAACAATAATTTAAAACATGTTATCAATCAATTTAGCAAAACAACATGCCAAAAACGAAACTTTCAAGCAAAACCGAAACTTTGAACACCGTCTTGTGAATCCCGAAGGTGGCACGGCTCTGATACCACTGTTGGGTCTCGAGGTAGGGTTGGAGATGAACCAAATCGCAGCGGAAAATCAATAAAAACCAAGAGACGATTAAAACCATGAAACAACTAACAAAGAATGGATTCACAAGAGAAAAATTCAGCACTATCTCTTACCAAAACAAGAACACCGGTTAACGAATGATTGGCTTGAGTCTCCAAGACACCTACGTATCCACATGGGAATCAAAGCCACGTAGTTCTTCTCTTTGAGGAATCAAGAACACAAAAAGGGAGGAAACAAGCCAAACCCGAAATGGCCATGGAAGAGGGAGAGAAAAATGTGTTTCCTATTCTTGTCTTGTGTTTGTTATGTTGAAAAAAGATGAATTAAACATAACAAAACCCATACTTGTCCAACTAAAGGCATGGGACAAGTATGGTGTCAAGTAAGGTGTAAATAGGACAAAGTATGGCAAGACAAGATTTGGTTAGGTGGTGAATCACCAACAGTGCAACCCTAAGACGGTCTTGTTCATATCATGCATGAGGTAGTTCATTACACCCCACCATACGCACGAGGAAGGGAACGTAGAACCACGTCCGCTGCCATCTTGTTTTCAATATTAAGACCTCGTCTATTAATATGTTTGAGATGCCCCTTAGTCTTTAGGACATGAGGACCCACAGAGCTCCCTACTAACATTTTTCAGGAGAGAAGTTCATTGAGTACATTGTACCTTTCGATACGTTCCCTCTCCTTGAACATACCTTATATGACCCCCATTAAGGGATCCTCAAAGTACTCCATGAACTGCTCTTAGAAATTAGACTCCATGCAGCCCAGCATAATATACGCTACATCAATGACATCACTTAGTTCCTTTAGGTATGTATCCTTAACGAACCTTACATCGTTATTAGCTAGCTCCTCAGGGAAAGTCTGGTCTAAGACATATTCCTTGCGTTCGAATTTGAGGAATATCCTCAAGTTTCTGTCCCAGTCCAGGTAGTTTGTCCCATTAAGCTTGACCTTGTAAAGAATGGGTTTTAGTGACAAACTACCATTGTTCGTTGATGCATTTTCCAGTTGATCCACACGAAAAACAAAATTTAATCAGTAAACTAAATGAGTTTTATAAAGATCAAGTTGAAACACTGACAATCGATTCTAAACCTTTAAAATCTAAAACCAATTTCCTTGATTCACCCGATTAAGCTGAACTAAGGCTCACCCGATTCCATCCAATTACATCCAATAAGAATCTTGGCTAGGGTATGTACTCATGTACACGACTTACCTATCTGGAACCCTATCTCAACCTCAGATTGAGAATCGTAGTTGGGTCCACCAATTGACCCTAAGGCATCTCCATGGATGCTCTGCTAAGACGAGGAAGTAGTAAGTTGTTGAGAATCGGGAGGTATCGGACATGACCCGTTTTTAATTGTCCGGTGGTGTTTAAAGTTTTTGCACATCCTATATGTGATGACACATCAACTACATTCCAAATGTCATGATGCCTCCAATTACATCCAATGTAGTTCTTCCTTCGAACCCGTCTACTACATCCAATATAAAGACGGTTCAAGGGCTCACCAACAAACGATTAAAACCGATTTTATCTTTGCATGTGAGGTGATTCTCTTGTTAATTAAATCTAAGCATGCATTCTAGCCATACAACCATGCATAATTAAACCAAGCATAAATCATGTAAACGTGTACGCCATAGCCCCAAAACTATCCCAACCCGGTCTTGATCTTCTCCGACCTCAAGTCGACGACGTGAGCCTCCCACTCACCTTTAAAAGAATAATTACACGCTACAAATATCGTCACGCAGGCCAAAAAAAGCGATAAATTAAACTACCCGGGGCTATTATGTACACCATGCAAGCCATCACATCATACAGCGTGTTATGAAACAACATGTTATCAAATATCGTGTTATCAAACAACGTATTATGATTGATTTTAATTCATTCCGTTTCAAAACTAAAATTTTCAAACGTTCAATTTTGGGGCTCGTCATGATGGTTCCAACCTCGTCACAACTCACCAAACGATTTAGCCCTGGTGTTGCGACTATCCAATAGTAAAGAATCGGCCTAGCTCCGTCCAACGAAGCCCCGTCCGGTCACGGGATCAGCTCCCCGAGAGTCCTGGTCTCGTGACCCCAAAAGTTAAACTTTGTCCAATAAAATAAGATTTGATTTTAGTTTGAAAATCACCATTTTGATGAATTAATTCCACATGCAAGTATGTAAATCATGTTATCAATCAAGTACACACACAAACATGCAAAAATTTAAAATTAAAGGTTAATGTGCAAAAATCAGCACTTTAATAAAATTTCCAGCAAGCATGTTGGAAAAAATCAGATCCAAAACTGAAATTTTCAACTGTTGCAATTCCCGCTGGTGGCAAAGCTCTGATACCACTAAAGTCGACTTGGAGTCGGTGGATCTCGAAGGGCCAGTGGGAGGATGCAGGAAACGGCTTGGAGTTAGTGGACATCAAGAAGCGAGTGGGAGGTCCACGTCGTCGACTTGAAGTCGGAGAAGCTCAAAACCGGGTTGGGATAGTTTTGGGGCTATGACGTACACGTTTACTTGATTATTACATGGTTTATTTATGCATGGTTGTTTGGCTAGAATGCATGCTTAGATTTAATTACCAAGAGAATCACCTCGCATGCAAATATAAAATCGGTTTTAATCGTTTGTTGGTGAGCCCTTGAACCGTCTTTATATTGAATGTAGTAGACTAGTCCGAAGAAACAATTAAATTGGATGTAATTGGAGGCAATGAGATTTGGAATGTAGTTGATGTGCTCATCGCATCTAGGATGTGCAAAAAAGTTTAAACACGACCGGACAAGTAAAAACGGGTCATGTCCGATACCTCCCAATTCTAAACAGCTTACTACTTCCACGTCCTATGGGTGGCGTTTGCATTAGCAGAGCATCCATGGGGATGCGTTGTAGTAAGTTTGGACAACATATGTGGGTGTCCTTTGCATTAGCGGAGCACATATGTAGTGACAAGCCATAGTTGATAATTGGTGGACCCGACTACAACTCTCAACCTGAGGTTGAGCTAGGGTATCAGATAGGGTAAGTTGTGTACATGAGTATATACCCTAGCCGAGAATCACATTGGATATGATTGGATGGAGTCCTACATGCGTAGCTCAATTAAGTGGTGATCATTAGTTCAACTTAATTGGGTGAATCAAGGATCTTGGTTTTAGATTCCAAAGGTTTAGAATAGATTGTCGGTGTTTAAACTAGATCTTCATAAAATTTAGGGTTATATAGTTTTTGGTACCCTTATGTTCCGTCCACGAACGATTTAGTGTTTCGATGGAAGACCAATGCATTTTGGGTGTTTTGTGCAAGTGGACCGTCAAGAGGGTCAGTTTTGTTCGCTCCGGAATATATGAATGACTGGTCTTGTTTTGTAGGTCTTGAAAAGAGTAATTTTTTGGCTCAAGAACGAGATCAATCGGAGTCCAAACGAAGGCGGAGGGAGCAAAATAGGAACTAAAAGGAAGGACCTCATCATGAGTTGACACGTAGCGCCACCAGCCAGCCTTTCGCCCTCCTTCTGTCACGTGGCGCAGCCGCCAGCCGCCAATCCCCATTTAGGTCGACACGTGTCAAGTCGGCCCCGTCTTCTGCACACGTGGCTGCCCAAATAGTAGACACGTGGCGCTGGTGCCTCCCCTTCTGCGTGGTCCTCTTGTGTGCTGACACGTGTCGCCTCCACTCCTCGTCTACTCGACACATGGCCCGGTCCAGCCGCCGCCCCTTCCCCTGTCCGACACATGTCCAAGCCCTCAGCCTCTCAGCTCGCGCCACCTGTCCCAGCTCAGCTCCTCCTTTTCCCATCAGCGTGGCCTTTTCCGGTTGGTTTAGAATAAGGGCATCACTCAGAGAATATATGAGCCGCAATTCAGAGGGGACTAGGGGATCTTCTCCATTTTTATTTCCAAGCATACAGCACGAGCAGAGCTTGGAGAAACACCATTTTTGTATATCTTTTAGTTTGTTTTTTTTAAAGAACTTAGAGAGAGTTTATTAGCTTGGATTATTTGTTTGAGGAACAATATTTTGGTGGGTAGAGAATAAATTTGTGATTTATTTGAGGTAGTGATTTTGGAGAGAAGATTTATTGTTAGCTACCCAAGTGGATTTCTTTTGGTAGATTTTCAAGAATATCAAGGCTAGAGATTGGAGGAGAGAAAGAACAATCTTTGGATGACTAATTCGGTGATTGTATCTCAACTTTCATCTTGACTATGAGTTTAATTGTTTGCTTCTTTTCATCCTTGCATTCTCTCACCATGAACACATAAACCCCAAATTTCTAGGGATATGGGGGATTAGAGTAGGGATTTGCATGTTTGAAATGTTTCGATTGCAGTGCTTCTTGATTTGCTTTAGTGTTATGATTGATTTGTTCGTAATGTTTTACCTCTCGTGTAGGCTTGGTAATTGTTTCGAATTAGGATCTGTCACTTGAGAGAGGAGGATTACATTTAGTCAAAAATCGATCATAGGTTGGATTTAAATCCTAGCTAGAACTAGCGGGGTTAATACAATTGCAATAGTTATAAACTTGTTTTATCGAAAGCTAGAAGTTGTCATAGAGCTTAACTCTTTGGGTCTTCCTACATCGAGAGTCGAAAGAAATCGGTGGTTAGATTCCATTAGGGTCCGAATCGTTCGAAACAAGTTAGGACTAGAGTCGAGAAAACTCGTTGCCTCTAAAATAAGTCGACATCACAAAAATCGAACATCTTCAATTTTATGGAATGAACTCGATGAGCCCATGCCCTTGATTTCTCTTCACTTGATTCAAGATAAGAAAACTCTCTACTAAATTCTATATTTGCTTTATTTTCTTTTTAGTCGTTGTAGGTTTATTTTCAAAACTAAAAATTATATTTTTACCGAAACAGCTTAGCTATGAACTTTAAATAGCAAGTGATTGTTTATTGCTCTCTAGGGCTCGATATCCCGGAATTTACTTCCGGTAACTACTTGGCGACTGGTGCACTTGTCGTGTCCCGTTTTTGCGCTTTAAACCCGCAGGACGAGCCAAGTTTTATGGCAACTTTGTCGGGATGTCAGCGGGGATCTCTGTAGGTCCTCATGTCCTAAGGATGAAAGGGCATCTCGAACATCTTAATAGATCGGGTCTTAAGATTGAAAACGAGAAGGTAGTGGACTAGGTTCTACGTTCCATTCCTCGTGCGTATGGTGGATTTGTAATGAACTACCACATACATGATACGGACAAGACCATCTCAGAGGTTCCTAGTTTGATGGTAACTGCTGAAAAGAGCGTCAGGGATTAGGGATCCAAGGATGTTTTGATGGTCAGACAAGGAAACGGTTTTAAGAGTAATGGAACTGTTAGTGGCAATGGTAAGGCCCCTATGTCCCTGGTAGAGAATATAAGGCATCCGAAGCGTCCTAACACTCCTAGGACCAAGGAGTCCGCAAGGAAGGGGAAGGAGATCGAGAATGTCTTCTTCTACTATCAGTAGTCTGGTCACTGGAAGAAAGATTGCAGGAAGTTTCAGGATGGTCTAAAGAAGGGCACTGGGACTGCGCCTTCATCAGGTATTTAATTTATAGAGCTAAATCTCACTACTTCCAAAGATTCATTGGTATTGGATACAAGGGCTTAATCTAACATTTGAACTAATGTTTAGTGGCTGGAATATAAGAGAAGCTTGAACAAGGAGGTGGTGGACCTCAAAGTGGGCAACAAGACCAGAGTAGTGGCGACTGTTGTAGGATCCATTATCCTTCTTTTTGCGAAGTGTGCTAGTTTTTGTTTTGAACAATGTATATTGCGTACCTACTTTTAGTAGGAAAATTGTATTTATTTCTTTGTTGGACAAGGAAGGATACAAGTTTGATGTTGGAAATGAGATTTTCAATATTTTATGCAATGATATATTTTATGCTAGTGCCAAATTGGTTGGAGGATTGTACATATTGGATATGTATAACAATTCCTCAAGCTCTATATACAATGTAAATACCAAGAGGTCTAAGTCTGACGATTTAGACCAAAATCTAATATGGCACTATCGTTTAGGCCATATAAACGAGAAACGCATATCAGCACTTCACAAGTGCGGATTTCTTAGTCCATTAGAATTCCATTCAATTAATAGATGTGAATCTTGTTTGATGGAAAAACTGACCAAAGCGCCTTTCATCCATCGCGGTGAAAGGGCGGGTAACTTATTGAGGTTAATACACTCGGATGTGTGTGGACCAATGAGTACACTTTCCATGAGGGGTTTTCCTACTTTATCACATTTACTGATGACTTCAGTATATATGGTAATGTCTATTTAATGAGACATAAGTCTGAAGGTTTTGATAAATTCAAAGAGTTAAAGACTAAAGTAGAAAACCAGCTCGGAAAAAGTATGAAAGAACTTTGATCGGATCGAGGTGGATAATACTCGACCATAAAGTTTTTAGATCATCTAGTAGAAAGTGGGATCCTTTCGGAATAGACTCCTCCCGGAACAACACAGTTGAATGGTGTGTCCGAACGGGGAAATCAGACTTTATTGGATATGGTCTGGTCCATGATCAATGGGACTGATCTCCCAATCTCTTTATAAGGTTATGCTTTGGAGACGACCATATTCATTTTCAATATGGCTTCAACGAAGGTTGTGGAAGGGACACCATTTGAGAAATGGCATGGGAGGAAGCATGTTTTGTCCTTCCGAAAGATTTAGGGTTGCAAGGCTTATGTGAACCGAATAGGTCTTACTAAGCTTGAACCAAGATCTGATAAATACACCTTTGTTGGGTATCCCAAAGAGACAATAAAGTACTACTTCTACAAACCCAGCGAGATCATGATGTTCGTCGCTTGAGGTGGGGTCTTTATGGAAAGTAATTTGTTTACAAAGACGTCAGTGGGAGGGCTGTAAATATGGAAGAAATTCAAGATGGTATAGATGCTCTGAACCACTGGACAACCTAGTAGAAGAGCCTGAAGTGGTCGTAGAGCAAGAACCAGTTCCTACAACGATTCCAAAAGGTCTAAAGCGATCTGAAAGGGTTATTCATTCACCTCAAAGATATGGTTTCTTTGTGTTCAGTGGTGACGGTAAGCTTGTAGTAGATCACGATGATATCGCTACATTATAGGAAGTCGTGGACGGGCCCAACTCCGAGTTATGGCTATGAAGAAGGAAATGCAATCCATGTCTAACAACCGAGTCTGGGAACAAGTGAATCCCGTCGATGGTGTAAGAGCCATCAGATGCAAATGGATCTTCAATGTGTAGATTGACATGGAAGGAAACCCTCAGACCGACAAGGCCCGACTGGTGGCGAAAGCTTATAAGAGGACGTTTATATATCTCAATCCGAAGGTTTTGTCTATCCAAAGAATAAGGGGAAGATTTGTAAGTTGTTGAAATCCATTTATGGATTGAAACAAGCTTCTCGGAGTTGGAACCTTCGTTTTGATGAAACTGTAATTAGATTTGGCTTTATCAAGAACGAGGATGAACCTTGCGTTTACAAGAAGACAAATGGGAGTAAAAATACCTTTATGGTATTGTGTGTCGATGATATACTATTCATTGGAAACAACATCTCAACCTTACAGGAGACTAAAGCTTGGTTAGGGAAGTGTTTCTCGATAAAGGACTTAGGCGATGCTACTTATATCTTAGGGATTAAAATATATATAGATCGCACCAAGAGGGTCTTGGGATTAAATCAGAGCACGTATGTGAACAAAATATTAATAGGTTATCAATGCTTGATTCCAAGAAAGGAATCCTACCTGCACGTCATGGAATTCACCTCAGCAAGACTCAATGTCCTAAGACACTTGATGAGCTGAAAAGAATTAGTCGAATCCCGTACGCTTCGGTAGTAGGATCGATCATGTATGTCATGAGATGCACCAGACCGAATGTCTCGTATGCCTTGAGATGTATCAGGTACACTGGGCAACGGTCAAAGAAATTCTCAAATACTTGAGAAGAACAAAGGACACGTTTCTGGTGTTTGGGGGAAAGGATAATTCTGAACTAGTCGTTAATGGATATGTAGACGCTAGTTTCCAGACAAATCCAGATGACTTTAGAAGTCAGTCAGGATATGTGTTCACGCTGAATAGAGGAGCTTTCAGCTAGAAGAGGGTGAAGCATGATACCGTCACTAACTCCATGATTGGAGCCATTGCTCAAGCTAAAGAGCCCAGATCGCATAAAAATCCAAACATGTACTGCGGCGGTATCACCTCATCAGAGAAATACTGAACCGAGGCGATGTGAGTATCACGTATATTGCAAAGGATGATAACATAGATGACCCTTTGACCAAGGCGCTTTCTTTACCTAATCACGGAAGGCATGTAAGGTCAATGGGAATAGATTGGAGTTTAGATTGGAGATTAAATTGGAACTGGGGCAAGTGGGAGATTGTTATTCTTAGTGCCTGTAGTCCAATCGTAAATGTCCAAATGTAAATATCATCATTGGAAATATAATAAAGCGGTTTTCTATTACTTAAGCGTTGGAGTAATATATCCTATGTATTTCCGATCTATGCCCGCTATGCGAATAGAACCATAGATCAGGATGGATCACACTCAATGAGGTCCCTAGTCAATAGTCTTCACAAGAAGCGACTAGTATGAAAGATGACTCTTGATGGCTTACGTTCTATTGGTCATTGGAAAGGGTTCCAGAGTCTGTTCATAGATATCATGTGGGACGTGATACTGGACGACCCGACCTGAATATGTTCCATATATTAAGTCATGAACATATTCAGAGTCGTAGCTTTTTAGGTATCCTTGACCGAGGAGTCTCTATGGTAGCTATGTAGTAAACAATTGAGTTTGACATGAAAGGCTAACGTTGCACCGTGATTGGGCTTCCATAACGACCAAGATTGTCTTGGGAATGACTACATGAGTGAGACGAGAGACGGCTAAGGGATTTATCCCGCATACTACGGTATGGGTAAGATATTTGGTTCACGACCGCTTGATTGAGAGTGACTGAAAGAAAAGCATGGCAATGCACGTGATGCTGGGTGTAATACATTCAGTCATCTCACATATCAAGGAACAATGATTGAGGTTGATAAGGATGATGTCTCTATGCCTTATCTCAATTAGGATATCGGAGATAAAAGGATAATGACAAGGACGACGGAAAGGCCGGAATCGAAAGGGTTGGTTCGTTATGCAGTGTTAGGCTAAACTAAATCTCATTAGTTTCCAATAGGTTAACATCACGTAAAGTGCTACGTTATGTTGATCTTGCCGACATGCGTAGACCTAAGGGTCACACCAAAGGTTTGTAAACTCGATAAAAATGCAACATAGGTTGGCTTGGAAGGGGTCGTGTCGGGAATTGCCATAGTGGACGACTTGGACATGATGGGATCGACATGGGCTCTATTGGAGAGGCACATGGCCGGCCCATATAGCCTAGGCCCAACAAGAACCAAAGGTCAAAGGTTGACTAAGTAGTCTTGTTGATTAAATTGGGTGGCACCCACTCTCCAATGATTAATAAACTAACATAGTTTATTAAGTCCACCCTGCATTTTTGCATGGACACTTGGCTCTTGATGGGGATTAAGTGAGATGACAGAATCCGTTTAACTCAACATGCAAGAGTGTTGGCATTTCAATACATGCAAGGACTTGGGAAATTTTAAACAACAACTTCATCCTCTCTCCCACCTTGGTTGAATACCCCTAGGAGGAGCAAGCTCCATTGTTACATGTTCTTTAGTCTACAAACTCAAGAAATACATCGACTTTGATTCCATTAAGGATACATAGGCGTCAAAGGGGCTCAAGCCATCCAAAGTTTGGTGTTCTTCTTCTCAATTCTCATCGAAACAAGAAGGTAATGCATACAAACTCTTGCTGAATTTTCTGTCTTGTTTTTCAATAATTGGTAGCTTCTTCTCGAATAATTTGTGGTTATTTTTCGCTGCGTTTCATGTTTCTTTTGTCCGCGACCTCGAAACCCAACAAAACACGAAAAAGAGGGTCCTTCCCTGAAGGGTGTAACAATAACGGCAGCGGTGACTATGTGAGATAGCCTGAAATGGGTCATTTCCATAGAAGAAAACAGAACCTTAGTTTTTTCAAAAGGAAAACTGTATTCGTAGTCCGTTAGAATCCTTTCCTCGTTATTAAATGATTGTTTATATTTACTCGAAAATGTATTTTCTCTTTGATTTTTTTTTGTTTATTCTTCTCATATTTTTCTTCGCAGATTTTAATATGCGGCCATCTTAAGATTAGAGAATTACTGATTAAAAACATCGATCCACAACCAGCATTCAATTCACTGATGTAAAATTAATTATGATTATTAACAGTATCATGGTTATTACAAATGTTTCCATTGTTACTGCTACGGTAGAGATACTGTTTTCTCTGGAAAATTCTCATGATGGCCTCATCGTCGGCCACCAGACCTCAACCAGGCTTTCAGCGTCAGACACAGAGGGTTGAAGAAAAAAATCCTTACAGCGGTGATCCATTGGTTCAGAACGGGGGGCGTCTGAAACCTGTTATTCTTCCAGCTCATTCTTTTGTTAATGTTCAAGTGTGGAACCTTGGAGATTTTCAATCTGAGGATGAAGATTTAATACTCTTTGTGCATAATCTCCCACCAAGGACGTCCAACACCTAGTTACAGAATCTCTTTTAAGAGTGTGGGAGATCATTATGGTGGAAACTCCTCTTAATCCGAATGCAAGAGGGAAGCGGTTTGGATTCATCACGTTCAAAACCAAGGAATCTTTTGACAAAGGAATTAAAATTTTCAATGGCTACGTACTAAAAGGATACAAATTGCTCTGCCCACGCTGCCGTCTGCGGTTTTGCGCTGTCGACGGTCGTTACAGACACGGTGGAGGGTGTTTGGGCTTGTTTCTGCCCACGCCGCCGTCTGCAGATCTGTGTTGCCGACGATCGTGACACGGTGGAGGGATTCGATCGCGTCGCCACTGTCTCCGGTGAACGCGTTGGCTGCTCGGGTTCCGGTCTAATTCTCGGTGGCACAGTTTTTTCGGGAGGGATTTTGGTCCTCCTCGTGTGACAGTGTTCTGGTGTACAGAGTGGGTGGGGTTTCAGAATCAGACCCGATCATCCGCCGCCTCTGCAGGTCGTGTCTCGCTGGTGTTGTCTTCAGGCCGGGTGGTCGTATCGGGGTGGAGTGAAGCTGGAACTCGGACTGGGATTGAAAAGTTTTGACAATGAAGCCGAAAGCCAAATCTCCAGCTCCGGTTTTTTTGTCATTTCAATCCTTCAGTTCAACTTTGATCTCCCTGTATGGAGAGTATTGTGCGATGGTTGCTGCTATGGGTGCTGTAAAGGGCGACTTGGTACGAAGGAACGATCAAAGGGTCGTCGGAGACCGACCAAGGCAAAAATACCCATGGACGAAGCTTGTAAAAGTCAGCCCTGTGAGGTTGTTTTAACGCTAGTGGGTACCCACGGCAGCTGCTCCGTCTATGGTGGACAAGGAGGTCAGACCTGGTGTTGTCCACTCTGTTTCAGGTCAGGGTGTGGTAAGATCGAAACAGACTCATATCTTTGAAACAGTGCCTAGTAATGGGTGTGCGATTCTTCTGCATAATCTACCCTGGGGAACGTCCTCTGAATGGGTTCGTCATTCCTTGATGCCTTTTGGAGAAGTGAAGGTTGTTCAAGTTTTGAAGAAGGCAAATCGCAAGGGTCGGTTTTACGGTTTCGCAGAGTTCACGTCGTCGGATTCGGCTGCACAAGCAATCAAGACCTTAAATGGGTTCATTTATAATGGGTATCGTTTATTTGTTGCGTTAGTTCGGCCTGGTAAGGTGTCAGTGGCCAATGTCGCAGAAAACGAAAAGCAGAGCAGGCCGACGTCGCCGGTGGTTGGAATCCTGGCCATGAAGGACGTGGTGTTGCACTCGGACTCTCTGGATCCGAATCTTTTGGAGCAATATGTTGAAGATTTGGTTCGGTCAGAAAAATCAGGAAAGGATACACACGATCCTCTGGTGAATCTCGCGATATCGCAGATCATCGCTGCAACTTCACGACCGGATGAACTCCGGGCCGGTCGTGAGGACCATGTTGAGGAGGTCCATGTTGAAGAGGCCCAATTTTCAGATTCAAAGCTGAAAATGGCAGTTCTTGGGAGCGGTAACGAATCGCGGGATTCGGGTGTCGGGATTCAAGGCAGCCCTTGGAAGGATGCGTTGGCTAAACCCCCGACTTCTGAGGGAGAACCTAAGAGACGTGGTCGACCACCAAAGGGCCAATCCAAAAAGAAAATTGTCCCTACGGTGGTCTTCTATCAGACAAGAGCTAAGACCTCAAACGTTAAAGAAGGTGACTCTGGAAGCTTTACAGTTGATATTGCAACAAAGAATAGTTCGGGTGAATGGAGTCATCGCTCGAAAGTTGGGTTAAGGGCTGGAAAAAGGGATGTTAACATTGGTTCCGTGGTACTCGATCAGGTTAATCCACATCTTATGTTGGAGGATGTCGAGGGTAGTAAGGACAAGGTTTATCCGGTCTCGACAGAAAAAGCTTTAAGTCCGGTCCCGGTCTCAAACCGGTTTTTCTGCTTGGATCCAGGCAGGAACTAGGATGGCGATGCTTTCGGTTATGCTTCTTGTCTTTTGGTGTTTCTCTGTTTTTGGGCTTGTATGCCTTTTTGCTCTTTTGAGTGTGTATTAGTTTAGGGATGATCTTTTTGTGGTTGATCTCCTGCCTTGTTTTTCCTGTCTTAGGAAAGCAAAGGTTTAATAAATTTCGCTTATAAAAAAAAAACTAAAAGGATACAAATTGTTTGTTGTTAATGCTTGGCTCAGAGGAAATTGTCACAAAAATCCTCCTTCCACTTTAAATTGGAGAAAGAAAACATATTGAAGTTATTGATATCCCCATTCAATTGCCAAGTGGAAAAATTGTGGAAGCTCATAGATCGTGGACATTTAGCTACTTTATGCAATCATCTCTCAGTTGAGGCTATTATGGAGGATATTAAATCAGTAATAGGTGGTGATTTGGTTATACAATATCTTGGTAACAGGGTAATTTTGGTTTATTTTCCTGAAGAAGAAGTTTAATTAGAAGCCTTGAAAGAATGAAGCTTTATGGCTTCAACCTTAGATGAAGATCACAAGGACAAAACTAAATTGTGCAAAGATGGTGGGAAATTCTCTTGGATAACACTATATTGAAGCTTTTTATGCAGATCTTGTGATCTTTGTTTGAGCTAATCCTATTTCAACTTCAGGTGTGTCTCTTGATGTTGCCTATATTCTTTATTATTCACATGAGAACTTAAAGGTCTATAAAGAATCTGGGATGATTTTAGAACACCAAGAGTACAATTTCATGGCCTGCTCAGTGGACATTTCAATTGTTCCTTTGAGTTTCACTTCCGAAGTTATGCCTACTGCTCCATCCTCGCCGGCCTCTAACAGGTCGGACAATGATTGTTCCAATGAATTCTATGTCACTTTGTCTACTCAACCTTATACAGACAGAATTAATTTAAGTACAGATAGTATCAATAAGGAGGTTGGTGATTTATTATTGCATAATGTGTTAGAAATTGTTTCTCCTGACATTAATACTCAGAATTTGGCATATAAAGAATTGGATTTCCCACCTTCGATCACTTCATCTCCTTTGTTTGTAGAGAATGCTCAACATTTATCTGCGATTCTACCTTTATATTTCAAAGTGGCTCTCATTGTTCCTGACACTTTTCTTGTAGAAAATTCTGTCAGTTTGGCTACTGTTCTGGCAACCACTATAGGAGATACTATTCAGTGCTCAGATTATCTGGATAAGATAAGACTCCTACTGAGTCTCTTAGACAAAAGGGAATTTTGTAAGTTGCTCACATTAATGAGGAGGACCTGAAAACACCTACTGTTGCGGAATTGGGGCTCATGGTGTAGACCCCAGTTGTCAAAAATTCAATTTTTGAGGGAATTAATTTTAAACACACAACTTTGAACCCTAATCCCTCCTACTCTCCTTATTTAAAAAAAAGGAATCCTTGGTTAATAAGAAGTTCATCAGAGGGAGTTCTACTATGGCTTATAATACCATATCAAAATCCAAACATCCTCTTCCTATCCTTAAACCTTCATCTGCTTCAAAGATAATCAACAAAAACACTCAAACTTTTAAGAAAGGGGGAGCTGGTACTTGGGATTATTGTAAAGCATTGGGTCTTAAGGCTTATATAGCTGATGAGTTGGTTGCTGAGCAATTTGATAATCTTTAGAATGAAGTCAATTAAGATATTGATATTGATGCAAATTCTGATGATGACTTCTATGATTTTTAAGATGTAGAGGAAAATACTTCCCTGGACTCTCCTCTATAGCCTTTTCCCACCTAAAGCTTATCATTTCCATGAGAATTCTCTCATGGAACATGAGAAGGGCTTCTTCTAGACGGAAGAGAAGGGCCCTTAAAAACGTGTGTGCCAAGTAATTGCCTTCTATGGTTTTAATTCAGGATTATAAATTCTCAGTGTTGCCTTCCTCTCTAGTTGTGGATTATCACATTCTTGGGAGGCTGTCATTACTCCTACAATTGGTAATTTAAGACGAATTGTCACTATTTGGAACAAAGATGTTTTCTAGGTTCATTCTACTCTATGTGAGGATCATGCTATTTATTGGTCTAGGAATTACGTACCTTCAAATCACAATCTCTCTGTGATTAATGTTTATGCTCCTTGCTTTGTACCTGATAGATCTGAACTGTGGGTTGATATTGGCTTGAAAATTACAAATTTCTTCATTGACTTGATTGTGGCTGGGATTTTAATTCAATACTTGATCCTTTAGAAAAAAGTGGTCCTTCCTTTTCTTCTACTAGTCTCAAGTATTTAAGTAATTTTTTGGATAGGTTGGGGATTGTGGATCTACAATTGAGTGGTGGTAAATATATTTGGTTTTGGCCAAGTTCTATGGCTTCCAGGATTGATAGATTTTTGGTGTCTCCTCAATTATTATCAGTCTTCAGCAATTTATCTCAATCCTATCTTAGTATATGCATTTATGATCATAAGCCTATTTTGCTTGCTAATCCTGTTGTGGATTGGGGTCCAAGACCTTTTAAGTTTATTAATGCTCGGACTTTCACCCTAGTTTTTCAGACACTCAAACTTTTTGGAATTCTATTCCAGGTCACATGATCTCCAACATTTGTACTTTAGTATAAACTAAAGGCTCTTAAAATGTATTATAGAAGTTGGAATATTAATATATTTGGTTGGGGGAATTTGGAGATTGATAATCTTAATATAGAGATAAATTACTTGGATGATTTGATTGAGAGTAGGCCTCTTACCCCTCCAGAATGCTCTCTCTTGGCTTTATTGAGTGCTAAGTTTAATAAAAAAAACTGAAACTCAAAGCCAAACTCTGGTGTCAACATGCCAGACATAGATGGAATAATGAAGGAGATAGGTGTACTAGATTTTTTCATCTGGTGGCCAACTATAATCATTCAAGGAAGAAGATTACTCAAATTGTTGAGGAGGGGACTGTTCATTCAAGCCATGTGGAGATCAAAGAGGTGGTTAAGCAGTATTTTGCTAAAAAAATTCATGGCTCAGTCAAATATATGTATTGATCTCTCTTCCTTGTCCTTCAAGTCACTATTAGTGTTACAGTCTTGAGCTCCCCTTCACAAAATTAGAAGTCTTTAATGCTATCCAATGTTGCAACGGGGAAAAATTCCCAGGTCCTCATGGTTTTACAATAAAGTTCGATCTTGTTTGCTGGAACATTGTCAAGAAAGATATCTTGGATCTTTTGGAGTATTTTGATAAAGAGGGTCATCTAGGGAAGGGTTTAAATTCCTCTTTCACTACTCTTTTGATGATTACAAACATATGAGCTTGATTGGTAGTTCATACAAGATCATCTCCAAAAATCTTGCTACTAGACTTAAACCAGTGATGAGTTTTCTTTTTAATGATGTACAGAGCCAGGATTTATTGTTGGCAGACAAATCTTGGATGGTATTCTTATAGCTTATGAGCTTATTCATTCCATTAAAAAATCAGGCCAGAAAGTCATAATATTCAAGGTGGATTTTGAGAAAGTCTATAATCATGTGAATTGGGAGGCTTTATTTAATATTCTACAGTGCATGGGGTTTGGATCTATTTGGTTGTCTTGGATTTGTGAATGGAAACTCTATTATTTGCTCTAATGGTATAATGTTTATTATCAACTGATGAGCAAAGGAATTGGGTCAGGCATGTTTAATGGAGTTAAATGCAACAATCAGGGTCCTGAAATCTCACAACTACAATTTGCTGATGATACCTTATTATTCATTGGAGCAGAGGCTCAACAAATCATCAACTTGAAACACACTCTTATCTATCTACAAAGAGCTACCGGTCATAAAGATCAACTTCCAAAAATCTAAGGTTTTGCTATTAAATCCTTCCATAGTTAGGTTGGCTGAGGTTACTCAAATTTTGGGGTGTGCTTCTATAGATTTACCTCTAGACTATTTGGGTTTTCAACTTGGGGCCAATCTAAGGAGGATGAAGACATGGGAGCCAGTGGTGAGTAAATTTAAAAAGAAGCTGGGACTGTGGCAAGCTAAATCCAGATCATTTGGTGGAATCATCTCTTAACTCCCTACCATTTTTCTATATGTCTCTTTATAAGACCCCTAAAGGAGTCATCAATGAGATGGAAAAGTGGAAAAGAAGGTTTCTTTGGAATGACTCAATTACAAGAAAGGTTCTCCACAAAGTTAGTTGGAATTTGATTTGTAGGCCTAAGAGTGATGGTGGTTTGGAGATTATGAATCTACATATCATGAACAAGGCATTGTTAACCAATTTGTGGTGGAGGTTTGCTTTGGAAAAAGATTCCTTACAGAAACAGTTACTATGTGCAAAATATGGCTAGGGTTGCTCAAGTTGGGATTTATCTAAATTTTTGTTGCACAATGATCAGTGCTTTCTTAGACATATTGAATCACTTCTTTCTACTCCCATTTTTTCTAATGGTTTCGGGGCTGTGGGTTTCAATGGACTGTTATTTCTGGTAAGTCCATTCTTTTCTAGGAAGATATTTGGATTTTAGTCACTCCTCTTAAATGCTTTTTCAGAGACTCTATCATCTTAGCAATCAGAAGAATTGCCTGGTTTCTGAATTCTGGTATGAGGGAAATCGGATCCTCCATTTTTGAAAGGATCTCAGGGGTTGGGAAATGGATCAATTCTCTCTTTTATGTCAGTTCATCAACAATATTAACAATGTTGCTGAAGTGGAGGATAGAGTGACTTGGCTTGGTGATCATAGAGGCTTCTCTATCTAAAAGATTTACCAAATTCTAGATGAACAACCTCTCTAGAACCTATATCGGCCACAACTACTTTGGGACCGTATTCTTTCACCCAAAATTGAAATTTTTTCATGGTTAGTATGTATACATGTTATTCCCACTAAGTGTTTTTTAGGGGCTGGAAGGATCTTCTCTTACAGTATTTGGTGTTATTTTTGTCATGAAGAACCTAAAGACTTTGATCATTTGTTCATTGGTTGTAGTATAGCCTTGGAGATTTGGAATTCTTGTTTAAACCGGTGGTGAATCACTATTGCCAATACTGAATCCAATAAGGATTGGTTTATTTCTTGGAACCGCTTGGGTCCTCATAGTTCCAGAACTCATTGGGATATGTTGGCCTCTATTATCCTTTAGAGGATTTGGTTGTGTAGGAACAAAGTAATATTTAAAGGAGTCTTGGATCATCCTGAATCTATTCTTGAATTTATTCATAATGATTCTTATCAACTGTTGTAGGCTAAATTGGAAAAGGGTTATATACTTTTTGGTACCCAAATGTTTCGTCCACAAACGATTTGATACCCTTATGAATTTTTATTCGAATGTGGTACCATAATGTTCTTTCCATGAACGATTTGAGTTAATGAGGTTAAAAAACTAACAAAATAATGTGAAATGACCATTTTACCCTTATATTGATTTAGTTGACTTTTGACTTTAATGTAAAATGATCATTTTACCCTTATATTCACTTTCGACTTTTAACTTTATATTTAAACTTAATTTTTAATAAGTTTGTTTATTTTTTTAATAAAAATAATAAAAAAAATATATTTTTTATTGATTTAAGTTTTTTATAACAAAATTATTTTAATATATTTTTCGTACTTCTTATTTATTATTTTTTGAAATAATTAATAATTGTTTTTAAAAATTTTGAAATAATTTTTTGAAATAATTTTTTGAATAATTTATAATTAATAATTTATTATTTTTCTTAATTTTCATTTTTCTAATACAATTAATATAATTTTTTAATTTTATTTATTTAATTTATTTAATTTTTAATTTTTAGTTTTTTTAAAAAATTAATTTTTTATTATTTTTAATTTTAAATATTTTATTTTAAAAAAAATTCTTAATTTTTTAATTTTAATATTTTTTTTAATTTCCAAATTTTTTTTAAATTTTTTATAATTTTTTTTTAATTAATTAATTTATTTATTGTATTATAACTAAGGGTATAATGGTAATTTTTCTATCAAATTTATAAGCTGGGTAAAATCGTCATTTCACACCCCACTTAACTGCACATGACTAACTTAGAGGAATATTTCGTTAATTTTCTAACGGAATATGCCAATTCTGTCCGTGGACAAAATCAATAGGGTACCAAATACAGTTGGGGAAGGGGTTAAATTCATCTTTCATAACTCTCATCCCAAAAAATAATGCCCCATTGAGTTTTGATGATTTTAGGCCCATCAGCCTTATTCATAGTATTTACAAAATACTCTCCAAAGTTCTAGCTGCAAGACTCAAGCCTTGGATGAATGGGTTGGTACATGATACTCAAACTGGTTTCATTGCTGGCAGGCAAATCATGGATGGGGTTCTCATTGCAACTGAGCTAATTCATCATATATAAAAAATGGGGGAAGAGGTTATTATTCTCAAACTGGATTTTGAAAAAGCCTATGATCATATCCATTGGGGAGCATTGATGAATATATTGACTATTATCGGGTTTGGAGATATCTAGAAGCAGTGGATCTATGTGTGTATTGAGGCCTGGACTTCAGTATTGATAAATGGGTCACCCTCAGCTGATTCTCCACTTAAAAGAGGTCTTAGACAAGGTTGCTCCCTATCTCCTCTATTATTTTCTTTGGTAGCTGAGAGCCTACACCCTCAGCAGTACTTCAAATATGTTCTCTGGGTCAAATGTAGTGAGCAAGGGCCAGAGATCACTCACCTTCAATTTGCAGATGACACCCTCATTTTTATTCAAGCTGGGAGGCAACAAGCAATTAATTTGAAGCATACTCTCAAGTGCCTCCAATCTGCAACTGGGTTGAAGATAAATTTCAATAAGTCCAAAGTACTGCTGATGAATCCTTGTGTCATGACCACTGAAGAGGTAACTGATATTTTAGGGTGTTGTTCAATGCAATTGCCTTTTGATTACTTGGGTTTCAAGTTAGGGGCTAATCCTAGAAGAGAAAAAACTTGGGAGCCTGTGATCAACAAATTCAAAAACAATCTGAATCTTTGGCAAGCCAAGAACAAATCCTTGGGTGGGAGAATTACTCTTATCAAGTCTTCACTCAGTTCTCTCCCATTGTATTATATGTCCTTGTACAAGGCTCCTAAAGGTGTTATAAAGGAAATGGAGAAATGGCAAAAACAGTTTCTGTGGAGTGGAAAATTGAACAAAAAAGCACTGCATAAAGTAAAGTGGGAGAACATCTGCAAGCCTAAGAGTGCTGGTGGTCTGGGGATTTTGAAATTGGATGTTATGAACATGGCTTTACTGGCCAAGTGGTGGTGGAGGTTTGCACTTGAACATGACTCATTATGGAAAGCATTACTTTGTGCTAAATATGGTTGGGACTCATCAGCTTGGGATTTATCAAAAATTTTACTTGGAACTGATCAGAGTTTTTTGAGGCATGTGGGCTCTATTTTGGAATATCCAAGATTTGCAGCTGCTTTTGGAGCTGTGGGACTCCATTGGACCATCAATTCTGGGAGAACAGTGCTATTTTGGGAAGATCTTTGGGTGACTGATGTTCCACTTAAAACCTTATTTCAGAGACTATATCATCTCAGTTATCAGAAGAAGGCTAGGGTGTATCAAGTGTATCTGGAAGGGGATTGGGTATTATTATTCAGAAGGGAACTGAGAGGTTGGGAGGAAGATATTTTCCTCTTGCTAAGTGACAAATTAAATGCTCCGCCTCCTTTAAATACTGAGGAGGACAAGGTGGTTTGGGAGGGTTTGGGGTGAGGTTTAGGATGGTGAGGTTAGTTGAGGGTCATTGGGTGTTTACTCTTCTGCATTTTGGAGTGGGGGTTCCTGGCTACTTGTTGTGGCCTTTCTTTTTCCTTTTGATCCTTTGAGTGGGGTTTTAGGCTTAAGGTGAGAGTGTTGTCTGTGTTAGAACACTTTAGGGTGCTTTTTTGCAGATTGTAGCTGCTGTATCTTTCCAACTTCCCATGGCTAGGGAGGAGCTGGTTGCAGTGTTCATGCAGATGGGTTTTTGACTGTCAAAACTCTGCATTTGGGGAATGGCCCATTTCTGGTCTCACAAGTGGTTTATACTACTCTTCTGGTTGTTTTTGGGGAGCATTTCTGTTGCAGCAGTGGTTGGAGGGTCTTGCTATACACAATTTTTGAGATATTACTAATGTTGCAAGGTTGGGTTCACTCTGGTGTTCTCACTTCAATTTGGAAAAGGGTGGAGTATTAAGGTTTTAACATGGGTACTGTCAAGGGACTTTAATGGCCAGTGTGCATTGCATCTGGGTGTGGAAAGGGGGTTTAGAGGCTTTTGATTGGGTTTTAGTCATTGTTTTAGGGTTAGCTTGGGGTGCAAGTTACCTATTCACAATGCTATTTTCATTGTTAGTTGGGTAGCTTAACAAGCAAGTAACCGTTAATGGTTATGTTGGGTGGGTAATTGTAATTGTTTTTGGAGGGACAATACCTTGACTTTGGTTTTCTTTTCGAAAACTTGGTTTCTAATAAATACAAAAATTGCTGATAAAAAAAAATAGGGTACCAAATTTGTCATTTGAAACATAAGGGTATCAAATCGTTCGTGGATGAAACATTTGGGTAGGCTTCAATCGTTCGTGGACGAAATATTTAGGTACCAAACACTTGGATTAATGAACCTCAATTGTGCTTCAAGAAAATATCACTCCTACATAATTGGTAGGCTTCATTGTTCAGTTTACTTGGATCACAAGGCATTGTGTGACTCCTTTGTACTGGTTTCTTGGATTATAAGGTACTCGATTGGTGGTGCTAATCAGAGTTGGTTGGATATTTTTCCACTGGGGTTGGGTTGATTAAGGGTGGTTAAGGGTTGTTTTATGGAGTGAGGTGAATTTTGGTGAGGTTTCTTGTCTATGGGTTTGTTGATTCTTAAATGTGGTTGTGTGGGGGTAGTAGTTTATGTTCTCTGGTATTTGATCTTGTCTGGTGAGTGGGTAGGTTATTTGTTTAGTTTGAGTGTGTTTTTTCTCTACCTTTATTGCCTGGTTTTGCTTTGGCCAAGTTGTGCTTGTGATGGCTGGTTTAAAGGTTGGTTGGAGTAAATTGGGGATGTGTTTTGGTTTGTAAGTGGCAGTGAGGTTGTTTTAGTTCTTGACAATCGCAAGTAAGTTATACACTTATTACTCTTGTCTTGGCTGGGACTATTTCTTCCCCCAGTGCAAGAACGCGATGCACGAGCGAGGAGTAGCGTTCAGTCCCCTTTGCCCGTGCCGTCGTCCCTTCTGGAAGACCCCTACTGTTTCTCGAGATCGTGAGCCAGCGATAGTGAAGGTAGAGTCGTAGGTTCGTGTGGTCCTCTCCCCCGATCATTCCTGGTTGGCTTGATCGAAGGCAGTGCATTTCTTCTCCGGGAGATCAGTGCTCCGAGTACCGTCCATTGGAGCCGGAACGTTATGCTGGGTTTGTACAGGAGTTTTATTCGGGAGGTCTGACCTGCATGTTGGGGTCCATCTGCTGCGTTTATCGATCTGCAAACAAGGAAGAGGGGTCAGTGATTTCATCCAGACTCCGCCATCGACTAATGTTTCGTCCCTTTTCTTGCCGCCACCGATCTCCTCTTTATCGTTTCTCTTGTTCTCGGACTTGTTACAGATGCGGTGGGGGTAGGTTCCATCGGTAATTGATTCTGACCATCGCCGGCCAAGCCCTTACCTTTGTTTTGTGATTCCCTTGTCTCACTGGTTATGGAGGTCAGTTTGGGTGTGTTTTTTTTAAGAGGTTCTGATTTGAGGGGTTGTTGCATTTGAATCAATTGTTGGAGGTGAATTTTGTTGATCATGAGGAAGGATATGCAGAGAAAGAAGGGCGAGCCCTTCTTGTCCTTCACTTCCTTTTGCTTGATCCTGCTCTCCTCTTATGAACCTTACTGTCAGATCACCTCTCGATCAGTGAAGGAGGCCAAGGTCAAGCGTTCAGCAGGTAAGCCTACGGTGAAGACTAAGGATTCTCAGTCCAAGGTGATTAGGTGTGTTGCAAAAGACAGCAACATTAGTGTTGTGAAGGACGCTGCGGAGCTTCCGAAGGAGGGGAGCATTATGCACCCTGTGGAGACGTGTTTTGTACGGGTTCTCGATGTTGTATCCACTGGTATAGAGAGCCAGGCGAGGAAGCAAGGTCGGGAAGTGTTTCTGTACAACCTCTCGTATGATACCTCGTCCGATTGGGTCCATAAATCGTTTGGGACGTTTGGTGAGGTATTATTAGTCAAGGTCATCAAGCCACCCAACCGGAAAGGTTGATTCTTTGGATTTGCTGAGTTTAAGTTCAAGGATTCGGTTGACCAGGCGATAGAGGCTCTCAATGAGTTTAAGTTCAATGGCTACAACTTGTTTGTAGCTACTGCACGGCCCGGGAATAGATCTTCCCGACCGAATATGCACTTCCTTGGACTAGCGTGTGCCCCTGTTTCATCATATCAGAAGTGTCACGCCCCGAATTCGGCAGGACCGAACCCGGAACGCGAACGGTGAAACAATAAAATAATTTTCAAACACTTTAATAAACCGCGTAAAATCACCACTTTGAGTTAATCAAAATAATATTTTACAACTTAAAATACGTCCAAAACAAGCGGACAAAAACAAAAGCGTACGTCGCTAAACTCCCAAAAACCCGGACTCCCGCTTCCAGCTCTTCAAGCTTCGAGAGTTCCCCTAGTCCGCCTCGCGACCAGTACTTGTAGGAAAAGCAGCTAGGGGTGAGCGTTCGCTCACCACCACGGATACCAGACTGACTACGGCATACTAGCAGAAATGCCGGAAACACCGACAACAAACAAAACACCGGGGACTACTATCCCCAAACTCAAATAACCTGACTGTCACATGAAAACTGTTACAATTCCCAACCAATCTAAACGCCCATGCCCGTACTGTAGACCCGACACCTGAAAGACGACCTCAAAGCACACAACAATACAGAAGTGATCAAAGTCACGCAAACCACAACCACAAGCCTGAGCACTTTACCGATCACGCGCCAGAAGGTGCCATACACCTGACGGGGACCACAGCCCTCTGCTCTTTACCGACCGCGCACCGAGGGTACGACACACTCCTCGGGCATAAATCCAGCCTCAGCACTTTACCAATCACGCGCCGGAAGGTGCTACACACCTACGGGGACCACATCCCTCTGCTCTTTACCGACCACGCATTGGAGGGTACGACACACCCCTCGGGCACAGCTCTAACCTCACACTTTACCGATCACGCGCCGGAAGGTACGACGCACCTGAAGGGAACCACAGGCCTCAGCACTTTACCGACCGCGCACCGGAGGGTACGACACACCCACGGGCATACCTCATCAGTCATCACCAGAACAATCACAATCACAACCAAATAACACACAAAACCCCGCAAATAGAAAGAAAATACGACAACATGACTAACTACCGCTCGGCAAGTCAGTCAACCAATACGGGTTCAACTCCCCACAGACACTCATGGCCACCCACAAACACAAACAATTCAATCAACCTACGGGCACAACCAAAAGCCACAAGTATTTCTAATGTTCGATACGTTCACTTATCCTACGACACTACTAAGTGTCACATGCACTTCTACTATTCGATACGTTCACGTATCCTACGACACCACTAAGTGTCGCCTGGACTTCTATTGTACGATAAATTTACTTATCCTACGACACCACTAAGTGTCACATGCATTTCTACTGTTAACTTCCCTACTCAAGGCCGAGATCCGGCTACTTTTCCTTACCTCGTAACGCTTTCCCAAAAGTCCACGCCCAAGCTCTGGCGTGCTCGCGATCACTCGCTTAGCCTCCCCTTTCCGCGGTCGGCGGTACGATCTAACAAGAACACAATTAAAACACTTTTTAAGGTCGTAGGAAAAGCTAAATTTTAAAGAATTAGACGCCCAAAAGAAACCCCGACAATGTCGATCACTCCCAAACTTCCCAATTACTCGACATTGTCAACAATGGGCCCGGAAAGGCCCAATTCGCCCGGCTCGGCGAATCTGCCCGGGATTGGAAAACGCCCTTCCAGGGCTCCGAAAATTCCCGTTTTCATTTCTATGATCTTAGAATAATTAAAGGGTTCAAATGCAATCGACGGAATCAATTTCCGAATTCCGAGCGATTTAATTCGCGTTTGAAGTTTCTAAACCCGAAATTTCCAACTTTCGCAACTTAATTCCATAATTCGTTCCGGGTGTGAAATATCGATTCGGGGATCATCCAAAACCACCCGAACACAAAAAACCCGAGACCCGACACGTGGGCCCCACCTGGCCACCACTAGTCGTGAGTGGGTGGAGGGTTTTGGACAGGTTCACCATAGTGGTGGCCGGTTCCAGCTCCGGCAAGCCACCACACACGGTGGCCGGAGCTCCCCCAAGCCTCTGGTCACCGGAAACCGATCATTCCCCCCCAAAACGTCTCCAACGAACCCTATACCTCAACTCATCCATATTTAACTCGTTTAAACACAAACCCTAACTTTCAAACGTACCAAAACGAGAATCAAATAGGTTCTTACCGTAGGGAATGACGATGGGAGCTCGATTCTTAAACCGTTGAGACGATCCATTGGTTGGATCGTCGGGAAAATCCAAAACCCTAACACCTTCTTCTCTTTTTTTCCTTTTCCTTCTCTCCTTCTTCTCTCTTCTCTCTCTCTCTTTTTTTTTTCTCTTTTTTTTGATAAGTGGCTGAACCCCCTTGTCTCTCATCCTTTTGTTTTGTTCAAAAATACCTAACACCACCACTTGTGTGACAAGTGGCAAGTGGGTCCCACCCTTTAAACAAACATCTTTGTAGATAGTTTTCAGTCAGATTCGCGAAATTCGGCCGTCTCGGGCCCCGAACGGGCCCATTTTCCAAGAAATTACAAAATTTCACGGGCTACAAGGAAACGGCCCAACTAAGACCGTTGTAACGACATCTAAGCTTTTTGGATCCAAAACGGGCCTCGAACGGACCAAAACGTCGCTCAGTTGACTGCGAACTCGAGAGGTCGGCGTCGTCTATCGGCGTAGCTCTTCTGCCGACTTTGCGCAGTCTTCAACCACTCGCATATCAGCGCGACCTTCTCTGTCGTCTCTCGAACAAGCTCTGGCCCTAGTAGACTCCTGTCCCCCACCTCTGCCCATCATATTGGCGGTCGACACGGCCTACCATACAACGCTTCAAACGGTGGCATCCCAATACTAGCCTGGAAGTTGTTGTTGTAGGTGAACTCGACTAACGGTAGGTGGGTCTCCCACGACCCCTTAAAGTCTAGCACAAACGCCTGCAGCACGTCCTCCAAAATATGAATCGTGCGCTCGGACTGGCCGTCTGTCTGGGGATGGTGTATTGTACTGAGTAGAACCTCGGTCCCCAACGCGGTCTGCAGATCGGCCAAAATCTGGACGTGAAATGAGGATCCCTATCACACACTATCGACACAGGGACTCCGTGGAGACGCACTATCTCCTGAATGTACAGGCTGCTCAACTTGTCGACCGGATCAGTCATCCTCATGGCCAGGAAATGGGCCGACTTGGTCAACCAATCGCTACCACCATACCGCTTCATGTCCCCTAGGCGATCTCGGCAATCCACTCATGAAGTCCATCGTGACGTGCTCCCACTTCCAGTGGGCAATCGGTAGTGGCTGCAATAATCCGGCAGGACGCTGATGTTCTGCTTTCACCTGCTGACAGGTGAGACATCTCGATACAAGTTCCGCGACCTCTCTCCGCATCCCGCTCCACCAGAAGTGCCGCCTGATGTCGTGGTACATCTTAGTGCTACCCGGGTGCACTGTAAGACGCAAATGATGTGACTCTCGCAACACGTCGTCTCTACAGTTGCGCGGCACGAATAATCCTCTTCGATACCGTAACCTCCAATCAGCACTGAGTTCCCAGCCTTCCGCCTCAACACCGCTGAGGACCCTCTCTCGGATCTATGACGTCTCGACATCCTCCGACTGCGTCTCCATCACTCGGGAAAGTAGTGAGGGCTGAGCCACTAACGAGCACATGGCCACGCCACCAGTAACCTTTTCTAGCTCAAGCCCGAACGTGCCCAGTTCCCCCATCATGTCCCACTCTTGGACTGATATGCTAGCAAGACTCAGAACCGACTTCCTACTCACGGCGTCGGCAACCACGTTCGCCTTACCCGAATGGTAGTGTAGCTCAAAGTCGTACTCCTCAAGTAGCTCCATCCATCGCCGCTGGCGCATGTTCAGGTCTCGTTGGGAAAAGATGTACTTGAGGCTCTTGTGATCCGAGAACACCTGAAATCTCTCGCCATACAGATAATACTGCCAGCCCTTTATCGCGAATACGACTGCTGCTAATTCCAAGTCATGGGTAGGATAGTTGCGCTCGTGTGTCTTCAACTGCCTGGAGCCATAAGCAACAACTCTACCCAACTGCATCAGTATACAGCCCAATCCTTCCCCGGACGCGTCACAATAGACCTCATACCCGACCCCTCGCTCTGGCACTATCAATACTGGAACGGTAGTCAGACGAGTCTTCAACTCCGTGAACGCACGTTCACAATCCTCTGTCCACACAAACCCGACTCACTTGTGCGTCAATAGAGTCATAGGCGCGGCTAGTAGCGCAAAGTCCTGGACAAACTGTCGATAATATCCTGCCAACCCTAAGAAGCTGCGGATCTCGGAGACACTCGTGGGCCGCGCCCACTTCGAAACCGCGTCGATCTTCGATGGATCGACCAGTATACCGTCACGGGATACAATGTGACCGAGGAATTTCACCTCAGCGAGCCAAAACTCGCACTTCTCCAGGTTGGCATATAGCTGATGTGTGCGCAGCAGGGTCAGAACTGCTCTCAGATGCTCCTCATGTGTTGCCTCGTTCTACGAGTAGATCAAGATGTCGTCTACAAACACCACCACAAATTGATCTAAGAACGGCCGGAATATACTGTTCATCAGATCCATGAACGCTGCAGGTGCGTTCGTTAGTCCAAATGGCATCACCAAGAACTCGTAATGCCCATAGCGTGTCCGGAATGCAGTCTTCGCGATGTCCCCCTCTCGGACTCGCAACTGTTAATATCCGGATCGTAGATTGATCTTCGAGAAGCATGTCGACCCTATAAACTGGTCGAACAAGTCGTCAATCCTCGGCATCGGGTATCAGTTCTTCACCGTAACTCGGTTCAACTTCCGGTAGTCTATACACATCCAAAGCTCTCCACTCTTGTTCTTCACGAAGAGTGTTGGTGCTCCCCATGACGATGTGCTCAGACGGATAAACCCCTTCTCCCGAAGCTCCTCGAGCTGACGCTTCAGCTCGGTCAACTCCGCTGGCGCGAACCTGTAGGGCGTCATCGATATCGCTGTCGTTCCCGACATCAGGTCAATCCCGAACTCCACCTCACGAACTGGTAGCAACCCGCTCAACTCCTCAGGAAAGACCTCGGGGAACTCGCATACCACTCGCGGTAACTCTCGGCTCTACACGGCCGATACTTCCTCCATTGCGGAGAAAGCCGATAGGAGAACCCCGCTCTTACTGCCCAGAATACACGAAACCTTCGTGTTGCCTACTGACACTGTCACTCGTCGCCTATAGCAGTCGATATTGGCTCGGTACTTCGCCAGCCAATCCATTCCTAAGATTACGTCAAAGGTCGTCATTCCCAGCACGAGAAGGTCACTAGGGTAAGGACAGTCTGCGACTCTAATTTCGCAGGCACGACAGACCCTAGTCAACATCACATCACCCCCAACTGGCGTGTCTAAACATAGGGGTTGACTCAACGACTCTAAACTCAGCCCCAACCTCTCAGCACAACTCGACGAAATAAACGAGTGCGACGCCCCGGTATCAAATAAAAATAACGCCCACAAATGATACAATAAGCACGTACCCTGAATGGTCTCATGGTATGTAACTGCATACACTTTGCCCTGTGACGCCTGCTGCCTCTGACCTGGCGCACCGACTGCTGGCTGTACGGACCTCTGTTGCTGTCTCGGAACTGGCGCGCTCGTGGACGGCTGCGAGAACCTCGACTGTTGACTCTGACGCTGGCGACCCTTGGGTGACTGCACTGTATGTGACTGTTGTGGTCGATGCGCTGGCGTTTCCCCAATCAGATCAGGGCACCTTGCAGCTGTGTGCCCAACTCGGGCGCACCGGTAACACCTGAAACCGTCAGCCCTCGGCCCCGTGCCCTGGCCTGTTTGGCTGATCACTGGTAGTGCCGCGGGCCTTCTACCTGTCGGACACTACCGTCGCAGATGGCCCGACTACCCGCAGGTAAAACATACCGGCACCCCCTCTGAGGCAACTGGCCCTACCGATGCCACTGACCCCTTCCGCCTCAATCCGCCTGGCTGAACCTGTGGCCGAAAAGACCCCGCAGTCCTTTGCCTCCTCAGATCTCGGAACTCGGACGGTCCCGCAACACTGATCGGCCGCTGCCGAACCTCATGGGTCCTCGCTGCCTCTCGAAGACCCCGCTCCACTACCGCTACCGTCGTAGATGGCTCGACTGCCCGCAGGTAAAACATACCTGCACCCCCTCTGAGGCGACTGGCCCTACCGATGCCACTGACCCCATCCGCCTCAATCCGCCTGGCTGAACCTGTGGCCGAAAGGACCCCGCAGTCCTTTGCCTCCTCAGATCTCGGAACTCGGACGGTCCCGCAACACTGATCGGCCGCTGCCGAACCTCATGGGTCCTCGCTGCCTCTCGAAGACCCCGCTCCACTACCGCTGCCGTGTCCACTAGCTCTGTATACACCCGAATCCTCAGGGTGAGGACTCGATCCCGAATCGTAGGCCTCAGCCCCGTCTCGAACCGCAGGCAATGGTTCAGCTCTGTCGCCACCATTTCTGGTGCAAATCGGGTCAGGGCAGTGAATCTGGCCTCGTACTCTGCTACTGACGCCCCGTCCTGTTGCATTTCCAGGAACAGCTGATGTTGATCCGCCCTGGCCGACTCGGGGAAATACTGCTCTAGGAAGACCGCCTCGAAGGTACTGTAGTCGTCCCTGACTCTGTCCCGTACGCGCCCCCACTAGTGGTAGGCGCTGTCCCTCAACTGATGAGCTGCAAAGGACACCCTGATGTAACCGTCCTCTATGCCTGACGTGTCCAGGTCCCGTGTGACCTGCTCCAGCCATCTCTCGGCTATGTCGGGGTTCGGTTCCCTGACGAACGTAGGTATGCCCAGCTTCAAGAAATCCAGCAGTGTCCGGGCCGTATGGCCTTTGGCCTGAACGGGCCTCGCTGGAACGGTTGAAGCAGCCGCAGATACTGTCTCCGGAGCCGGCGATGCAGACTCCCTACGGACGATGCTCGCCACCAAGCTCTGCATCGTCCGGGTCAATTCTCCCAGAGCGGCCGCAGTGGACAGGTCTGCGACCGGTGGGACGCTGGGCGTGCCGGTAGATGGTCCTGCGTCGTTCCTCATGTCCTCCCCGACGGGAGTACCCTTGGCTTCCGTGGACTCAGCGGGTTCGACGGTGGGTATCCGTCCCTGTGCCCCAGCTGATCGTCCTCTCCTACCACGTGTGGACGTCCGTCCCGGTGCCCCAGCTTATCGTCCTCTCCTGCCACGTGCCATGTAGTCGGTATCCTCTGCATGGATACACGTAAACGCTTAGTGTGCAAACTTATACCACGACGACAAGCTAAATATACTAGCGTTCACACAGCCTACGTCTACTCTAGCGTACTCGTTACCAAAACGCCACAGTGTTCACGCTATCAATACCTCAATTACTCGCTCACGTAAGGGAGACCTCAACACGACCCGGGACAATGGTGAACAACGTCATGCATTAACAACACACGCACAACGACTCACAGACAAATTCAAGTCACCCAACCTAAATCACAAGCCCACAAGGCCAACCAATTTCAAAACACGCCCACCGGGCCAACCAATTTAAACACACGCGCCACAGGGCCAACCAATTTTAAAACTTTCTCCCTTTTATCATAAAGTCTCATTTTCGACATCACGTAGTTAGAACAACCCGGTCCAGGTGTCCCCAAACTAAATTGTCCCCACTTGATATCAGCACCGTCACGTTCGACCACAGGGGTGCCCTTGAGTCGAGTCCCGACAGCTTAAAAACGTTTCACGCAGCAACACACAATCATTATGCCAGTAATAATAATACTGCACATACACACAATAGTAAACAGGACTCATATCACTACGGGTCTACACACGATTTCCGACTTGCGCAACCCACGCACGACGGGACTTTCAAGACTCAACTCTCCCCACCTAATTGACGTACAGTCCGAGGCGTGAAACCTCAAGCTCTAATACCAAACTGTCACGCCCCGAATTCGGCAGGACCGAACCCGGAACGCGAACGGTGAAACAATAAAATAATTTTCAAACATTTTAATAAACCGCGTAAAATCACCACTTTGAGTTAATCAAAATAATATTTTACAACTTAAAATACGTCCAAAACAAGCGGACATAAACCAAAGCGTACGTCGCTAAACTCCCAAAAACCCGGACTCCCGCTTCCAGCTCTTCAAGCTTCGAGAGTTCCCCTAGTCCACCTCGCGACCAGTACCTGTAGGAAAAGAAGCTAGGGGTGAGCGTTCGCTCACCACCACGGATACCAAACTGACTACGGAATACTAGTAGAAATGCCGGAAACACCGACAACAAACAAAACACCGGGGACTACTATCCCCAAACTCAAATAACCTTACTGTCACATGAAAACTGTTACAATTCCCAACCAATCTAAACGCCCATGCCCGTAATGTAGACGCGACACCGTAAAGACGGCCTTAAAGCACACAACAACACAAAAGTGATCAAAGTCACGCAAACCACAACCACAAGCCTCGACACTTTACCGATCACGCGCCAGAAGGTGCCACACACCTGACGGAGACCACAACCCTCTGCTCTTTACCGACCGCGCACCGGAGGGTACGACACACCCCTCAGGCATAAATTCAGCCTCAGCACTTTACCAATCACGCGCCGGAAGGTGCTACACACCTACGGGGACCACAACCCTCTGCTATTTACCGACCACGCATTGGAGGGTACGACACACCCCTCGGGCACAGCTCTAACCTCAAACTTTACCGATCACGTGCCGGAAGGTACGACGCACCTGACGGGAACCACAGCCCTCAGCACTTTGCCGACCGCGCACCGGAGGGTACGACACACCCACGGGCATAGCTCAACAGTCATCACCAGAACAATCACAGTCACAACCAAATAACACACAAAACCCCGCAAATAGAAAGAACATACGAAAACACGACTAACTACCGCTCGGCAAGTCAGTCAACCAATACGGGTTCAACTCCCCACAGGCACTCATGGCCACCCACAAACACAAACAATTCAATCAACCTACGGGAACAACCAAAAGCCACAAGTATTTCTAATGTTCGATACGTTCACTTATCCTACGACACTACTAAGTGTCACATGCACTTCTACTGTTCGATATGTTCACGTATCCTACGACACCACTAAGTGTCGCCTGCACTTCTATTGTTCGATAAATTTACTTATCCTACAACACCACTAAGTGTCACATGCATTTCTACTGTTAACTTCCCTAGTCAAGACCGAGATCCTGCTAGTTTTCCCTACCTCGTAACGCTTTCCCAAAAGTCCACGCCCAAGCTCCGGCGTGCTCGAGATCACTCGCCTAGCCTCCCCTTTCCGCGGTCGGCGGTACGATCTAACAAGAAAACAATTAAAACACTTTTTAAGTTCACAGGGAAAGCTGAATTTTAAAGAATTAGACGCCCAAAAGAAACCACGACAATGTCGATCACTCCCAAACTTCCCAATTACTCGACATTGTCAACAATGGGCCTGGAAAGACCCGATTCGCGCAGCTCGGCGAAACTGCCCGGGATTGGAAAACGCCCTTCCAAGGCTCCGAAAATTCCCGTTTTCATTTCTACGATCGTAGAATAATTCAAGGGTTCCAATGCAATCGACGGAATCAATTTCCGACTTCCGAGCGATTAAATTCGCGTTTAAAGTTTCTAAACCCGAAATTTCCAACTTTCGCAACTTAATTCCATAATTCGTTCCGGGTGTTAAATATCGATTCGGGGATCGTCCAAAACCACCCGAACACGAAAAATCCGAGACCCGACACGTGGGCCCCACCTGGCCACCACTACCTGTGGGTGGCTGGACAGGTTTACCACAATGGTGGCCGGTTCCAGCTCCGGCCAGCCACCACCCACGGTGGCCGGAGCTCCCCCGAGCCTCCGGTCACTGTAAACCGATCATTTTCACCCTAAAACGTCTCCAACAAACCCTACACCTTAACTCATCCATATTTGACTCGTTTAAACGCAGACCCTAACTTTCAAACGTACCAAAACGAGAATCAAATAGGTTCTCACCGTAAGGAATGACGATGGGAGCTCGATTCTTAAACCGTTGAGACGATCCGTTGGTTGGATCGTCGGGAAAATCCACACCCTAACACCTTCTTCTCTTTTTTTCTCTTTCCTTCTCTCCTTCTTCTCTCTTCTTTCTCTCTTTTTTTCTCTTTTTCTTGATAAGTGGTCAAACCCCCTTATCTCTCATCCTTTTGTTTTGTTCAAAAATACCTAACACCGCCACTTGTGTGACAAGTGGCAAGTGGGTCCCACCCTTTAAACAAGTATCTTTTAAGATATTTTTCTGTCAGATTCGCGAAATTCGGCCGTCTCGGGCCCCGAACGGGCCCATTTTCCAAGAATTTACGAAATTTCACGGGCTACAAGGAAACGGCCCAACTAAGACTGTTGTAACGACGGCTAATCTTTTTGGATCCAAAATGGGCCTCGAACGGACCAAAACGTCGCTCGGTTGACTTTTCCGGCAAAAAGTCAACATTTCCCAAATTAGTCAAAAAGTGTCCTTGAGTCCCCCATAACTCACTTTGGTCGATATCGGGGTCAACTTAAGTCCGATATGACCCTCGGGGTCAAATTTAGGTTCATTTAGGTGTTTGTCCCAAAATTTTAAATTTTTCTGTTTTTCCGCTGATTTGACCGGCGTTGACCGGGAGAGGATCTTACAAGAAGACTTTCCCTAATGTTGTTGAGATGGGTGACGCTGACAAGGCGGTTGAAGCACGCGAGTGAGGTTCGGTGTCCAGTCGTGCTCTCGCCGGAATAGAGATCGAACTATCGTCATGGTTTGTAGTCGTCTCCAGAGATCCGGGCTTTTGTAACCCCCGGAGATTTCGCAGCATGTTCGGGATCACCAGCTGAAGTTTCTACAAATTTGAGTGGGATCCCTGCAAATTCGGAAAATTTGATCCCTTTCGTGACCCACGCGCATGACCAGGTGAAGGTCGTGGATTCGAGGGTTGAACTTGTTAATGGGCTCTGTTAGGCCCATGGTTCACTTTCAGAGCTTGGAGTGCAAGTGGGTTCGGGTTCGGATGCGCAGGAGGACCCCGTTGTTGCTTTTATCAATGCTCTGTCAGTCATTTCATGGTCGTCTCTTCAGAGCACTATCACACCAAAAAAATGTGGTCGTCTAAGGAAGGGACAGTCGAAGGCGATTCCTCAGCCAACTGTTGTTTATCGGATAAAAGATACGACATCTGCTGAAAAAGGAGGAAAATTCATTGTTGATGTCGCCAAGAAGGATAGCTCGGGTGATTGGAGCTACTCCAACAAAGTTGGGAAAAAGGTTGTCGACTTTTTCTCCTTGGCTCTCGACAAGTTCAAGAGGGTTGAGGAGGATGTCGAGGATGGGGATTGCCCTGAACCAGCTTCAGGAAATGCTTTATCCCCTATTTTGGTTTCCAATCGGTTTTTGTGTTCAAACCCGGATAGGGTGCAGACTAGGAGGTTGTGATTTGTGTTTGCTGCCCTGTTTGGGTTTATTATGTGTGTTCTGCTCTTTGTAGTTGTTATAGTCTGAGAAAATGATCCTTTTTTTAGTATCGTTTTTTGCAGCGTTTTACTGTCTTGTAGAATGTTTGCTTAATAACTAATTTCTCTTATCAAAAAATATTGGAAAGTTGCTGCTAAGTGGATGTGGAGTTGCAGGTTTTTTATCAGCAATGCATATGTACATTAAAGCCTCTGTTGAGATGAAATGAGGAGTACAATTTAGGTTACTCTAAGAACCTCAAAAGCTCAAAGATAGTCACAACTATCTGTTAACAGAAAAAACAATAAACCGAGCGAAGATACAAAGAGTCCAAAAAAAAACACAATCCGCTAGAGTCAAACAACCTTAATGTTTCTAACCTGCATATATGATAGAGGAGAAAGAGAATGATTAAAATGAAGTAAATACAAAAAGAGAACTACAATATTGCTTATGACTCTACATGATGCTTGGGGTGTACGATACTACAACTTTTGATACTGCATGAAGCTTGGGGTGCACGGTACTACATCTTCTTTTTTTAAAAATGTTCTTGAAAGATACCCAAGATTGCAATAAGGATGCAAAATGGGTCACTTAGAAGATGAACTTGCTGCCCTTAGACGGTTGGAATTGTGTGTACTGAATTCTTGAACAGCATGATAGTTGAGGTCTGTATTTTCTTGCTTGTGATACATGGTTTTGGAAACACCATTCAATCTTTATTTGTCGATCATGTAATGAGGAGCACAAAGCCAGTGAAGCTAATTCCACAAAGTCTGTAGAAAGAGGTCTCCAAATACTAGCATCAACCTGAAAAGGGAAGGAGGAGAAAAAAGGCAGACAAACCAAATACAAAGGTCTAAAGGAAAAGACAGAGAACTTAGCCTAGAAGAGCAAACTACCCGTACTCTCAGACAACAAAAGGAGACTTAAACTGAGACTACCCACACACACAGCAGAAGAACAAGTCCTACACCAGCAAGAAGGACCCCAATAGAAGAAAAGAGAACCTGAACATCCTCACAAACTCAACAACTTCCCAAACCAGCCCAAAACCCTCCCCACCCCAAACCCAGTAAGAGCACAGTTATAAATGAATTGATGAGATTTTCCAATCTACACAAAAGGCAGGGGTCTTTTTCCACATCAGAAAGGAGAATCCAAAATTGTTATCCTTTAACTTTGACCTGTCCTAGTTATAAGAGTGATTTATAATGTTTAAGAATATGTCCTCAGCTGACAAAAAGATGCCTTGAAAAAAAAAGAGAATTCCTTGCTAGCAGAATTTGCCAGCAGATCAGAAGAATCAAATTGTTCCAAGCTGAATTCTTCTTTCTTTTTGCTAATAGAGAAGGGAAAGCAGACAATAGATCTTTGAAGCTACCAGGAATTACCAAGCTGATTCCCCACCAATATGCAATAAAGCCCCAAACGAACCATGCTCTCCTACAATGAACAATTACATGACTTTCATTTTTAAAATCCCAAGAACATATAGGACATATAATTTCCTGAAGAGATAACTTGAAGCCTCTATTATCAAGAAAGCACTTTGAGGGAATTATGTCCAGACAAGTCATCCAACAGAAGGTTGTTATTTTGGGTGGGATATTTGGTAACCAGAGATTCTTTGTCCAACTTCTGACTTGATCATTTTGAATATTTTGATGAGCTAACAGGGAATATAGCTTTTTAACTGAGAATTCTTTATTGTCCCAAACCCAATTTAGCGAGTCTTCAATCTCAATTAAAAATACTCCATCTAAAATGGAGCAAAGCATTAACCACTCTTGATCCTCCCAACCTCTAAGATCCCTTTTCATATCCAAGTCCCACTCCCAACCATCCCATAAATCAGCTACTTTTTTTTTCCTATGAGAAGAGATAGATACTTTGGAAGAGTATTTTGAAGGGAGTTTCTCTGCACCAAATATCCTCCCAGAAGATAGCTCTTTCCCCATTTCCAAGCCTCCAAGACAACCTTTTGGTCACAAAAAAATCAATAAATCTTGGATCTTTACTCAGATTTAAGATATGTGACATAAACTAGCAGCTTCCAGCTTCAGTGAAGACACTCAGGTCCCATTCATTAGGATCCCACCCAAATTTAAAGCATATTACCAATTTCCATAGAGATCTTCTTTCAAAAGCAAATCTCCAACATCACTTGGCTAGGAGGGCAATGTTCATATATTTCAGGTTTTTAATACCAGGACCCCCATCCTCCTTTGATCTACAGACATGGCCCAATTTGTTTTGCAAAATGATTTTACAACTGATTTCCCATGTCATAAAAAATTTCTTTGCCAACTAATTATCTCCTTGGTTATCCCTTTAGGAGCCTTAATAATAAATATAGAGGCAAAACTCCCATAGTTGATTTTAAAAGAGTGATTACCTTTCTGTTGGGGTTGGAGCCTAGAGGAAATCCCAAATAAGTGATTGGGAGAGTTTTTTTTTGGACAGTTCAATGTATTAATGATCTTTAGTTCTTCTTCATCTGATAGATTTAGTAGGATGATCTGATGTTTTTCATAGTTCACTTTCAATCTAGCTGCCAATTTGAATAATTTGAAAGTATAGTTGAGGCACTACACTCCCTCTTTTGAAGTCTCTAGGAAGAAAATTGTGCCATCAACAAATTGGAGGTGAGATATGGTTGGACAGTTCACTCTCATTTGAATTCCTTTTAAGAAACCTTGAAGCACTGCTGCCTTTATAAGTTGGTTGAGTCCCTTAGCAACCAGAACAAAGATAAGAGGAAATAATGCATAGCCTTGTCTGAGACCTTTAAACAACCTAAAATTTGGACTTGGTGAACCATTTACAAGAATAGATACATTTTCTCTAAAGCAAGAAATCATCCACATTCTCTGCTGCACTCCAAAACCCATTTTTGTCAGCAATTTCATGATAAAATTCCAACTTACATTATCAAAAGTCTTTCAAAATCTACTTTGAAAATGAATTCTTTTGCTTTTGATTTTTAATGTAATGTACAACTTCTACAGCAATTAAAATTCCATCTGTGATCTGTCTTCCAACAATGCTTTGAGTCTTGTGGATAATATCTTGTAAGCACCTCCAATTAGACTTATTGGTTTGTAGTCATCAAATGTGAGAGGGGGCAGGACCCTTTGGTATCAATGTCATAAAGTAGGAATTGATTTCTTTTCCAAGTTGTCCAGTTAGATGAAAATAACTGAAGAATGCTAGGAGATCAACTTTAATAAACTGCCAACAATTTTGAAAAAAATGCAGGGCCATCTAGGCATGTGGCTTTATCTCCATGACAAGCCATCAATGCTTGGACGACTTCATCCTCATGAACGGGCCTTTCAAGCTGAAGAGCCTGATCAGGGCTTAAGGATGTAAAGGGGAGTTCATCTAGATCTAGAGGCTAGGAGGTATTGCTTGAAAATCTATTTGCAAAATGATCAGCTGCTGCTTGTTTGATCTCCTTCGGGTCAGATAAGAGATTATCCTTATACAATATCTAAGAAATCCTTTTCCGAGCTCCTTTGTAATTCGCTAGTCTATGAAATTATTTGCAGTCTTTATCTCTTTCATCAAACTACTTTCTTCTAGCTTTTTGGCTCTATAGTTTGGAAAGGAGTTTATGTTTTTGTATTAATTCAGCCTTGTAGGCTCTTCTATCACAACATTCTTGATCTAAAAGGGGTCTGGTATCTAAAAGGCTATCCAACCGATGAATAGAAATGACCAGAGCTGAGATATGTTTTTTCTAACTTGCCAAATACTTGAACATTCCATTCCTTTAATTGCACCTTAAGTAGTTTTAAGTTCATCCATAATACAAAATGAGGCAGACCTGTAATATTTAATGATTGCCAGAATAGATTAACAACACGCAAGAAATGTGGAGTTGCAGCTTAATGGTGTGTTACGGTTGTAATTTTGCTTCTGTGGTAATTTCATCACAAGTTTTCTCTATATAGGGACTTTATTGTCCCTTTTGTTTGTAGTATTTTGAGGTTCTCTTTTGGTCTTGTCCTTTATTTCAAAGAGTTGGTTTACTTATAAAACAAAAATTTATTGATCCCAGCCTATGGTAAGGCCACATTCTCTGAGAAGCCCCATAGGAAAAGGGTCCAGCTTTGTTTCTTGTAGCATAATGAATCCAGGTCTAAGTTTTGTTATTAATCTTCTAAAGCATCGCCTCTTTTGTGTTGAGGACAATCCTCTCACATTCCATGAGAGGATTTTCATGTTGAAATCAGTTTGGGATTCTTCCTTTATCAATGCAGCAGGGTCTGCTGGAGGCATACTGACAATATGGAACACCAACCAATTTGTCCTGATTCACACAAACAAAATTAATGGAGCTTTGCTATGGTTTGGCGCAATGCAACAGCCTCAATGTCAGTGTTGTATAGTTAATGTTTATGGCCCTCACTCAACTTCAGAAAGAAGGAGGCTCTGGTCTGACATTTATGCTGAGGTACAAGATCTACCAGAGGATCATATATTAATCCTAGGAGGGGACTTTAATGTCATACTCAATCCTGATGAAAGATCAAGCCAAAGGAATGGGGGTCCTGATGTCCATCACTTTCAAAGCTTGGTCTCAAACCTTGCTCTTATTGATCTTCCTCTACAAGGAGGAAAATATACCTGGTTTGGTCCCAACTCAAGGGCCTCCAGAATTGATAGATTTCTCATCTCTACAGGGTGTTTAGCACAATTCAACATCATTAAACAAACTTGCATTCCAAGAAACCTCTCAGATCATAGACCCATATTATTAGCTGATGATTCCTCAGATTGGGGGCCCAGACCTTTCAAGTTTCTGAACATATGGATTGAAGATGCCAGATTTATGCCAGTAGTTCAGAAGTTTTGGGATTCTTATACAGTGGAAGGCTTCCCACACTATGTGCTATGGAAAAAACTGTCTTTACTCAAAGCAGATTTGAGGAAGTGGAATTCTGAGGTATTTGGCTTATTAGACACTCAAATCCACTCACTTACTCAGGCTATTGATCAGCTGGATACAGTAGCAGAATCAAGGGCTCTTACAGCTACTGAGAGCTGTGAGAGAGGATCCTTGATGGCCTTTCTCATACAAAAACACAAGCTACAAGCCAAGCTTTGGAGCCAGAAGGCTAGAAGGAAATGGTACTATGATGGGGATAAAGGATCCAAGTATTATCACAGGATTGCAAATTATAATGGATGTAAAGGGAGGCTCACTCAAATTATTCATGAGGATAATATCCTCACACAACCTTCAGAGATCAAATTAGCTGCTGCACAACATTTCAAACAGATATTTTCTGCCTCAGATCAAGAGGATGTCAGCCTCCTATCCCTCCCTTTCAATTCTATATCACAAGAACAAGCAACCTGGCTAGAAAGACCTTTTTCTGAGGAGGAAATACTTCAAGCCACCACAGCTTGTAATGGAGAAAAAGCCCCTGGTCCAGATGGCTTCACTTTAAAATTCTTTCAAGCCTGCTGGCCTATCATCAAGACTGATCTCATACAGTTCCTACACCATTTTCATCAGACTTCTCAGCTGGGGAAAGGAATCAACTCCTCTTTTATTGCCCTCATCCCAAAAATTGCAGCTCCTATGACATTTGATGATTTTAGGCCCATTAGCCTAATGGGTGCTCCCTACAAAATACTATCTAAACTGCTCTCAACAAGGTTGAAAAAAGTGATCAATCCATTGGTGGCTGAGGTACAATCTGCATTCATCTCAGGCAGACAAATATCAGATGGGATAGTAGTGGCCTCAGAAGTGGTTAATTATCTCAAAGCTTCCAAACTCAAGGCCTTCATGTTTAAAGCTGATTTTGAAAAGGCATTTGATAAAGTTAATTGGAACTTTGTAATGAATCTGCTCAACAAAATGGGGTTTGGCTTCAAATGGAGATCTTGGATACAGTCATGCTTCAAAGCACATGCCTCAGTTCTAATTAATGGATCTGCATCTCCAGATTTCTCACTCAGTAGAGGGCTCAGACAAGGCTGTGCACTATCCCCATTAATCTTTGTTCTGGTAGCTGAAGGCTTAAATCAGATAGTAGCTGCTTCAGTACAAGCCAATTTGCTAAAAGGTGTCCAAATGACAGAGGAGGGTCCAATGATATCCCATCTTCAATTTGCAGATGACTCCATTTTTTTCATTCAAGCCATGGAGGATAGTATTCCCAACCTCAAATATGCTCTACATATGTTCCATCTCTCTTCTGGTCTGGTTGTCAATTATGCAAAGTCAGTTATTATCCCCTGCAATCTCAATGAGAGAGAGATGAGGCAACTGTCTTCCATGCTGGGATGTGTACAATCTGCACTCCCTATCAATTACTTGGGATTCCCTCTTGGCTCAAACCAAAAAAGAATCAAAACATGGGATCCAATCCTCAAGAAATATAAGGCAGCATTGGGACTTTGGCAAGCTAAATTGCTATCCTTTGGAGGAAGAATCACTTTGATAAAATCAACCCTTGGAACTCTTCCCCTCTATTATTTCTCCATTCTCAGAGCTCCTAAAGGTATAATCAAGTCCTTGGAAAGATGGAAAAGGAAGTTTCTGTGGCATGGGAATATTAATGCCAATCCTTTTTGCAAATTAAGCTGGAACACTGTATGTAAGCCCAAGGATGAGGGTGGCTTGGGGATCAAGAGTCTCACCCTTACGAATATCTCTCTTCTTTCTAAGTGGTGGTGGAGATTTGCACTTGAAAGAGCCTCTCTTTGGAAGCTTGTTATTTGTGGAAAATTTGGCTGGAATCCCTCTGAATGGGATTTATCTTCCTTTACTGAGATTGGTCAAGGAAGCTTCATGCAGTATATTTTAAATCTAAATGAGGATCCTAGGTTTGCTGGTTTATTTGGGTTATCAGGTCTTTCTTGGACTTTGGGGGATGGACAAAGGATCCTCTTCTGGGATGATGTCTGGTGGGGAGAGACACCTCTTAAGTCTCTCTTCCCTAGGCTCTTCCTCTTATCTCAAAACAAGAAATTGTCAGTTGCTGAAGCCTGCTCTGATTCCTCTTGGGATCTTAGGTTCAGAAGGCTTCCTAGAGGCAGAGCTGAATCTGACTGGATGTCTCTACAGTTCATCTTAAATGGAGTTGATCTGCTAAACAGTCCTGATACTTTGGTATGGAGTGGGGATCCAAAAGGATTTTCAGTGAGGAAAATGTATACATTACTTCAGCAACAAGCAACAACATCCTCTTCAGAATTTAATTGGTCAAAACACATCTGGTCTCCTGGGATCCCTCCTAAAATCTCTGCTTATTGTTGGCTGGCTTGCCATGAAGAAATTCCCTCTAAATGTTTTCTTGATGCTAGAGGAATGTCCTTAGCCCTTCAAGATCAACTCTGTAAGTACTGTAACTGGGACTTTGAGGATGGCCCTCACCTTCTTCTTCACTGTGCTAGAGCTTGGAACACTTGGTGTTTAATCATTATTTGGTGGGGAGTCACTTGGGTTAGTCCTCCTAACTTGAAGACCTTATTAGCTTCTTGGTCTACACTTATCAAGAGCAAAAACAAAGTCCCCTGGAAAAATCTGGCCCAAATTTGTTGTTGGCAGTTGTGGTTGGCAAGAAATGCCCTCTTATTCAAGGATGAACTGATACAAGCTTCTGAGATTTTTGACAAAATTAAACATCAAGCTTATAGCTGGGAAGTTTCTAAATTTAAAAGCTCTAAGATCTACTTCTCTTATTCTCAATGGGATCATTCTCCTCTTTATTGATGTGGACTGAGATCTTCTCCAGCCTGATCTTCCTTCATCTTCTAATTGCTGGGGATTGGTTTGGCTCTGGTTTCTTGTGCCTCAAGTTATGTCTATGTTGGCTTCTTTTGGCTCTATGGTTTGGCTTTCATCTGTTTCTGGGGGGTTTGGGATGGGATTGGGTGGGTTTGGGGGAGTGTATGTGAGTTTGGTAAGGTAAGTTTAGTTGGTTTGCTCGTTTGTTTGTGTGTGGGGCTCCTCTTCCTCCTCTCTTCTGTTTTGTGTGTAGGGTAGCTCTTTTTCTAGGTTGAGTGGCTTCTTTTGTCTGCAGGTGCTCTGCTTGTTTGGTTTGGCCCGCTTTGGTGCCTGCTTTGGTGCCTTTCTCTTGGCTGGCCGCTCCATAGGCTTGCAATTAGTGCTCGGCCTCCCTTTCTTGGACTACAAGATATCGAACTAGCTGTAATTTTGGTCTCTCGAGCAGAACCAGTAGAAACTGCTCTTTGAATACACATCTCAACAGCTCAATCATCATGATGCTTCAAAAATCTTTCCAATATGCCTCATCTCAGTACAAGTTTTCAAAACTAGGGCTTCACATAACATCTCACAGTGCTATCATTCAATCAAGCTCAAACTCTCTTGCAGCAGCATCACACTTCGGCTTGCAGCAGCAATTCATACACATTTACTCATTAGTTAACTATGTTAACCTCTGTTATTATTTGCTTCACCTCTAAAATTGGCATATGATCAATTGGGGTGTTTTTTTGTGGAACTTTAGCATGTTCTCTTCTTCCCTCTTCCTACTCTAAAGAGGGTTGGTTTTAATGAAAAATTTGCCGATCAAAAAAAAAATTATTGATAAAAATAAAAATCGTATCCTGGCTGTTGATTGTTTAATTAAAATGAAAGAACATGATACCATGAAAGAATTTTTTGGATATACTTACCTTACACCACTCAAAGCTCTCCAAATAACCTCGTTGACGTTCCTCTTCTAACCTTTTTAAGGTTCTACCGTCGTCGCCGCCGCCGCCGCTCCACCGCCAGCCTCCTCCATGGCAATTCCATGCCTCCACCATCGAAGCCCCGACTTCAAGGTTCTCCATTAGCCCCAGGTGAGATCCTGTCTACCCGGCTTAGGGTCCGCCACTGCCATCATCGCCGTCCAGTGCCGCCCACCAGCCGTCCTCTCGCCCCGCGTCCCGCCGCCCGGACGTCTAGCAGTCACCGTGGCCCTCCTGCCACTCTCCGGCTTACGGGCTCCATGCGCCGTGCCACCTTTCGCTGGCATGGGTCCGTTCCCCCGACGGATCTGGGAACCGGGAGGAAGGCCGATAAGACGGGATCTGCCTCCACGACACCCGAAGTCAGGATCCTCGATCTCGATCAAACCGTTGTGGATTGAATCGATGCTCTCACCTTCTGCACTACTTCGAAAGAGCATGGTGAATCAAGACGAGAAATTGACAATACCAGATCGCTCCAATGGCATGGGGCCTAGAAGACCTGGCATCACAGTTTTGGTAGTCTGCTCTTTCGTTTTTGTGCTAATTTGTTTTCCTGTTTTAGGTCGAATAAGCTATTGGTTATCCACCGTTCTAAGTCGATTAACCGCTTGGGACTGTGCTAGGTCGAATAAGTTTAGGACTTTAGTTTATTATTTCCTTGTAACGCATGTTGAAACGTCGGTAGGGAGTTGTCTTGAGTTGTTGCCCATGAGTTCAAGTGGGCTAAAATTATGGGTCTATGAGCGACGGACCAGCTACGGTCGGCCCGGACAAATATCTGGAACCCGAGGCGGTCACGCCTCTTTCTGTATGATTTCCTTTTGGCATTAATGAAATCTCCGGTTACCCGTTTCAAAAAAAAAAAAATTTGCAACAGTGAAGCTATGTCAAGGACCACAAAAGTTACCACTTTTGCCATCACAAAGATTAAAAAGGAAAATTACACATAACCTTCCCTAGTATTGACTTATTTTCAGATACCCCCTTAACTATTTTTTTTTACATTTAACCCCCTTAAATTTTTTTCTTTTCAGTTTAGTCCAACGTCGTTAACTTTCCATCAAATGTCTAAAATACCCCTTGTATACATCAAATTTTCAAAAATCTGCCATTGATTCTGTAAGTTTTTCATTAATAGTTCCCTTTCATTTTAAATTAGTTTTATAAAATCATAAAATCTTTTTTGTTTTATTTTTAAAAAATTATTTTATTTTGTAAAATCATATATTTATTTCTTAAAAATCATTTTTTGTTTCAAATATCTGATTTTTATTTATAGAATGAGATTTTTATTTTTGTTAAATCAGTTTTTTTTAATCTGATTTTTGAAATATACTAATAAGATTTTTTAAATATATTTTCATATTATTTTTTTCTTTATTTTATTTAATTTTTCTTATTTTTCATTGATAATTTTTTCATTTATTTTTTTAAATTAAAAAAATTAATTTGTCATTAATAATTAACTTTTATACTAAAAAATCTTCATTAATTTTTTAAAATTCCTTTTTTCTGATTTTTTTATTAAATTTTTCTTTATTATTAATCTTGTAATTACACTCAATCTCCTTTTTCTTTTTTCATTAAATTCCACTTGAGCAATCTAAAATCAGTTAATTCTTCGCAAGTGACTCAATAATTGGCCTTATTACCCAAATGGCCTTTTAGAAGGAAAATATAATTAAAATGGCCTCCACATTCAATGATCTCACCTACCTAGCCTCCTCATTAATGACTCTTTCCAACTACCAACATTACCCTCATGGATGATCCATGTCAGCACCCAACTCTATACTCAATTTTGTTCCACGTCAGCTTTCGTTTGCCCTGTTGGCGCCAAATCCACGTCAGCAGTCGTTAGCCAATTCGCGCCAAATCCAGTTGAATTGGGGGAAATCGAATTTGCCCCATTCTCATTCGCTTCTCCTTCATCCTCGTTTTTCTTCTTCAATTGTTGTTGTCTCGTGCATTGTTTGTCCTCCTACCCATTGTTTCTTCTTCAATTTGGCGTGCGAGCTGCTCAATTGATTGTTCCACTGTCATTGAAGGCTGCCCAGAAAAACCCTAGCTCGAGGTAAGTAATTGGAAAGACCTAAGTTGTAGATTTTGAGCAATATGTATGTTTAAACGTAGTTAATGTTATCATGGAATGGTTTTGAAACATATTTCGAGCTAGTATTGATTCATTCGGACCTCCATTTCGTGATTATGTGGTTCGAGTTCGTATTATGCCGATGGTAATAGTTCAGATCGACACGTTCTGGTATGAGCTATTACCCGGTCGGTTTGGCGTTCTGGTTTCATGTAAACTAGAACGGGTGTCCATCCGGTCTTTTACCGTATCATAATGTATTATCAATCTGTTATTAATTCATGTATATTTATGCCTTTACCACTTTTGGCTTTTGTTTGAAAATAGTTTTACAAGTCCTTTACGTACAAAGGCCTTTTTGTTTGAAATTGTTTTAAAATAGATTTGTAAATATTTGTAGCTGTCTGTTATGGTAAATTGTAGCTTTATATTTATATGTTCATAATTGTTGTAGGAATGGTTCGAGTGCTGGTACATGCTTCTTATGGTGGGCAATATTTGAACGAGAACGGGAAGTATAGTTGGATACCTTGCAATTCAAAGTCTATGAATATCCTTCTTGATGATGAAGATACATCATTGAAGGAGAGGTTATGGGATAAATTGTATTAGAAGACCGGAGTGGACAAAAATGAAAAGGAATTGAAAGTGAGCTACTTAGTACCGGACCTGCCTGACGATGTTGGAGGAATGTATCCAGTTATTTTAGAAGACGATGAAATTCTCTTGGTTTTGTTGTGGAATATGGAATTGGGACCCGAAACAACATACTGCGTGTGGAGGTCATTAACAAACATACTGGTGGTAGGGAAATGGAAATGAATCCTCCTGCTGCCCCCGTTGTACGTGATGAGTACTTTGGCCGGGACATGTGTAGTACAATAAATACGGGGGATTCCATTTATTTATGAGTGTTAACAACGGTGGGCAACGCGTTCATCTCCCACGTCGAGCTGGTAGTAGGGGTAGAACTGATGTAGAAGCAGTAGCGACTCCAGCGGGGTCAAATCCTACTCCAGCACAGTTAAGTGTTGATGATGATTATGTTGATGATGATTATATTTATGATACGCAAGGCGGCGTAGAAGAGATTCTAGAACAGTTTAGTTCTGATGATGATGATGATGATGATGATGATGATGATATGGAAGAGGTGGAAGCGGGTGTGGAAGTTGATGAGGAAGAAGTGGTAGTGGATGAGGATGTGGGATTGGAAGATATGGAAAACGAACAAGAGTATCCAGAACAAGAACAATCCAGATCAAGTTTTGATCCTGCAGACCACTTTTATCCGACGGAAGTGCTTGATGCCGAAGCAAACTCGATCGGTTTCCAAGATGGGTCAGGTTTAGCAGTTGGTGATACATTTGAGACGAAAGAAGAGTTTCAGACGTTTTTGTCACATATTGCTGTGAAGTACGGGTTCAATTTTCGTGCTGAAAAATCTAACAATACGGTGTTTGTGGCAAAATGTGCTAACCAACCTTGTGGATGGAGAGTGCGGACAGCAAAAATTGGAACTACAAGGCAGTTCTCCGTCAGAACATATTACAATACTCACCATTGCTCTGCCAATGCGACGAAGCTCCATCGCCGGCAAGCAACTACTAAATATGTTGCTGAATACGTGAGGCAAAAATGTGCAGGTCAAAAGACGACACCGTGTCCAAGACTAATTCAAATATTTCGGAAAAATGACACTGAGTCAAGCACCGAGATACCATACTGGAAAGCTTGGAAGGCCAGACGACTTGCCAACTTTTATCTTGGAGGGGATCCCGAGAAAAGTTATGCACTCCTTCCGACTTATTTGGAGATGGTTGTACAGAAGAATCCAGGAACAATCACTCATCTAAAGGTGGATGAAGAAAGCAGATTCAAATATGTATTTATAGCATATGCTGCATGTATTCAAGGATGGAAGACAATGAGAAAAGTCGTTGCGGTTGATGACACCTTCTTGAAGACATGGTTCAAAGGAGTAATGCTTATTGCAACCGCACAAGATGGTCATCATCAGCAATATCCTATTGCTTGGGGAATTGTAGACACAGAGAGTGATGCGTCATGGACATGGTTTTTTGAGAAGTTACAGGAATTTATACCAGATGAAGATGATTTGGTAATTCTTTCTGATAGGAATCAGAGTATCATCAATGGGAGGTTGAAGATCTACCCCAAAGCAGATCATGGACACTGTAGGTGGCATCTCGAACGAAATGTACGACTTCATTCCAAAAAAAAGGCTGGTGCTGGAGAAGGGCTTCTAAATGCTTTCAAAAAATGCGCTGAAGCGTACCGGGTATCTGAGTTCAACAGACTGTACGTAATTATGACTGAATCCTACCCATCAGCCATCCAGTATCTTGAAGAAACAAATATTGTGGTACATCAGTGGGCTAGAGCACACTTCAGAGGTGCTCGGTACAATATCATGACAACAAATGGAGTGGAGTCGATAAACGCAACATTGAAAGAGCCAAGAGAGTGGACTGTCATTGCATTTCTTGATGTTATGCAGGAGAAAGTTTCAGAGTGGTTCAATAGACGTCGCCATCACATTGCATGTATACCTCCAGGTACACAGATGACTCAATATGCAGAGAAAGTCCTTCGGGTAAGGACACGAGTTGCTGCCACCTTGAAAGTGAAACAGCTCAACGCGTCATAGTTTCAGGTTGTTGGTAACAAACATGTGACCATAGTTAATTTACTTGAGAAGCGGTGTGAATGTCGTGTGTTCGACTTGGATAAATTGCCTTGTGTACATGCAATAGCAGCTGCCAAGTTGAAGAACCTTGATTGTTATCAGTACTACTCCGACTATTACTCACTGAATTTATGGAGAATGGCTTATTTTGAAACCCTTTATCCCGTACCAGCAGAACGAGATTGGGTTTCTCTTAGCTCCGAACCAGTTATAAAGGTTATCCCTCCAAAACTACCACTAAAGCGCGGTAGACCACAAGTCAAGAGACTCCCATCCGCCGGTGAGCCACGTCGGCCACCAAGAATAAGAAAATGTGGATTATGTGGTGAAATTTGTCATACAAGGACAACATGTGAAATGGCAACTATTATGTAATAAGGCCAGTTTTTATGTAATTGGATTGGGATGGTAACCAGTTTATGAACAATTTGTGCTTGTTGAGGAACTTGGAATTGGGATGTATTCTGTATTTTATGAACAATTTGTGCTTGTTATATGAACAATTGCTTGTTATTGTATTTTTTGTATTCTATTCCATTTGTTGCTTATATGTCTTTTGAATAGTTAATTTCTGGGGAAATGCTGAATTTGCTGTCTGGTGTTCCAGATACTCAAGACAGTAACCAGACTAGCAGTCCAAATTAGAATAATGTGTCTAGACTGGCAGTGCAAATTGGAATACTGTTTCTAGAATGGAGTCTAGAACGCTAATAACAATTTCAGACTTTCATGAGAACCTGTACAGTAACTACTAGAACAGACATACAAACTGCAAAATTAAGTGAAAATCTATAAAAGTTCTTCTAGATCTAGAAAATATTTTCTAGAGCAGCAGATTGTAGACAAAATGAGAACAGAATTGTTGCTTCCCAGAAACACGAGTACAAGGTACAGAACACTAGAAATTGTGTTCATTCATTTGTTGCATACAATATTTTTTTTTTTACCAATTCTATTAAAGTTTGGATATCCTTCCAAAATATTTAAAAGACCAAAACAAACACATTAAAATGGTTTCTAAAAAAAATTAAAATCTAAAATACGACTTCCATTCTCCAAAAAAATAATATACAAAAGCACTTCAAGAAAAATTATCGGACTGTGGAAGTTCAGGACCACTTTGTCATTGTTAAGTTTGCATGTTCTAGATTCTCTTATATTCTATTCCATTTGTTGCTTATATTTCTTTAGAATAGTTAATTTCCGGGGAAATGCTGAATTTGTTGTCTGGTGTTCCAGATACTCAAGACAATAACCAGACTAACAATCCAAATTGGAATACTGTTTCTAGAATGGAGTCTAGAACGCTAATAACAATTTCAGACTTTCATGAGAACCTGGACATTAACTTCTAGAAAAATCATACAAACTGCAAAATTAAGTGAAAATCTATAAAAGTTCTTCTAGATCTAGAAAATATTTTCTAGAGTAGCAGATTGTAGACAAAATGAGAACAGAATTGTTGCTTCCCAGAAACACGAGTACAAGGTACAAAACACTAGGAATTGTGTTCATTCATTTGTTGCATACAATATTTGTTTTTTTACCAATTCTATTAAAGTTTGGATATCCTTCCAAAATATTTAAAAGACCAAAACAAACACATTAAAATGGTTTCTAAAAAAAATTAAAATAAAAAATACGACTTCCATCCTCCAAAAAATTAATAAAAAGAACAGTTCAAGAAAAATTATCGGACTGTGGAAGTTCAGGAACACTTCCAAAATATATAAAAGCAATAAAACAAATGAATTAAAATGGTTTGTTAAAAAAACTATTAAAATAAGAAAATGGGTGACTATTAAAATGGTTTATTAAACTAAACACATTACAATGGTTTTTAAACTGAATAGTAAAGCAAACAAACGTTAGTTTTAGTTTTACACCCAGCCGTTACTTTTTTAAAGATAATATATTTCAACCCAATCCACACGTTTTCAAACAGATTTTATTTGAACATTAAGGCGCGAACGCGAAAATTGTGTTCTTCATGAAGAAGTCGAACGCGAACGCGAAGAAGAAGGGTCTTTGCCACTGTGGAGTTGAAACTCCTGTACGAACCTCAACCACGAAGATGAATCCAGGAAGAAGGTTCGTTGGGTGTGGTAATTTCATGGTAAGTCAAAAGCTTAGGGTTTTTCTTTTTTGATTTGGAAATTCCAGCTGAAATTAGGGTGATTTGATTTGGGAAATCCTGCTGAAATTATAGTTTGTTGTTGATTTGCTAAGTCCTGCTGAGATTAGGTATTCCTAATTTAGGAATTACTGCTGAAATTAAGGTTTCCTTTTTGATTGATGTGGGAATTGAAATTTATGCTGAAATCAGGGTTTGTTTTGTTTTTTTGCTAGAATGAAGGAACCAAAGGGAAATGCGATTTTTTTCGCTGGATTGATGGACCCAAATTCGAATGTGGGACAAAGTCAGCTGGGAAGTCAGAGCAATTCAAAAAAATGTTAGACGATACAGGGCCAATTTACCCAATTGGCGTTTTAGAAGATAGAGTTGCAAGGATGGAAGATGGGGAATTGCAATTGCTAGAGAAAATGAAAGTTTGTGAAGATACAATTGCAAGGATGGAAGCTGAGCTTTCTATTCTGTTTGAACAACAAAAACATGATGAGGAAAGGATTCTGAAGCTACAATTGGATTTGGATGCTCAAAGAGACAAAGCCAAAACAGTGATCATGTTAGTTGTTGTAGGGTTTTTTATCAATTTTTGGATAAGTAGGTTAGTATTATGAATGTACGAATGTATTTTGATAAGTAGCTACAATTGTATGTTGTTGTTTGTGGGTTGCTTGCAACCAGACTAGCAGTTCAGATTGGAAAATGGTTTCCGGACTGGATTAGAATTCTGAAACTGAAAAGAACCAGATTGGCAGTTCAAATTGGCATACATTTTCCAGATACTAACATGTACTAAACACTGAACTGGAAAGCATACATAACAAAACAATAAGGCATAAACTAGAATTGGTATTCATATGTATATATTTGGACATACAAAAAAGTGAACCCAATCCTAGATAACAAAAACAACCATTAAGTAATTATAAGTCAAACTTTCCAAAAGTCACACTGAAACATAACAAAAGAAACAAACATGGAACATTTGTTGCTTCCCAAAAGGAGGCCCTGGCCCTGCAAACTGGCATATATATAAAACATAAACTAACTAACTAACTTCTTATAGATGAAGTTAGTTAGTCCCACGAAGGCCAGTTGGAGCCGACACTTTCACCAGGGTCGGCGGCCGGGTTTGCAGGAACAAACAGGCCGTCATAAGGATCATCTTCTTCTTCTTCCGGCGGGGCTGGGGCTGCTGTTGCTGGTGCGAAAAACAGGAAAATTTAAAAAATTTAGCAGACACTTAAATGAACCTAAATTTGACCCCGAGGGTCATACCGGACTTAAGTTGACCCCGATATCGACCAAAGTGAGTTCTGGGGGACGAAGGGCAACTTTCTGACCAATTTGGGAAATGTTAACTTTTCACTGGAAAAGTCAACCGAGCGACGTTTTGGTCCATTCGAGGACCGTTTCGGATCCAAAAAGCTTAGCCGTAGTCGCAGCGGTCTTAGTTGAGTCGTTTCCTTGTAGCCCGTCCAGTTTCGTAATTTCTTGGAAAAAGTGCCCGTTCGGGGCCCGAAACGTCCGAATTTCGCGAATGTGATTGGAAAATATCTTCTAGATATTCCTCCAAAAAGGTGTGGGACCCACCTTGCCACTTTTCAAACAAGTGGTGGTGTTAGGTTTTAGGGGGAAACTAAAGATGAGGCATAAGTGGGGGGGGGGGGGGGGGGGGGGTTCGGCCAAAGGGGTTAGAAAGAGAAACAAAATAGAAAAAAAAAGGAGAAGAGAGTTAGAGAGAGAAGGAGAAGGAGAAGAAGAGAGCTAGGTTTTGGGTGGTCACTATTCACGAGCTTCAACCCTTGGATCGTCTCAAAGTTAGGAGAATCGAACTCACACCGTCTTCCTCTACGGTAATCACCAAACCGATCTTCGTTTTGTTAAGTTCTAAATTTAGGTTTTGGATTAAAACTATTAGTTTAGGGTTGTATTGAGGTTGGGGAATCGTTGGAGACGTTTGGGAGTGGAGAGGGACGTTTTCCGGTGACCGGGAGCTCGGGGGGAGCTCCGGCCACCATAGGGGGGTGGCCGGCCGGCCATGGGGTGGCTGGCCGGAGCTAGGGCCGGCCACCACCATGGTGGGCCGGGGCCATTGGAACCCTAGCCACCCACGGCCAAGGTGGGCCGGGTGGGGCCCACGTGCTCGGGTGCTCGGGTTTTGTGTTCGGGTGGTTTAGAACGTTCCCCGGATCATTAATCTACAACCGGATCGAAACTTGGAATTAAATTGTGAAAGTTGTAATTGACGGGTTTAGAAACTTTAAACGCTAATTAAATGACTCGAAAGTCGGAATTCGATTCCTTCGAGTGCATAGGACCCCTTGAATTATTCCAAGACCGTAGAAACGAAAACGGGAATTTTCGGAGCCCCGGAAGGGCGTTTCCAAAACCCGGGCAGATTCGCCATGTCGGGCGAATCGGGCTTTTCCGGATCCATTATCGACAATGTCGAGTAATTAGGGAGTTTGGGAGTGATCGACATTGTCAGGGTTACTTTTGGGCGTCAAGTTTATTAAATTCCAGTTTGTGTCTGCGAACTTATAAGTATTTAAAATTGCGTTCTTATGAGATCGTGTCGTAGACCGAGGGAAGGGAAAGCTATGCGAGTGACCGAGATCACGCCAGGGCTTATTTTGTGCACTTTTGGAGAAACTTACGAGTTAGGGAAAAGTAGCCGGATCTCGGCCCTGACTAGGGAAAGTTAACAGTAGAAATGCATGTGACACTTGGGTGTCGTGGGTTAAGTAAGTTATCGAACAATAGAAAGGCAGGCGACACCGGGTGGTGTCGTATGATACGGGGACGTATCGAACAATAGAAATGCATGTGACACTTAGTAGTGTCGTAGGAGCAGTGAACTTATCGATATTAGAATTACTGGAGGCATTTGGTTATGCCCGGAGGTTGATTGCTTAGTCTGTGTCTTGGGTGGCCATGAGAGCCCGTACTTTATTGTTTGTGTCTTGGGTGGCCATGAGAGCCCGTACTTTACTGTTGTGTCTTGGGTGGCCATGAGAGCCCGTACTTTACTATTTGTGTCTCGGGTGGCCATGAGAGCCCGTGTTTTACTGTTTGTGTGTCTTGGGTGGCCATGAGTGCCCGTGGGGTTGTTAAACCCGTATTTTTACCGTTGGTGTGTCTCGGGTGGCCATGAGTGCTCGTGGGGTTGTTGAACCCGTGTTTTACCGTTGGTTTCTTGGGTGGCCACGAGTGCCCGTGGGGTTGTTGAACCCGTGTTTTACCGTTGGTGTCTTGGGTGGCCATGAGTGCCCGTGGGGTTGTTGAACCCGTGTTTTACCGTTGGTGTCTTGGGTGGCCATGAGTGCCTGTGAAGTGTTAAACCTGTGTTGTTGCTATCGGTTGAACTTTGCTTGTTGTTGTGATTGTGGTTACCTGAGGTTGGGGGCCCGCTTCATGAAACGTGCGTGTTCAGACGGGGTAGCCCCCCCCCCCCCCCGTGAGGAAAGGGGTCCTGGCCGCGCGTGCGTGGTTTGGGGTTGGTGAGTGACAGGTCGACAGCCTGGCCCGACTTTGTGTTGGGAAAAGTGCGACAGGTCGACCCCTGGCCTGACAGGGATCGGTAAAGGGCGTGAGGGAGGTTACTGAGTAGCTGGAGTGTGATCCTTTGTGATCTTGTTTGGTGTGCGATCCTTTGTGATCTTGGGTGATACGTGGTTGTCTGTCGTGTCATTTGAGGAAGTCGTCAATCGTTGTGTCGGGTCTACATTACGTGTCTGAGGGCTGAGTCGGTTGAGGAAGGTAACTGTTGTGTGTGTTAGTCGGGTTGTTGCTGGTATTACCGGCATTGTCTGCTAAGTATGTCGTAGTCAGTCTGTTATCCATGGTGGTGAGCGAACGCTCACCCCTATCTGCTTTTCCTACTGGTACTGGTCGCAGATTGGACTAGGTGAGCTTCCGAAGCTTGAAGAGCTGGGAGCGGGAGTCTGGGTTTACTTTTGAGTCTAGCGACGTACACTTGTATTTTGTCAGTTGTGGGACGTACTTTTGAGTTGTAAATTATTCTTTTGATGGACAAATTGGTGGTTTTAAAGTGATTTATGTAAAAGGTTTCAAAATGTTTTATTGTTTTAAACGTTCGCGTCCAGAGTTCGGTTTACTGAAATTGGGGCGTGACATATGTTCTAGACTCGCAGTTCAAATTGGAAATATGTTCCCAGAATGGAACAGAATTAGACTCTGACCGTAAATCTGTCCTCATATGTTCAGTTTCCAAATAAACCTAACGTACAAAATAGTATAAAACCAATTAACAGTACAATCCATTCAACATAAGCTAACATTATACTAATACATGAAAGCAGTTTAGATTTAAAACCAATCTTGGTCACCAAAATAATAAAATTCACATCAAAGTGTACAATTCAAATTATAATCCACCTCAAATATTCAAATTATCAGCCATTGAAACAGTAAAGTTTTATCCTCGATGATCATATGAAAACTCAGTCATGTTTGTAATCCAAGAACTTCTCGAATTGTGTTGCTAAGTCCACACACATCTTCAAGCGGTAAACAGAGATATGCTTTGGATTCATATAAATATGGATCGGAAATGATTGGAGCTCCAGCTCGCAATACTTCAGCGCATAAACACCTGAGTCTCCTCTGCACAATAAAAGCAAATTAGTGACTACTAAGTAAGGGTAAGAGTTATAGAACAAAAAAAATGTTATAAGATGCAAAGTTGTAGACGATTCCATACCTCAGCTCCACTCGAGGCAAATCACACCGCCTTTCACACTTCCATTTGGTGCCCGAATGGAGTAATTCCGCGTGAAAATTCTTGGCAGCAATGAGAATTTGTGGGAACATCACCAAAAAAGGTTCCATCACTCCAGAAATGGAATTATCCGGGACAACTGTTCTATTGCAGTCATACATTATGAGCTTGCAAAGAGTTACGTCCGCCTCCACCATAACCCAATGCTGTGTTATTTCGTCAACCATCAAAGGAAAAAATATTCTTTCACAACCTACCCATTCCTTACCACCAAAGATCGGAAGATCGCCCCTAACGTATTCCATTAAGCGATCTGCTACTTGGGGGTTCTCACTTTTACTCTATGCCATGTGCCCTTCCTTGACGGCATCTGCAAATTCTGCGTCCAACACCACAACATTCTGTGCATAGTGCTTCTTGCAACGCCCCTGCCGCTTTCTAATTCCAAACATGCAATCATTCATGTGCTGCATACATGAAAGTAATTATATTAAATTTAAATTAAATTGAAAACAATGCAAATAATTAAGGTTCCACCTTACCCTTGCATTCAACTTTTCGTTTGACCCGCTGAGAGTTGTGTAGTAAGACAAGGTGACCTCTCCGTAAGGTGTTTTTGGGATTTCCTCAAAGGGTATCTTCTTCCTCTTCAGTGTTGCGATCACATCCTTATAAACCCGGGTTGTGGATTTATCAGGCAAAAGAAGAGGGTTCAACTTCTCTAAGTTCCCTTTAAGTCTCCTCTTCTTCTCCTTTGTTGCTTCGCTGTCCCGCTCGTGTATAACAGGAGCCGAGACTTTCGTCGAGCTTGATTCTTCTCTCTTCCGCTTGCTTGTGGAAGGATTCATTGTGGCATCCCCCCTCTTGTGGCCCTTGTGGCATGCTTCTTTGTGTTAGACTTCACCTTTTTTGCAAGACGCTTACTTCTAGTAACTCTAGCTGGAATTTTCTTGGCCTTTTCAACAGCAGCCGGCTCATGGACCTCTTGGTTCACCTCAACTACTTCCTTCTCCACGGACTGTTCCTTTTCATTCACATCTTCCCCTTCATTGACTTCCTCACCAACACTTACTTGTTTGTTCACTTCTTCATTAACTTCTTCAGTCACATTTCCTTGTTTGTTCACTTCAACTACAGCGGGCACTCCTTCTTGTCCAGCTGCCACTCCTTCTTCTTCTTGTTGTTTTTTGTTCACTTCCTTTTCAACGGCTAATCCAATTTCTACAACATCCTCTCCATCCTTTCCACTAGTTGGCATTCCCACTTCTTGTTGGTTCACATCCATTTCCTCCTCGGGCACTTCTTCTTCTTCGTTCACTTCAACTCCAGTGGCCACACCTTCTTGGTTCAACACCTTCTCACCAACATCTGTCACATTATCGAACATGTCCATGTCATCTTCTTGGTTCTTCTGGTTGTCCTGCCCAGGAAATGATGCTTCAGAACCTGCTCGGAAGTGGTTTGATGGTCTGTCTTCATTTTGCCGGGCTGACAGAGCTCCCATGATCGCCTCAAATTGTGTCTTATGCACTTCCAACACACTTTTCACATCATCCTGCACTGACAGGACCTGGTTCTTTAGCAGCTCAATTTGCTCCATGACAGCCTTGCAAAGTCCATCATCGGACTGTGGGTGTGACGTAGGAACCTGAACCTCCTCTGGTGCTACTGGTGGAGTTGGCGGTGCCACATGGACGGTCTGATCTTGTGGAAATGAAACAACATAGCCTTGCTCCATCTTTTCCACCATGTTGTCATACAACGGATTCAGATGTTCTTCTTCTTGGTTCACGAATTCTTCCATCCAAGGCTGCTTCTTTTCTTCCTCAGTGGGGACCAACAGACTTACTATTTCCTGAGCACCAAAACGAATAGAATTTAACACGTGCAAAATTTATATGACAACGCATATATTATATGAAAATTAAATTCCTAACCTCCGGTGAGCTTTGTAAGAGTGCTTCCCTAACAGCACTGTAAGACGGATTTCTACTCCACGTTGTCTTCCATTTTAAAATTCTAGGCAAGTCTACGCTGAAGTCTTCACGAATTCTTGCGAACTTCGTTGCTAATGATGGTATGCATTCAAATGCAAGTACCTACGACAAAAGATACAAATCATAAGAGACATCATGTACACTACGATATTAAAAAAATATTTGTGTGAAGGATTAGTTACTTACTGTGAGAGGAAGAAAGAAGCTGGCATATGTCATACTACTCTCATTACTTGGGTTCTTCTGACCCACCAACATTTTATTTCTCAACTTCTTTGCTTTTATCTGTTTTAGTAGATAACTGAAGGACAGATTACCCCAAGGGTATGCGTAGAACATCTTCAAGTTATCCACTAAAGCCAAATACTTTCGATCCAGCTTATGGAAGCGTCTGTCCAATGGCATCAATACTCCCCGATGATCAACAGCAAGCAAACCCTAATAATATCCCAATTAGGCTTCGTAGAAGGCCTAACCTCCATTTGTTCGCCAACCAACTGAGTCAATTTCTTCTCTAAGGTCAACATACTAGCATCTAGTGTCGGGAAGTGTTTCGAGGACAAAACTTTGGACTTTATTTGTTTTTTAAAAAGTTTATCATCGGGAAAAGCTCCACACTTCAGCCCCGATATTAAACAGAATTCCTTTAAAGAAAATCTGATCTGTCTTCCTTGGACCAAGAACCAGATTTCGGACGACCGGTCCAAGTCAATTTGACGAACTAACAGCGACTAAGGAATTTGACAAGAATTGTCACCACTCGGTTGGATGTCCATCAAATGACCAAATGGAGATTTTTTAAGGGTACGAAGGTGGATTTCATCATCACTTAACATCTCAAGTTCTCCTTTGATGAACTTAAAAGTTCCCCCTACATGACTCTTCACTGATATCTTGCAATCGAAATGTTCATTCTCGGCCAAAATAGGTTTAAACTCCGGTAGCTCAATTTGGACTAATCGTGCATTATCTAGGCTTGCACTTGAACTTTCACCCTCGTCATAACTTGGAATTTCTCCCTCGAAGGAAGTTGACCTAGAACTTTCATTTTCTCCAGCATTTGAGTTTTGCCTACTCTCTAGGGATGATAAACTTGTCTGGTAGGGTGCAAACAAGTAATTACAATAACAGAAAACAATTCATTTCAAATTGAACTGCAAAACTATAAAAACACTTCATTTCAAATTTAACTTTAATTCCCAGATTGCCAACCAGAACCGCCATACATGTAATGACCTAACAATCCATTCTAGAATATCAACTCCCAGATTGGGAGCCAGAACAACCCCTGATTTGACGACCTAGAAATCCCCTAAACCGTATCTAAGCATAACGAATAAACCCCCCTAAATGTCTACATTCAAACAGAAATTCAACGTAGCTACACAACAATTAAACACAATTTCACCCAAATTTCAGCCTATCTAACCATAAGCACGGAATGGAAACCAGATGGGTTAGGGCTTACTTACCATCTCAGCTCCGACAATACTTGTAGCTCGTGGAGAATGGCCGGAAACTGGAAGTCGATCCTTCGAGATTGCTGGAGAAGAACTGAGACGATTCTTTGCTGGAGATCAGTTGGGTCAAAGGTTCCTGGGTTTTGGGGGGGTTTTGGTTTGAGTCGAAGAAGAAGAAGAAGAAGAAAATAGAATTGAAGGAGGGAAAAACGACACAGCTTAACATAAGTTGTTTCAATTTGAAGTTGTAGTTGACTAGGAAAATTTGAAGAGCTGACAAGGATAGTTTGATGATGACAAGGCAATTTTGTTGAAGTGCAAAAAGGGCACAAATGTAATCTCATGCATTTTACTGATAAAAATAAAATCAAAAATAAAAGAAATAAGTTTAGCTAAATTACGAGGTCTGCCACAGTAAGACTTTGCTAGAAAAAAGGCCATTTGGGTAAATTGGCCCTCAACAATTAGCCATTCTTCAGTTCATACTAATATGCTCATGTTAAATGGCAACATCTGTGAAATTTATTTGCTCTGGATATACCCCTGAACTAACCCAAACATAAGCAGTAAAATGAAGAAGCAAAACACTAAAAATTGCCCCAAAAACCAACCGTGCCTCAAAAAAAAATCAATTCCTTAAACAATGAACATTTCGAGAATTAATCAACTAAATTGAGAAATTCAAATCAATTAATCAACCAAATTCAAACAACAAGCAGAACAAGATATGAAAAAACAAAAACCCAAATTCTGGGAAGCTCGCCGAGAATATTTGGAGTAAAAGAAGAAAGGATAATGGTGGACAGCATCGGACCAAGAGGCGGGGGCGATCGTTGCGAGGGCATTGAGTTCGGGGAGTGGAGCAGAATGAAGATCATGTCGCTGCCGATTCATTTCCTACCACCGCTTCCAGTGTCATGTCTCTGCAAAAATTGGAGACGGAGGCGACTCAACTAGGAACTCCGGAACACGAGGTTGTGTAGGGTGAGGGTGGAGATGGAGCAAGGGGAGGCGAGGTTGTGAAGGGAGGTGCAGAGAAGGAGGTGGGTGGTGGTGATGAGAACTAGAGAATAGGAGTTGAGATGTGCGGCGTGGCTTTCACAGCACGCGCTCCTGGGTGGGTGCGGCCACCACCTCCACTTACACCCCACTCCCGCGACCACAGGGCAACAATCGAATCAGAACAGAGCTGATCTCCACTAGCCCCTCGCCGGATGTTCCAATGTACAAAAGTCAGGGCTCTCTTGTAGGACCACCCAGGGAGGCTTATCGCGGGCACTTGGCCAACATCCCAAGTGAGGGCTCAGGGATCCGGGTTAGGTACCGGGTCCATTGTTACCCCAGTTCCCATCCCTCGAGATGACCGACCCTCATATATCGGGTCCATTGTCACTAGGGTTGGGGCCTCCTGCTCCCGCTCCCAACCCAATGCCTCACCATCTCCACCAGCCCCTCTAAAGTACTGCGGCGGCACCCCAGCCGGACGTCTGACGTGTGGGCGAGGTGCTCGTGCAAAATTGAAGCGCAGTAGCCCCCGCTGATACGCCGGGATATGACTCTAAGGATATTTGGTCGACGCCGAAGTCCGGGCTCTCCTCCGAGGCTTGGTCCCCATAGTAGCCGGTGCCTCCATCCTTGAGGTCAGAGGTAGAGAGCCACCAGTATCGGGGCCGACCCAACTGAAAGGCATCCATACACTCCTCCGCCTCCGTGTCCAGCCACGTCGGACGAACACGGAGGAGACTTCCACCGTGCTCCTTTGCACCCCAAAGCGATCGCAAACCAGATGCTGGAGTCGGGTTTTCAGTACCGTGATCGAGGAGAACGTCGAGGTTTTCGTCACGTCCCTGATCATCCCCGCCTGCACAAAACTAGGTGGACTACCTTGCGAAAGCGCACCTCCATGTCGTGTCCCAGTCAACCCAGCCACTAGAGCAAGGTCGTGATAGGCTTGGGGAGACGGGTTAGGGATCAGGCGAAGCCGCGGTGCTTCGTGGCATGAGTCAGAAGGCATCCAAGTCACCCACAACAGTGCAGCCCGACCTAGGGCACCAAACGGCGGAGACAGGTATGTGGTAGGAGACTCAACCGACATCGGTCAGGAAGAGAATTGGGGTCCCAAAACAGTCGAGCTAGACGTCGGCGAGACCGCGAGAGGGATGACGAGGGAAGAAGAAGACGAAGGGATAAGGATGGGGATCCAATCCCATCGATATATACCCCCCGCACTAGGCATGGTCTGCAAGGGGTGCGACCTGATGGGCCAGATGAACACGGGGACTATCAGTCCGACAGTGGCTGTAGGCGGCGCGTGGACAGCGGTGGCATGTAGGAACTCCATAACGGCTAAGTTAGGGCCAGGGTTAGAAGGTCGAGAGAGAAATTTCAAACAGTTTGGTGATGAGGACCCTTAATTATATTATTTTAACTAAAAAGTACTCATATATTATTTAAATAAAAATTAAAAGAGCTATTATACGGTATCGAGCCTCGAAGGTCTTTTTATACATAACTCTGAGACAAGTGAACCGATACATGCAGTTTTTTGAGGTGCCATAGAGGCGAACTTAAATAAAACTAAACTACGATGAAACCGACGACTGTTGCTCAAGGCATTGCCTAGTTGATGCATACTTTGTAGAGTGTGACCGAACCTACTGTCATCAGTTTCAAAGGGAATCATTGACCCAGCAAAGAGGAAATTAGAAAAAAATAAAAAAGACCCACTCGATTAGCCATATCCATAATCGAGAGAGGGGTCGAGGACGACGCGGTAGTGGAAGCCAAGGAGGAGGACGCGTCGGTGGCGTCCAAGACAGCGGCAGCGTCATCGGAGATGGCGGTTGCGGCTTTAGAAACAACGGCGGCGGCATTAGAGACGACGGTTGTGGCATCAGAGACGGCAGCGGCGGCTTTAGGGATGCCGGCGAGATCGTGGGGCTTCGAGGCGGTGAGGTCCATTGACGCCGAGGTGAGCCAAACGACAACCATCCAATTGTAGAGGGGGGACCAAACAAGATCGGAAGACGCTTTCTTGGTGGCGAGTGGGAGCCAAAATCGCGGAAGAAACCCTAAAATGAAAAACCATCGCAGAACCCATAAGAGAGAAACAAGATAGAGGATGTATAGAAAATAGAAGCATAACTATGACATAGGCCGGTGTAATAACCATAACTATAAACATGGCCTTGTCATCGTACAACGGGTTAGTCTCAGAAGAAAAAATACCCTAACAGAGCAACAATCATAGGACTCTTAACTATTAAACATCAACTAATCAAAGTCTGAGTGGTTTTTATTATTTTTAAGTATTAATAAATTTATACTACAAAATAATACATTTTCATATTTCAAAATTTATATCAAATACAACACTGATTACTGTTTACATACAAGTCGTTTAGTTGTTAAAGAACATATATGAAAAAAACAATAACAACATAATGCTTCGATTCTTTTTGAAACGTGGCGTTATAGGCAAATTATTTGAAAGGACGAAGGATACATAAAAGTGCATCCAGTATTGTAAAACCGAACCATTAAAGAATAGGCACAGAACGGGCTTCCCTAACCAACCAGTGGGCTGCTCCGTTCACTGTCCTAGCTATATACTAGAGTTTGATATCCTCAAGAGAAAAGAGTATAGAATGACACTCAATCAGAATTCGTCCTACCGGGGAGAACATGAGGCTTTTTCCTAAAATCAGGTGTACTATGTATTGTGCATCATTGTGGATGATGATCTTGGTATGCCCCTTCGTCCGAATCCATTGTAGTGCTCAGAGAATGGTCGTCGCTTCAGCAAATTCCAGGTTGAGCTTTCCCCCAACCATACCATTTTGACCCTCCACCACACATCCCCTGTCATTTATACAAATCCAGCTCCATCCTCTTTGTTTTATGTATCATTAAAACATGCACCATCCACATTAACTGTAGCCCATTCCCAGGGAGGGGGTGACCAACCCACTTCCGTTCTCGGCTTCTGTGATTGGGGCCCCGTTTTAAGATTAGCATGCGCTTTCGACCAGCTGCATATCTGACTACGAACAATAACATCCAGGGCGTCCACTATTTGGTTAAATTGATCCCACACCACCCCATTCCGAGCCTTCCATAATTCCCACAGTGTCATAGCAATCTGAGCCGTGGTACCCATATCTGAACCTTCCATAACCTCTGTCAACCATGAGACCACAGAATTATGTGGTAGAATTGGCGTGTGGTGCCCATACTTACTCCAGACTTCCTTAGCAAATGGACAGTGAAGAAGAAAATGGGACGTAGTCTCAGTGCCCGTATTGCATACGGCTACTACGATTCTTAGTTGTTCTTATAATCATGTTCAAGTTACTTATTATAGACTATACACAAAATACAGTATATAAAACATATTTAATATAAAAATAATTAATATTTTGTATTACAATTAAATAAGATCATATAAAATAATAAGATAATATTTATATGTTTTATCATTTTATTTTTATTTCCTTTTAATCTTACATTTTCCTGCCACGTTAATAAAGTAATTAGGTTAACAAGGGATTGATTTTTTTTTGAAAACTAGTATACAAAAATGGCTTTCTCCCGAGAATATTTAGCATCTTCTTCCCAACAGCAAGATCTTCCTCAGCTTCCGGACAACGAAGTTGAGGTTCAGACGAGCCGTCACGGGAGTCCTATCTCCTTGTCGATTAGAGAAAGTTGGCCCCCTAATGAAAAAAACAGACTCATCAATGGAAAAAAGATCAGGGACCAATCAATTGTATGAGGGACATCTTCCATGGCAAGAATGGAGAGTAGAATCAATAAAGGAAGCTCAAGTCATTGGTGGTTTCTGCAAAAGTCAGGCAACAACAAGATAGGGTTGCTCAAAAACATCTTCCTCTATGGGTTTTCCTACACATGGATTCGAAAGTGTCCTTCCTATAGTTCAACAAAGGAAGAGGAAATGAAGCCAACATGTTCAAGGTCACAATTCTATGAGAAGACCTTCAACCTAGGAAAAATTGTTTGCAACTTTTGTGTACAATATTCAGCCCAAGGTTTCCTCTTCTTGGATGGAGAATGTTTTTGTCAAGACTCAAGGTTTCAGAAAAGTTGTGGTGGCTCTAAGACCAAATCCAAAAGAAAAGTGGTATGGATTTATATACTTCAATAGTAATAAATACCTCGAGCAAGCTATCGAACTATTTAATGGAATTACAGTTTAGAATTGTAATAATCACTTCTGGTCAACGTCAGTCAAACCTGCGAAAAACAGGAAAATCTAAAAATTTTAAGACAGACATTTAACTTAACCTGAATTGACCCCGAGGGTCATACCGGACTTGAGATGACCCTGTTATCGACCCAAATGAGTTCCAGGGGAATCAGGGAAACTTTCTGATCAATTTGGGAAATGTTGACTTTTCCTTGGAAAAGTCAACCGAGCGACGTTTTGGTCCATTCGAAGACCGTTTTGGATCCAAAAAGCTTAGCCGTCATCGCAGCAGTCTTAGTTGAGCCGTTTCCTTGTAGCCCATCAAGTTTCGTAATTTCTTAGGAAAAGTGCCCGTTCGGGGCCCGAAACGTCCGATTTTCGTGAATCTGATTGGAAAATATCAACTAGATATTTTCCAAAAGGTGTGGGACCCACCTTGACACTTGTCCTAATTGTGGTGGTGTTAGTTTTGGGGGAAAATTGTGTGGTGAGCAAGGGGTGGCCGAACATAGGGTTTAAAGAGAGAAAAAAAATAGAATTTACTTAGTTGTTTGTTTTAAGTTAGAAAGAAGAAGAGAGTTAGAGAGAGAAGGAGAAGGAGAAGAAGAGAGTTAGAAAGAGAAGGAGAGGGAGAAGAAGAGAGAAGTTAAGAAGCTAGGGTTTGGAGGATTATCAAGCCCTTGGATCGATTCAAAGGAAGAAGGAAACGTCTTCCCCTCGTCTTCCTCTACGGTTTGTACTAAACCGATCATCGTTTCGTTTATTTTCAAAAGCTAGGGTTTCGTTATTATGTTTGGGTTAGGGTTGTATTGAGGTTGGGGAGGTGTTGGAGACATCTTTGAGGTGTTTTGGCACGTTTTCCGGTGACCGGAGGCTCGGGAGGAGCTCCGGCCACCGTAGGTGGTGGCCGGCCGGCCATGGGGTGGCTGGCCGGAGTTGGTACCAGCCACCACATGGTGGCCGAGCCCCCCCTTGAACCCTAGGGCTCTCGGCCAAGGGGTTTGGGTGGGGCCCACGTGCTCTGTTGCTCGGGTTTTAATGTTCGGGTAGTTTAAAACGTTCCCCGGACCATTTATCCTTAATCGAATCGAAATTTGGAATTAAATTGGAGAAGTTTCAATTAACGGGTTTTAGAAACTTTAAACGTTAATACTTTGACTTAGAAGTCGGAATTCGATTCCGTCAAGTGCGTTAGGTCCCTTGAAATATTCTAAGACCGTAGAAACGAAAACGGGGGCTTTTGGAGCCTCGGAAGGCAATTTACAAAACCCGGGCAGATTCGCCATGTCGGGCGAATCGGGCCTTCAAGGGTCCTATATCGACAATGTCGAGTAATTGGGAGGTTTGGGAGTGATCGACATTTTCGGGGTTACGTTTGGGCGTTAAGTTCATTGAATTTCGGTTTATTCGTACTAGTTTAAAAGTGCTTTAAAATTGTGCTCTTTTAGATCGTGCTGCAGACCGAGGCAAAGGGAAGCTCGGCGAGTGACTGGGTTTACATCGAGTGTTATTGGAGCGCTTTTGGAGTTATTTACGAGGTAGGGAAAAGTAGCCGGATCTCGGCCCTGACTAGGGAAAGTTAACTGTAGAATTGCATGTGGCACCGGGGTGTCGTGGGTTATTTAGGTTATCGAATATTAGAAAAGCATGATACGGGATTGTAGCGTTTAAGAGAAAAGCATGTGACACTTAGTAGTGTCGTAGGAACAGAGAACTTAGCGGTATTAGAATTACTGGAGGCATATGACCATGCCCGGAGGTTGACTGTTTAATTTATGTCTTGAGTGGCCATGAGAGCCCGTGATTGATTGTTGGTGTCTTGGGTGGCCATGAGAACCTGTGTATTTAAATTGGTGTCTTGGGTGGCTATGAGAGCCCGTGTATTTAAATTGGTGTCTTCGGTGGCTATGAGAGCCCGTGTATTTAATTTGGTGTCTTGGGTGGCCATGAGAGCCCGTGTATTTAAATTGGTGTCTTGGGTGGCCATGAGAGCCCGTGTATTTAAATTGGTGTCTTGGGTGGCCATGAGAGCCCGTGTTTTAAGTTGGTGTGTCTTGAGTGGCCGTGAGTGCCCGTGGGGTTGTTGAACCCGAGTCTTGACCATTGGTGTGTCTTGAGTGGTAGTGAGTGCCCGTGGGGTTGTTGAACCCGAGTCTTGACTATTGAGGTGTCTTGAGTGACCTTGAGTGCCTGTGTGATTGAACTTGACTGTGATTGTGATGGTGGTTACCTGAAGTTGTGAGTTCGAAAGGTCGACAGCCTGATCCGACTTAGTGTCGATGAATTGCGATAGGTCGACAGCCTGATCCGACTTAGTGTCGAGGAATTGCGATAGGTCGATCCTGGACCTGATTGAGATTGGTTACTGAGCAGCTGGTGTGCGATCCTTTGTGATCTTGATTGGTGTTGTGTAGTCTTTCTGTCGTGTCCTTGGAGGAGGTCGTCGATAGTTGTGTCGGGTCTACATTACTTTATCGAGTGTTGAGTCTGTTGAGGAAAGTAACGGGTTGTGGGTCAGTTGGGTACTTGAGTTGGGGATTGTAGTCCCGGTGTTGGGTTTGGTTTTAGTGTTACTAGCTTTTCTGCTAATTATGCCATAGTCAGTCTGTTATCCGTGGAGGTGAGCGAACGCTCACCCCTAGCTGTTTTTCCTACAGGTACTGATCACCGGACGGACTAGGTTAGCTCTTGAAGTTCATGGAGCTTGGGGCGGAGTCTGGTCTTTATTTTGTTGAGTCTAGTGACGGATAATGTACCTTGTCCACTTGTTGGGACGTTTTTGTATTGTAAATATTATTATTATTTTTGGTAACTAAATGGAAATATCAGAGTTTTATTCAAAACAGGTTTTAAGTGTTTCATGTTTTGAATGTTCGCGTCCCGAGTTCGGTTCGCTGAAATTGGGGCGTGACAGCTTGGTATCAGAGCTCGAGGTTTCACACCTTGGACTGTCCGTCAATTAGGTGGGAGAGTCAAGTCAGTGTAGACCCGTCATGTCTTGAGTCTTGTTTTTGCTTGTGCGTATGTTGCAGTATTTTGTTGCTGGCATACTGATTGTGTGTGGTTGCGTGAACTGTTTTTAAACTGTCACGGGTCGACTCAGGAGCGCTCCTGTAGTCGGACGTGACGGTGTTGATGTCAAGTCAGTACAACGTGGTTCGGGGACGCCTGGACCGGGTTGTAACTACGTGATGTCAAGGAATGAAGTTTTAAAATGAAAGGGTGAAAGTTTTAAAATTGTTGGCCCTGTTGGCGTGTTTTGAACTTGATTGGCCCTATGGGCGTGTGTTTTGATTGTGGTTGGCCCGATGAGCGGGGGTCGTGTGGTTGTGTTGTTATTGGCCGTGTTGGCTTATGATTGAGGTCGGTTTTTAATTTCCCTACTGTGTTATGTTTTGGGTGGTCGTTTGTCTGCGACGTACTAGTGGACGGGTCGTTGTTAACCGGTAAAGTTACAAATACCCTAGGGTAGACACAGCGGGTGTAAGTAGGGCGAAATCATCATCGCTCCAAGATCGGAGTCACTGGTTGGACCCGGTAGGTGGAATGGTAGGACCTTGGTGCCGGCCCGGAACGGGGCATGGCAGGTGCTTCATGACCGGCCCGGAACGGGGCATGGCAGGTGCTTCATGACCGGCCCGGAACGGGGCACGACAGGTGCTGCCTGCCGGCCCGGAACGGGGTCCGGCAAGGGCTGCCTGCCGGCCCGGAATGGGGTCCGGCAAGGGCAGGCTGTCGGCCCGGCAAGTGGCCCGGAAGGTCTTGGTTTACGGCCCGGCCAGTGGCCCGGCTGGTTCTGGTTGCCGGCCCGGCAGGTTTTGGTTACCGGCCCAGAGTGTGGCATGGCAGGGGTCGTGTACCGGCTCGGTCCAGTGAGTCATTTTCAAAAGAATTGGTGGTTGTTGTTTCGTTGTGTGGGTTGGTTTGTCGTCGCTTGTGTGGTGCACGTCAGTGCGGTCTCGTTGAGGTCTCGTTTACTAATACTATATTTAAAGTATGTTTAGCTTGAGCGGTGTGGCGCTTTAGTGATAAGCACGCTAGTGTAAGCGTAGACCGGGTGAACGTTAGTGTTTTTGAACTGTCGTCTTTATTTGAGTTCGCAAACTGAACGTTTGCGTGTATCCGTGCAGAGGATATTGATTATGGCTCGCGGTAGACGCGGACGAGCAGCAGGAACACGGGGTCGTGCACCCACGCGAGGTCGGCGGGGATGGTCAGAGGGGGCACCGGGGAGGGTGCCAACCGTTGAGCCCGCCGAGTACGCGGAGGTGCAGGGCACTCCTGTCGGAGAAGACAGGAGAAGCAACGCGGGGCCGTCTACAGGCACCCCCAGTGTTCCGCCAGTCGCGGACCCTCTGGTTATGACTGCCCTGGATGAGCTGACCAGGGCAGTTCAGAGTTTGGTGGCGGTCATCGCCAGCCGAGAGTCAGCTTCACCAGCACCAGAGGCAGCCGCGGTCCCGGTGAGGGCCGTTCAGACAGAGGATCATACCTCCCGAGCACTACTAGATTTCCTGAAGCTCGGGATACCTACTTTTGTCGGGGAGCCGAACCCCGACCTAGCCGAGCGGTGGCTAGAGTAGGTCACGCGAGACCTGGATACATCGGGTGTCGAGGATGGCCGTCGCAGGGTGTCCTTCGCGGCCCATCAGCTGAGAGACAGCGCCTACCACTGGTCGGGGCGTGTGAAGGACATGGTCGGATACGAATACATCGTCTTTCAGGATGTGTTTCTGGCACAGTACTTTCCCGAGTCGGCTCGGCTGGAGCGACATCGATAGTTCCTAGATCTGGAGCAGGGAGGATTGACAGTGGCGGAATACGAGGCCAGATTCACGGCCTTGACCAGATTCGCGCCAGAGATGGTGACTACCGAGCTGAATCGGTGCCTGCGGTTTCAGGGGGGACTGAGACCGGTGATTCGGGACAGGGTCCTTGCCTTGAGACTGCGGAAGTATACAGAGCTGGTGGACACCGCAACGACGGTGGAGCAGGGTTTACGCGATGCGGCCAGGACCCGCGAGGTTCGACAGTGGCCGACCAGCTTTACGGGGCCGTCAGACTCACAAGACTCGCGGAGGCAGAGGACCACAGGGTTTTTCCGACCACCGCCTCATCAGGGTGGATCGAGACAGCATGGGTCAGTAGCGTCAGTGGGACCAGTCGCCTCAGAGAGGAGGCCGGTATGCTATCACTGCGGTCAGCCACACCATTTACAGCGAGACTGTCCGGCGAAGGGAGGGCCTGCGGCATTACCAGCGACTAGCCGGACGGGCCAGGGATCGGGTTCGAGAGCCGACGAGACCAGCTGTTTCGGTGCGGCCGGGTTGGACACACTATGGCATGGTGCCGCGAGCAGTTGGGGGAGACATCAGCGCAGCTACTGCAGCAGTCGCGGACAGTACAGTCGCCTAGGGGTCGACCTCGACAGGGTCAGCAGCCGAGGTCGTCACGGCCGTCTACGAGCGCACCAATTCCGAGACAGCAGCAGAGTCACGGGTATTCAGCAGCCAGTGCGCCGGGTCAGAGGCAACAGGCCTCGCAGGGGAGAGTGTATGCAGTCACCGACTCTAGAGCCCCAGGACCTAGCACGTACCGCGAGACCATCCAGGGTACGTGTTTATTGTATCATTTATGGGCTTTATTCTTGTTTGATACTGGGGCGTCGCACTCTTTTATTTCGTCGGGTTGTGCTGAGAGGTTGGGGTTGAGCTTAGAGCCGTTGAGTCCACCCCTATGCCTGGACACCCAGTTGGGGGTGGTGCATCGTTGACTAGATTATGTCGTGCCTGCGAGATTAGAGTCGCAGACTGTCCTTGCCCTGGTGATCTTCTCGTGTTGGGGATGACTACCTTTGATGTGATCTTGGGTATGAATTTGTTGTCGAGGTACCGAGCCAATATCGATTGCTACAGACGACGAGTGATAGTGACAATGGGTGGTACGAAGGTGACGTGTGTGCTGGGGAGTAAGAGTGGGGTCCTCTTGTCGGCGTTGTCCGAAGAGGAGGAAGTACCGGCTGTGCAGAGCCGAGAGTTACCGAGAGTGGTATGCAAGTTCCCCGAGGTCTTTCCTGAGGAGTTGAGCGGTTTGCCACCGGTTCGTGAGGTGGAGTTCGGGATTGACCTAGTGCCGGGAACGGCGGCGATATCGATGGCGCCTTACAGGTTTGCGCCGGCAGAGTTGACTGAGTTGAAGCGTCAGCTAGAGGAGCTTCAGCAGAAGGGGTTTATCCGTCCGAGTGCATCGCCGTGGGGAGCACCAGCACTCTTCGTGAAGAAGAGTGGAGAGCTACGGATGTGTATAGATTACCGGAAGCTGAACCGGGTTACGGTGAAGAACCGATACCCGATGTCGAGGATCGATGACTTGTTCGACTAGTTGAGAGGGGCGACCTACTTTTCGAAGATCGATCTGCGAACCGGTTATTATCAGTTGCGAGTCCGTGAGGGGGACGTCGCAAAGACTGCATTCCGGACACGCTATGGGCACTACGAGTTCCTGGTGATGCCATTCGGACTGACGAACGCACCTGCAACGTTCATGGACCTGATGAACAGCAACTTCCGGCCGTACCTAGATAAGTTTGTGGTGGTGTTCGTGGACGACATCCTGATTTATTCGCAGAACGAGGCGGCGCATAAGTTACATCTGAGGGCTGTTCTAACACTACTGCGCGAGCATCAGCTATATGCCAACCGGGAGAAGTGCGAGTTCTGGCTCTCTGAGGTGAGATTCCTCGGCCACATCGTGTCCCGTGACGGTATCCTGATCGATCCGTCGAAGATCGACGCGGTCTCGAAGTGGGCACGGCCCACGAGTGTCTTCGAGATCCGCAGCTTTCTGGGGTTGGCAGGCTACTATCGGCGATTTGTCCAGGATTTTGCACGACTAGCCGCACCGATGACTCTGTTAACTCGCAAAGGAGTCGGGTTTGTGTGGACAGAGGACTGTGAGCGTGCATTCGCGGAGTTGAAGACTTGACTGACTACAGCTCCAGTGTTAGTGGTGCCCGAGCGAGGGATCGGTTATGATGTGTACTGTGATGCGTCCGGAGAGGGACTGGGCTGCGTACTGATGCAGTTGGGCAGAGTTGTGGCTTATGCCTCCAGGCAGTTGAAGACGCACGAGCGCAACTATCCTACCCACGACTTGGAGCTAGCAGCAGCCGTGTTTGCGCTAAAGAGTTGGCGTTATTATTTGTATGGCGAGGGGTTTCAGGTGTTCTCGGATTACAAGAGCTTCAAGTACATATTTTCCCAGCGAGACCTGAACATGCGTCAGCGACGGTGGATGGAACTACTCGAGGAGTACAACTTCGAGCTACACTACCATCCGGGCAAGGCGAACGTTGTCGCCGATGCCTTGAGTAGGAAGTCAGTTCCGAGCCTCACCAGCTTATCAGTCCGAGAGTGGGGCATGATGGGGGAGCTGAGCACGTTCGGGCTTGAGCTAGAGGAGATTACTGGCGGCGTGGCCGTGTGCTCATTGGTGGCTCAGCCCTCATTGCTTGCCCAAGTGTTGGAGGCGCAGACGGAGGACGTCGAAGCGTCAGAGATCCGCGAGAGACTCGTCAGGGGTGACGAGGTGGTGGGCTGGGAGGATAGTACTGATTGGGGATTACGGTACCGCGGGGGGCTGTTCGTGCCGGATAACTGTAGAGACGTCGTGTTACGAGAGGCACATCATTCGCGTCTTACAGTGCATCCGGGGGGCACCAAGATGTACCGTGACCTCAGACGGCACTACTGGTGGCGCGGGATGAGGAGAGCAGTCGCAGAGTTTGTGTCGAAATGCCTCATCTTTCAGGAGGTGAAGGCCGAGCATCAGCGTCCCGCAGGATTGTTACAGCCACTACCGATTGCTTAGTGGAAGTGGGACCACATTACGATGGACTTCGTATGCGGGCTACCGAGATCGCCAAAGGGAAACGACGCCGTGTGGGTGGTAGTCGACCGGTTGACCAAGTCGGCCCACTTCCTGGCTATGAGGATGACAGACCAGGTCGACAAGTTGAGCAGCTTGTATATTCAGGAGATAGTGCGTCTCCACGGGGTCCCGGTGTCGATAGTGTCTGACAGGGATCCCCGCTTCACGTCCAGGTTTTGGCCGAGTCTGTAGAAGGCACTAGGGACCAAGGTTCTACTCACAACACATCATCCCCAGATAGACGGTCAGTCTGAGCGTACCATTCAGATCTTGGAGGACATGCTGCGAGCATGTGTGTTGGATTTCAGGGGATCTTGGGAGACCCACCTGCCATTGGCCGAGTTTGCCTACAACAACAGCTTCCAGGCCAGTATCGGGATGGCACCGTTCGAAGTGTTGTATGGGAGGCCAAGTCGGTCACCAGTATGTTGGACAGAGGTGGGGGACAAGAGTCTGCTGGGGCCAGATCTTGTCAGAGAGACGACGGAGAAGGTCGCATTGATCCGCGATCGGTTGAGGACCGCGCAGAGCCGGCAGAAGAGTTATGCCGACAGGCGACGTCGACCTCTTGAGTTTGCAGTCGGGGATCACGTGTTCCTGAAGGTGAGCCTGAAGAAGGGGTTGGTGCGGTTCAGACGCTGCGGGGGCAAGTTGGCTCCGAGGTACATAGGCCCGTTCGAGATCTTGGGCAGAGTGGGAGCAGTGGCCTATCGTCTGGCGTTGCCACCGCAGCTTGGGAGAGTCCATAACGTCTTCCACGTATCCCAGTTGCGGCAGTACAACGCAGACCCCTCCCACGTCATTGAGTGGACTGATATCGAGGTGGCTGACGATGTCTCCTATGAGGAGCAGCCGGTTCGGATCATGGACACACGGGAGCAGGTCCTACGGGGAGGCAAGATTATCCACTTGGTCCGAGTGCACTGGAAACATCACGGGGCTGAGTCGACGTGGGAACGCGAGGACGAGGTTCGCGCGAAGTATCCCAACCTGTTCGACTCCTGAGGTACGTCTGTTTTAAATTTCGCGGACGAAATTCCTTTAATAACCACTTCTGGTCAACGTCAGTCAAACCTGCCAAAAACAGGAAAATTTAAAAAATTTAAGACAGACATTTAACTTAACCTGAATTGACCCCGAGGGTCATACCGGACTTGAGATGACCCCGTTATCGACCAAAATGAGTTCTAGGGGAATCAGGGCAACTTTCTGATCAATTTGGGAAATGTTGACTTTTCGCTGGAAAAGTCAACCGAGCAGACGTTTTGGTCCATTCGAGGACCGTTTTGGATCCAAAAAGCTTAGCCGTCGTCGAAGTAGTCTTAGTTGAGCCGTTTCCTTGTAGCCCGTAAAGTTTCGTAATTTCTTGGGAAAAGTGCCCGTTCGGGGCCCGAAACGTCCGATTTTCGCGAATCTGATTGGAAAATATCAACTAGATATTTTCCAAAAGGTGTGGGACCCACCTTGACACTTTTCCTAATTGTGGTGGTGTTAGTTTTGGGGGGAAATTGTGTGGTGAGCAAGAGGTGGCCGAACATAGGGTTTAAAGAGAGAAAAAAATAGAATTTAGTTAGTTGTTTGTTTTAAGTTAGAAAGAAGAAGAGAGTTAGAGAGAGAAGGAGAAGGAGAAGAAGAGAAGTTAAGAAGCTAGGGTTTGGAGGATTATCAAAGCAAGAAGGAAACGTCCTCCCCTCGTCTTCCTCTACGGTTTGTACTAAACCGATCGTCGTTTCGTTTATTTTCAAAAGCTAAGGTTTCGTTATTATGTTTGGGTTAGGGTTGTATTGAGGTTGGGGAGGTGTTGGAGACATCTTTGAGGTGTTTGGAGGTTTTTTGGCACGTTTTCCGGTGACCGGAGGCTCGGGAGGAGCTCCGGCCACCGTGGGTGGTGGCCGGCCGGCCATGGGGTGGCTGGTCGGAGTTGGTACCAGACACCACATGGTGGCCGAGCCCCCCCTTGAACCCTAGGGCTCTCGGCCAAGGGGTTTAGGTGGGGCCCACGTGCTCTGTTGCTCGGTTTTTAATGTTCGGGTAGTTTAAAATGTTCCCCGGACCATTTATCCTTAATCGAATCGAAATTTGGAATTAAATAGGAGAAGTTACAATTAACGGGTTTTAGAAACTTTAAACGTTAATAATTTTACTAAGAAGTCAGAATTTGATTCCGTCAAGTGCGTGGGGTCCCTTGAAATATTCTAAGACCGTAGAAACGAAAACGGGGGCTTTTGGAGCCCCGGAAGGCAATTTACAAAACCCGGGAAGATTCGCCATGTCGGGCGAATCGGGCCTTCACGGGTCCTATATCGACAATGTCGAGTAATTGGGAGGTTTGGGAGTGATCGACATTTTCGGGGTTACGTTTGGGCGTTAAGTTCATTGAATTTCGGTTTATTCTTACTAGTTTAAAAGTGCTTTAAAATTGTGCTCTTTTAGATCGTGCTGCGGACCGAGGCAAAGGGAACCTCGGCGAGTGACTGGGTTTACATCGAGTGTTATTGGAGCGCTTTTGGAGTTATTTACGAGGTAGGGAAAAGTAGCCGGATCTCGGCCCTGACTAGGGAAAGTTAACTGTAGAATTGCATGTGGCACCGGGGTGTCGTGGGTTATTTAGGTTATCGAATATTAGAAAATCATGATACGGGATTGTAGCGTTTAAGAGAAAAGCATGTGACACTTAGTAGTGTCGTAGGAACAGAGAACTTAGCGGTATTAGAATTACTGGAGGCATATGACCATGCCCGGAGGTTGACTGTTTAATTTATGTCTTGAGTGGCCATGAGAGCCCGTGATTGATTGTTGGTGTCTTGGGTGGCCATGAGAACCCGTGTATTTAAATTGGTGTCTTGGGTGGCTATGAGAGCCCGTGTATTTAAATTGGTGTCTTCGGTGGCTATGAGAGCCCGTGTATTTAATTTGGTGTCTTGGGTGGCCATGAGAGCCCGTGTATTTAAATTGGTGTTTTGGGTGGCCATGAGAGCCCGTGTATTTAAATTGGTGTCTTGGGTGGCCATGAGAGCCCGTGTTTTAAGTTGGTGTGTCTTGAGTGGCCGTGAGTGCCCGTGGGGTTGTTGAACCCGAGTCTTGACCGTTGGTGTGTCTTGAGTGGCAGTGAGTGCTCGTGGGGTTGTTGAACCCGAGTCTTGACTATTGAGGTGTCTTGAGTGGCCTTGAGTGCCTGTGTGATTGAACTTGACTATGATTGTGATGGTGGTTATCTGAAGTTGTGAGTTCGAAAGGTCGACAGCCTGATCCGACTTAGTGTCGATGAATTGCGATAGGTCGACAGCCTGATCCGACTTAGTGTCGATGAACTACAAAGGTCGACAGCCTGATCCGACTTAGTGTCGATGAATTGCGATAGGTCGACAACCTCATCCGACTTAGTGTCGAGGAATTGCGATAGGTCGATCCTGGACCTGATTGAGATTGGTTACTGAGCAGCTGGTGTGCGATCCTTTGTGATCTTGTTTGGTGTTGTGTAGTCTTTCTGTCGTGTCCTTGGAGGAGGTCGTCGATAGTTGTGTCAGGTCTACATTACTCTATCGAGTGTTGAGTCTGTTGAGGAAAGTAACTGGTTGTGGGTCAGTTGGGTACTTGAGTTGGTGATTGTAGTCCCGGTGTTGGGTTTGGTTTTTAGTGTTACTTGGAGTTGGTGTGAGGAAACATTCCAAGAAATAGTAGCTGATTATGGTACTATTATCTACACTCATCCAATTTCCACAATAGGTATATTTATGGATATAGCTTATGTACTACTATATACTCATAAGCTGAAATCTGTATTTCAGGAGGTGCAAATATCTCTAGGATCTGATCCCTTCAAAGTTTGGATAACAACCATTTATTCTCATACAATCCATCCATTTCTAGCTCAAGTTCATCCACTCATTCTGAGGATGATCTGGGATATGAAGATTCTTTCTCTGAGGAAATTGGTATTAATGTCTCTGATGATCCCGAGGTTTCTTACTAGATACAAGACTGAATAATATGGAGAATGTTATAATTACAGTTGTAGAGTCATCCCCTCACTCTCAGAGGAACACATTTATTGCAAGAGAAGCTTCATTAACTCACAGTATGCCTTTATAGCCAATAAATGTTGCATACTAAACGAGTTCTCCTCAGATCATTCCTTCACATGCTATAAAGCACCTGAGCTCTCTTCAGATCATTCATCCTCTATTGGTCTTAGTTGATTCAGATATGAACCCCACTTGCAATGTCTCTCCTCTTGTATCTGGTGGTTTAAATAATGTAATAGTTCAGGATACGGTGGATGCTGAAATGGAAACTCAATTTGTTGTTTTGGAGAAAAAAGCATCTACCTCAATTTCTAGGGTTAATTACGCTCACCTACCCCATACTATACAAGTTTAACAGATAAATACCATGAACTAACAATTTGTAACAACATCCCCCTTCTATCTATTTTTCCATCCTTTTTAGGATTAGATTTAGGGTTAGGTTTAGGGATGGAGTTGGTTTTAGGATTGTAACACTACGGGTAGTCTCGGAATTTCTGAAAAAATGAACAATAAATGAACGGAAAAATAGATGTAATGGGAGATATTGTTACAACTGTTAGTTTGGGGTATGTATAAGTTATTTGCGGTAGGTATTCGTTAAATGTGTATAGTTCGGAGTAGGTGGATGTAATTTACCCCAATTTTTACAGTAGTAGCTTTCAAATTCAAAATTCATCTCAACTGGTATCTACTTTGCAACTCTCCTATCCTCAGAGTATCAATTAGCTGAACTTCAACAAGGATAAACATACTCTTCAAAAAGCTTTAAACTTGAACCTTTCTTCATTAAATTATAATATTATATCTCAAGAAAGGACAATGGCAGTTCAACATTTGTTAGTAGGTGAGGCTCAAGATAATTTGTTGATACCCTCTACAACTCTCAAAGAGCAAGCCTTTAATTCTTCTAACAGCCAAAGGGATGTTGGTCCCATTCGGTCTAATCGCTTGGGCCCCTAGGGTTATATTTTATAAATAGTGCAAAAAGTACACCAGCAAATACAATGACAACATAAGACTTTGCAAATCTGGAAGATATTTGATTCAATCTCAAGTTATTGAGGTGTAGACCTCTTAGGAATATCCTCAGAAAAATCTAAATAAAATATCAATACCAAGATCAAAAAGAAGAATATAAACAAAGGCAAGCCTGTCAAAGCTCATCATTCTTATATTACCAGATCGAAAATCAAAGAACATGTGCTTCCAATCCAGGCTAATTCTGGTTTGCCTATCTCATCCAAATTGCTAGAGGAAAAGTCTTTGGCCAAAAAACTTGGAGATTTGGAAAATCCAAAGGTTTAAGGCCAAAGTTCCTGATCACAATATCATAATACAACTTGAGGATCTATAGGACTTCAAAAATCATTCTATTGATTTTGGTGGAGGTTCAGAAGATGATTTTATAGATTTGGAAAGAAATTATGACTCAGATCGGTTGGTGGTTCACAATCCCACCAACAATAGCTTTCTATAAGATCTCTATGAAATTCATCCCATGAAATATGAGAGGAATCTCCTCTCATCAAAAGAGGAGGTGATTCAGTGTCTTGGTAGTCAAGCAGTCCCCCAATTCATCTTGCTTCAAGAATAAAAAAGGTAACTCATGCCTTCCAACTTCCTCAAAATACTTGGTCTTTCTTGGGGATGGAATTCAACTTATATAGACGCAGAACGTAATGCAGGTGGAATTATTTCTATGTGTAAGACTAAAGACTTCATTCTTGATCATACAGTAAAGCTAGAAGGGGGCTAATCTGGTGTGGGAAAATGATGAAATTCAATAGCTTATGTTGCATTATAAATATCTATGCCCTAAATTCTTCATCTGGGAGGAGGGATCTCTGGATTCTCATTGATCAATATGTCAAAACTTTAGCATCTCAATATCTAATCCTATTGGGAGGGGATTTCAATGCTATTACTGATGTGGAAAAAAGATCTAGTCAAAGAAGAGGAAGAAGAGATATCCATTTGGGTGCAAGATCTCATCTTAAATTTAGGCCTCATCAACCTTCCTCTTAAAGGTGGAAAGTATACATGGTTTGACCCTCAATCTAGAGCCTCAAGAATAGATAGGTTGTTGATTTCTCAGAAAGTTTCTAGTAAAATTTAATGCATTATCTCAAGTTTTCCTTGTAACACCCCGCCAAGGGAACACCCCAACGCGCGGCGGTGTTAGGTCATGCAGCCCAATACACCCCAACCCCTCTGGTGTATTGTCCGTAGACAAACACAACCCAGGTTGTTGGCAGTGGGACTCGAACCCACCACCCTTTATAGCATGGACTTAAACCAAGCTATTACCAATTGAGCTTTGAAACCTTTTCCATTAAATCACTTTAAAACACCAGTTTAGTTCAACAAAATAATAATTACAACTCAAAATAAGTCCCAACAAGTGGACAAACAAGGTATCCGTCACTAGACTCAAAAGTAAAACCCAGAATCCCGCTCCTACCTCTTCAAGCTTCAGAAGCTCACCTAGTCCAACCTGCGACCGGTACCTGTAGGAAAAGCAGCTAGGGGTGAGCGTTCGCTCACCACCACGGATAACAGACTGACTACGGCATAATTAGCAGACAATGCCGGTAACACCAACAATAAACTCAACACCGGGGAACACTAACCCCAACCCAAGTACTCCGACTGAACACACACCCACTGTTACCTTCCTTGACCAACTCAACACTCTGACCCGTAAAGTAGACCCGACACAACGCTCACGACCCCTTCCAAGGACTCAAAAGACCACCTCGCAACACCCAAGATCACAAAGCACACCAAACAAGATAACAAAGGATCGCATACCAGCTGCCATCTGCTCAGTGCCAAAGAACGCTCGCAACCTCCCGAGACTCTAACTCGGTCAGGCCAGCCAAAGAACGCTCGCAACCTCCCGAGACTCAGCCAGAGAACGCTCGCAACCTCCCGAGACTCTAACTCGGTCAGGCCAGCCGAAGAATGCTCGCAACTTACCGGGACTCTAACTCGTAATCCAGCCAAAGAATGCTCACAGCCCCAAACCACACACGTGCGGCCAGGACCCCTTTCTTGACGGGCGGGCCCCCTACCCCGTCTGAACATGCAGACGCGTGTGCTCGTGGACCCCCGTTTCATGAAGCGGGCCCCCAACCTCAGGTAACCACAATCACAATCACAACCACAAACAAAGATCAACAACAGCAACAACACAAGTTCAGCACTCCACGGGCACTCATGGCCACCCCAGACACCAAACGTATAACACGGACTCAACCACCCCGCAGGCACTCACGGCCTCCCAAGATACACCAACAGTAACTCACGGGATCAACAACCCTACGGGCACTCACGACCACTCAAAACCACCAACAGTAACTCACGGGCTCAACAACCCACATGCACTCACGGCCTCCCAAGACACCAACAGTAAAGACACGGGTTCAACAACCCCACGGGCACTCATGGCCACCCAAGACACCAACAATAAAGACACGGGTTCAACAACCCCACGGGCACTCATGGCCACCCAAAACACCAAAGGTAAAGACACGGGCTCTCAAGGCCACCCAAGACACACCAACAGTAACACGGGCTCTCATGGCCACCCAAGACATCAACAATAAGGCACAGGCTCTCATGGCCACACAAGACACCAACAATGATACACGGGCTCTCATGGCCACCCAAAACATCAACAACAAGTACAGGCTCTCATGGCCACCCAAGACACCAATAATAATACACGGGCTCTCATGGCCACCCAAGACATAAATTAAACAGTCAACCTCCGGGCATGGTCATATGCCTCCAGTAATTCTAATATCGCTAAGCTCTCTATTCCTACGACACTACTAAGTGTCACATAATTTTCTCATAAACGCTACGTTCCCGTATCATGCTTTTCTAATATTTAAATAAACCTACTCAACCCACGACACCCAGTGTCGCATGCATTTCTACTGTTAACTTTCCTTAGTCAGGGCCGAGATCCGGCTACTTTTCCCTACCTCGTGCGTGTTCTCCAAAAGCCAACCAACAAGCTCCGGTGTGATCTCAGTCACTCACCCAGCTTTCCTTTGCCTCGGTCCGTGGCACGATCTAAAAGAACACAATTTTAAGGCACTTAACAACTCGCAGGAATAAACTGAAAATCATTAAACTTGATGCCCAAACTTAACCCCGACAATGTCGATCACTCCCAAACTCCCCAAATACTCGACATTGTCGATAAGGGACTCGTAAAGGCCCGATTCGCCCAACATGGCGAATCTGCCCAGGTTTTGTAAATGCCCTTCCGGGGCTCCAAAAATTCCCGTTTTCGTTTCTACGGACTTAGAATAATTCAAGGGTCCAAATGTACTTGACAGAAACGAATTCCGACTTCCGAGTCAATTAATTACCGTTTCAAGTTTCTAAAACCCGTTAATTATAACTTTTCCAATTTAATTCCAATTTTCGATTCGGTTAAGGATAAATGGTCTGGGGAACGTTTTAAACCTCCCGAACACTAAACCCGAGCACCCGAGCACGTGGGCCCCACCCGGCCTAACTTGTCCGTGGGCCCTAGGGCTTAAATGGGCCCGGCCCACCATGGTGGTGGCCGGCCCTAGCTCCGGCCGGCCACCCCCTATGGTGGCCGGAGCTCCTCCCGAGCTCCCGGTCGCCGGAAAACGTTCCCCTTCCCCTCCAAACACCTCCAAAACGTCTCCAACAATTCCCCCAACCTCAAAACAACCTAAACTAATAGTTTTACACAAACCCTAACTTCCAAAATTAATCAAAACGAGAATCGGTTTGGTGTATACCGTAGAGGAGAACGAGGGGAGTGCACTTCCTCCTAGCCTTGAGACGATCCAATGGATGGATGACGTGAATAGTGGCAACACAAGCCCTAGCTTCTCTCTTCCTTCTTCCTTTTCTCTATTCTCCTTCTCTCTCTAAAACTAAATCTTTTCTTCTTTTTTTTCTATTTTTTCCCTTTTTTTGACTTAATGCCCGAACCCCCCTCAACACTTCTCATCTTTATTTTCCCCCCAAAACTAACACCACCACAAATTGGACAAGTGTCAAATGGGTCCCACACCTTTTAAGAAAATATCTACTAGATATTTTCCAATCAGATTTGCGAAAATCAGACGTTTCGGGCCCCGAACGGGCACTTTTTCCCAAAAATTACGAAACTTGACGAGCTATAGGAAACGGCTCAACTAAGACCGCTGCGAAGACGGCTAAGCTTTTTGGATCCAAAACGGTCCTCAAATGGACCAAAACGTCGCTCGGTTGACTTTTCCAGCGAAAAGTCAAAATTTCCCAAATTGATCAGAAAGTTGCCCTGAGTCCCCCGGAACTCACTTTGGTCAATATCGGGGTCAACTTAAGTCCGGTATGACACTCGGGGCCATTTTAGGTTCAATTAAGTGTCTGACTTAAAAATTTTAAATTTTCCTGTTTTTCGCAGGTTTGACTAGCGTTGACCGGGAGTGGTTCTTACATTCCTTTTTAGTCTTGGTGCCGGTAGTCCAATCATAAATGTCCAAATGTAAATATCATCGTTAGAAATAAAATTAAAGCGTCTTTAAATTACTTATGTGTTGGAGTAATATATCGATGTGTGTTCTGATCTATGCCCACAATGCAAATAGAACCATACATCGATATAGATCACACTCGATGGGTCCCTAGTCAACAAAGCTTCACAAGAAGCGACTAGTATGAAAGATGGCTCTTTATGGCTTACGATCTATTAGTCATTGGAATGGTATTCAGGAGTCTGATAATAGCTTGTCATGTATTGGACGACCCGACATGAATGTGTCATAGATCAAGTCATGAACATATTCATTGTCGTAGCTTGTCATGTATCTTTAGACCAAAGAGTCTTTGTGATTACTATGCAGTAAACAACTGAGTTTAACTTGAGCCCAACGTTTCATGTGACAAGGTTTCCATAACGACCAGGATTGGCTTGAGGATGGACTGCATGAGTGACAATAAAAAAACGGCTAAGGGATTTATCACTCATACTACGGTATGAGAAAGATATCGGTTCTCGAACGCTTGATCGAGATTGATTGAAAGAACATCATGACCATTGGATGGTCGATATGTCGGGCCAAACCATTTTGTTAGTCATGAAAAGTTAGTAATCGTCTTGACGAACTCAAAAATTAAATGTTCAAAAGTTTCAATTTTGAACGGTTTCGATAAAACGAGCTTTAAACAATTTCAAAACTTGGCTATTAATTAAAACCTGAAAATTACATGATGTTTGATAACATGCTTGTTTGAGAACACGATGTGTGATGTTTTTTGGCATGGTGTACGTAATAGCCCTGAGCTCGATTTAATATTTTTTCGCTTTTCACGGCCTGCAAGCCGTTAAAGTTAGCGTGTAATTATTTTTTCGAGGTGTGGTCATCGAACCACTTATTTATAATATTTATTAATTATCGACATGCGAGTCGTGTATTAAATTGTAATATTGTACTCAAGACGAAGAAAGGGCGAAAAGGTCATTTGGTGGCTTCTCGGGTATTGACATCGGCTTGGAGTCGATGGAGCTCAAGATGCTAGTGAGAGTTAGATTAAGGAGCTATTATATGCATATTTATCTCTTTATGTTTGGTTTATTTTTTGCATGATTAATTCCATATCTTTTAGAATTGCATGCTTAACTTTATTTACTGAGCATATCACTTCACATGCAAAGATAAAATAGGAATTTATACCTTGTTTGTGAGCCCTTAGAATCGTTATTACATTGCATGTAGTTGACGGGTTCGAAGGAAGAATTACATTGGATGTAATTGGAGGCATCATTACATTTGGAATGTAGTTGATGTGCTGCTCGCATCTAGGACGTGCCAAAATTTTTAAACACAACCGGACAAGTATAAATGGGTCATTTCCAATACCTCTCAATTCTTAACACCTTACTACCTCTCCGTCATATGGGTGTCGTGTGCATTAGTGGAGCACCCATGAGAAAGAGGGATAGTAGGTTTGGATGACATATGTGGGTGTCGTGCGCAATAGTGGAGCACCTACATAGTGACGGGCCATAGTTGAAAATTGGTGGACCCGACTACGATTCTTAGCCTAAGGTTAAGCTAGGGTATATAGGTAAGACGTGTACATGAGTACATACCCTAACCAAGAGTCACATTGGATGTGATTGGATGGTGTCCTACCTACATAGCTCGATTAAGTGGTGAGCATTAGTTCACCTTAATCGGGTGAATTAAGGATCTTGGTTATAGATTCTAAAGGTTTAGAATCGATTGGTTTGTGTTTAAACTTGATCTTTAGAAAAAAAATCAGTTTACTGATTTAATTTTATTTGTCGTATAGATTAAATGGAGAGTAGTTTGCCATTGAAAAGCATGATTGACGGGGTCAAGCATAATGGACAACCTATCTGGACTGGTATAGAAATTTGAGGATGGTGCTCAAATATAAACGCAAAGAAAATGACCTTGACAAGGCTATCCCTTATGTCCAGAAAATGAAGGGGCATCTCGAACATCTTAATGGACCGGGTCTTAAGATAAAAGCAGAGATGGTAGTAGTAAGGTTCTGCGCTCCCTTCTTCGTCCGTATGTTGAGTTTACCATAAACTATCGCATGCACGATATAGACATAACCATATCAAAGTTACATGGCGTGTTTGTAACTTCTTGGAAGAATATCAAGGATCTGGGATCCAAGGATATTCTAATGGTCAGAAAGGGATCCAGTTTCAATAAAGAAACTAGTAGTGGCAAGGGCAAGGCCCTTACGCACTTGGCATGAAATATGAGACACTTGATCGCTCCTAACCCTCCTAGTACTGGGGGTCGTTAAGGAAGGCGAAGGAGGATGAGATTTTCTGCTTCTACTACGAGAAAACTGGTCATCGGAAAAAGGATTGCGGGAAAAACCAGGATGATCTGAAGAAGGGAAGTGGGACCGCGCCTTCATTAGGTATTAACTTTATAGAGCTACCTCTCTCTACTTCCAAAGATTCATGGGTTTTGGATACCAGAGCTGAATCTTACATGTGCACTTACATACAGTGGTTGGAAGGTAGGAGAAGTTTGGAGAAGAACGAAGTGGACCTCAGATTTGGCAACAATATAAGGGTTGTGACAACTGCTGTAGGATCCATAGTCTTCGTTTTCCAAACGGCCTTGTTTTTTACTAAACAATGTATATTGCATACCTAATTTTAATAGGAACATTTATATATGTATCCATGTTAGACACCGAAGGATATATTTTGATATTATAAATGTAGTTTTAAATATGTTATGCTATAATATGTTGTATGGTTGTGCAAACATGGTCGGAGGATTGTGCATATTCGATATGGATCAAAATGACTCAATCTCTATTTATAACATTGATACTAAGAGGTCTAAATCCGACGACGTAGACCAAACTCTTATATGGCACTGTGATTTAGGCCACATAAACAAGACACGCATATCAACACTTCAGAAATGCGAACTTTTAAGTCTATTCGAATTTCATTCGAATGATAGGTTCGAGGCTTGTTTGATGTGATAAATGACAAAAGCGCCCTTCATCGGTTACGATGAAGGGGCGGTGAATTATTGGGGATGATACACTCGGATGTGTATAGACCAATAAGTTCGCTTGCCAGGAGGTTTACTTTATCACATTTACTAATGATTACAGTAAATATGGTTATGTCTATTCGATGAGACATAAGTCTGGAACTTTTGATAAATTCAAAGAGTTTAAGACTGAAGTAGAAAACTAGCTCGGGAAAGGTATTAAGGCACTTTTATTGGATTGAGGTGGAAAATACTTGACCACCGAGTTTTTAGATAATCTAAAAGAGATTGGGATCCTTTTGGAATGGACTCCTCCCGGGACACTGTAGTTGAAAGGTGTAGCCGAACGGAGATATCAGACATTGTTAGACAATTGTTCGTTTCCTGATTAGTTGTATTGGAATCCCGATCTCTTTCTAAGGTTATATTGTGGAGACGACCGTGTTCATAGTGAATCTGGATCCGATGAAGGTTGTGGAAAGGACACCATTTTAGAAATGGTATGGGAAGAAGCCCATCTTGTCCTTCTTGAAGATTTGGGGTTGTGAGGCTTGTGTAAAACGTTTGATTTCGACTAAGCTCGAACCAATATCTTAGAAATGCACCTTCGTGGTGTGTACTAAGAAACAAGTGAATACCATACAGGAGCTTATGATGGATCACAAGGATCCAGCCACCTTTCAGAAAGTCGTGGATGGGCCCAACTCCGAATTATGGCTTGGAGCCATGCGGGAGGAAATGCAGTCCATGTCGGACAACCAAGTTTAGGAACTGGTTGATCCAATCGATGTTGTGAGGACCATCGGATGCAAATGGATCTTCAATGTGAAGATTGACATGGACGGCAACCCTCAGACTTGAAATGCCCAACTAGTGGCGAAAGGTTATAGAAATATCCAAGGGATTGTCCATGAGGAAACCTTCTCCAAAGTGACTATGGTCAAATCTATCCAGATTCTTCTAGACATAGTCTCGTGTCTTAATTACGAGATATAGCAAGTGAATGTCAAAACCTCTTTCATAGATGGAAATTTTACGGAGGACGTTTGTATGTCTCAGCCCGAAGGTTTTGATGATCTGAAGAATAAGGTAAAGATATATGTTATTCAAATCCATTTATGGATTGAAACAAAATTCTCGGAGTTGGAACCCTCATTTTGATGAAGCTATAATTGGATTTGGATTTATCAAGAGTGAGGATGAACCTTGCATTTATAACAAGGCTATTGGGAGCAAGATTTTCTTTCTGGTGCTCATTGGAAACGACATCCCAACCTTGCACGAGACTAAAAGCTTAGTTGAGGAAGTGTTTCTCAATAAAGGACTTAGACGATGCTGCTTATATCTTAGGGATTAAGATATATAGAGATCGCACCAAGAGGGTCTTGGGTTTAAGTTAGAGCACCTATGTGAACAAGACATTGAGTAGGTTCTCAATGCTCAATTCAAAGAAAGAACTCTTACCCACTCGTCATGACATTCATCACAACACGACTTAGTGTGACACATGATGAGCTGAAAAGGATGATGCAAATCCCATGCACCTGGGGGGGGGGGGGAGGATCGTTCATATATGTCATGATATGTACGAGACCGGACATCTCGTATGCCTTATGTTGTACCAGTAGACATCAGTCTAACCTGGGGAAAAATATGATATTGAACTAGTCGTCAATGGATATGTAGACGCTAGTTTCCAGACAAATCCAAATGACTTTAGAAGTCAGTTATGTAAGAACCACTCCCGGTCAACGCCAGTTAAAGCGGCGAAAAACAGGTAAATTTAAAAATTTTGGACAGACACCTAAATGAACCTAAAATTGACCCCGAGCGACGTTTTGGTCCGTTCGAGGCTCGTTTTGGATCCAAAAAGCTTAGCCGTCATTACAACGGTCTTAGTTGAGCCGTTTCCTTGTAGCCCGTGAAGTTTCGTAATTTCTTGTAAAATGGGCCGGTTCGGGGCCCGAGACGGCCGAATTTCGCGAATCCGACTGAAAAATATCTAGAAGATATTTTACAAAAGGGGTGGGACCCACTTGCCACTTGTCACACAAGTGGTGGTGTTAGGTGATTTTGAACAAAACAAAAGGAAGAGGCAAGAGAGAGGTTCGGCCATAGTTCAAAAAAAAGGAAAAAAGAGAGAGAAAAGGAGAGAGAAAGAAGAGAGAAGAAGGAGAGAAAAAGAGAAGAAAATTTTAGGGTTTAGAGATTTCCCGACGATCCAACCGACGGATCGTCTCAACGGTCGAAGAATCAAGCTCCCGTCGTCATTCCCTACGGTGCGAACCTAATCGATTCTCGTTTTAGTACGTTTAAAAGTTAGGGCTTGGGTGTAAATGGGTTAAATATGGATGATTCGAGATGTAGGGTTCGTTGGGAACGTTTTGGAGCGAAAAGGATCGGTTTCCAATGATCGGAGGCTCGGGGGAGCTAGGACCGGCCACCATGGTGGTGAACCGGTCCAGCCACCCAAGGGTCTTGATGGCCGGGTGGGGCCCACGTGTTCGGGTCTCGAGTTTTCGTGTTCAGGTGGTTTAGGACGATCCCCAAGTCGTTAATCCACACCCGGAACGAATTTTGGAATTAAATTGTAAAAGTTGGAAATGACGGGTGTTAGAAACTTTAAACGCAAATTAAATTGCTCAGAAGTCGGAAATTGATTCCGTCGATTGCGTTGGAACCCTTGAATTATTCTAAGATCGTAGAAACGAAAACAGGAATTTTCGGAGCCCCGGAAGGGCGTTTTCTAATCCCGGGCAGATTCGCCGAGCCGGGCGAATCGGGCCTTTCGGGGCCCATTGTTGACAATGTCGAGTAATTGGGAAGTTTGAGAGTGATCGACATTACCGGGGTTGCGTTTGGGCGTCTAATTCTTTAATTTCAGTTTTTGCCTGCAAACTTAAAAAGTGTTTTAATTGTGATCTTGTTAGACCGTGCCGAGGACCGCGGAAAGGGAAAGCTAGGCGAGTGATCGTGAGCACGCCGGAGCTTGGTTGTGAACTTTTGAGAAAGCGTACAAGATAGGGAAAAGTAGCCGGATCTCGGCCTTGACTAGGGAAAGTTAACAGTAGAAATGCATGTGATACTTAGTAGTGTCGTAGGATAAGTAAGTTTATCGAACACTAGAAATGCAGGCGACACTTAGTGGTGTCGTATGATACGTGAACGTATCGAACAATAGAAATGCATGTGACACTTAGGAGTGTCGTAGGTTAAGTGAACATATCGAACAATAGTTATACTGGTGGCTTTTAGTTGTGCCCTGAGGTTGATTGAATTGTTGTGTGTCTTGGGTGGCCATGAGTGCCCGTGGGGAGTTGAACCCGTATTTTACTGTTTGTGTGTCTTGGGTGGCCATGAGTGCCCGTGGGGAGTTGAACCCGTGTTTTACTCTTTGTGTGTCTTGGGTGGCCATGAGTGCCCGTGGGGAGTTGAACCCGTAATTTTACTGGTTGTGGGTCGTGGGTGGCTAGGTGTGCCTTTGGGGTGTTGAACCCGTGTGTTACTGTTTTGTGTGTCGTGGGTGGTCATGTGTGCCTGTGGGGGCTTAAACCTGTGTTGTCACTATTTGCTGAACCTTTGGGTGTTGATTGTGATTTCCTGAAGGTCGGGGGGCCGCCTGACGAAAAAGGGGTCATGTGGTCGCGCGCCTGGGGGTTGGCTAGCCTTGCGACTAACCACCGGTAAAGTTGTGCATTCTTCTGCGATGAAGGGCGGCTCCCCTTCCGACTAGCTATCGGAAAAGTATTGCAGTATATGTCGCAAACAGGTCGAATGCCTGGCCCGACTGAGTGTCGGGGAAAGTTGCGTGAGGCAGGCTTGAGCCCAGCCGGTTAGCAACCGGCACTGAGCAGCTGGAGTGCGATCCTTTGTGATCTTTTTTTTTGTGTGCGATCCTTTGTGATCTAGGGTGTTGCGTGGTTTTTATTCGCGTTTTGGGTTGAGGTCGTAACCGCCGTGTCGGGTCTACATTACGTGTCCGGGTGTTGAGTTGGTTAGGGAAAGTAACAGTTCGTGTGACGGTCAGGTTATTTGAGTTTGGGGATAGTAGTCCCCGGTGTTTTGTTTGTTGTTGGTGTTTTCGGTATTTCTGCTAGTATGTCGTAGTCAGTCTGGTATCCGTGGTGGTGAGCGAACGCTCATCCCTAGCTGCTTTTCCTACAGGTACTGGTCGGGAGACGAACTTGGGGAGCTCTCGAAGCTTTAAGAGCTGGGAGTGGGAGTCCGGGTTTTTGGGAGTTTAGCGACGTACGCTCTAGTTTTTGTCCGCTTGTTTGGACGTGGTTTCAATTGTAAAATATTATTTTGATTAACTCAAACTGGTAATTTTAAGCGGTTTTATAAAAATGTTGAAAATTATTTTATTGTTTCACCGTTCGCGTTCCGGGTTCGGTTCTACCGAATTCGGGGCGTGACAAGTTAGGATATGTGTTTACGCTGAATAGCAGAGCTTTTAGCTGGGAGAACATCAAGCAAGATACCATTGACGAATCTACGACAAAGGTCGACTACATGGTTGCTGCAGAGGCAGCTAAAGAGGCTATGTGGATTTGGAAATTCACTATAGGGTTGGGTGCAATTAGAAACTCATCCAACCTGGTGAATCTATTTTGCGACAACACAAGGGCCATTGCGCAACCTAAAAGCCTAGATCGCATAAAAAATCCAAACATGTACTGCGTCGAATCCACCACATTAGAGAAATACTGAAACGATGTGAAGTTAAGATCACTTATATTGCAACTGATGATAACATAGCCAATCTGTTGACTAAGGCACTCTCGCTGCCAGATTATGTTAGACATGTAAATTCAATGGGAATATATAGGAAATTAGATTTGGACTAGGCAAAGTGAGAGATTGTTAGTGTTAGTGCCCGTAGTCCAATATTTAATGTCCAAATGTAAATATCATCGTTAGCAATAAAATTAAAGAGGCTTTATATTACTAATGTTCTAGAGTAATATATCGATGTGTGTTCTGATCTATGTCCACCATGCGACTAGAATCATAGATCGAGATAGATCACACTCGATGGGTCCCTAGTCAACAAAGCTTCACAAGAAGCGACTAGTATGAAAGATGGCTCTTTATGGCTTACGTTATGTTAGTCATTAGAATGAGACTTTAGAGTCTAATCATAGATATCATGGGGGATATGATATTAGACAACCTGCCCTGAATATGTGCCATATATTGAGTCATGAACATATTCAGTGTCGTAGCTTGTCATGTATCCTTCCACCAATGAGTTTTTGTAATTGTTATGCAGTCAATAATTGAGTTTGACTTGAGCCTAACTCTGTCCATAACAGGGTTCCCATAATGGCCATGATTGGCCTGGGGGCAGGCTGCATGAGTGACTCAAAAGACGGTTAAGGGATTTATCCCTCATACTATGGTATAAAAAAGATATCAGTTCTCGTCCGCTAGATTGAGAGTGACTGAAAGAATAACTTGGTCGTGCACATGTTACTGGGTATCATATATTCAGTCAACTCACATATCAAGGAACAGTGATTGAGAATAATAAGGATGATGGCTCTATGCCTTATCTCTATTAGGATATCGGATATAAAAGGACAGTGGCATAGACGACGGAAAGGTTAGAATCGACAAGGTTGATTCGTTATGCAATGTCAGGCAATACTAAAGTCTCGTTAGTTTCCACTTATATAAGATCAAGTAAAGATTTTACGTTGATATATTGACATGCATAAACCTAAGGGTCACACCAAAGAATGAAACTCATTAACATATTTATGGATAATGAACAAAAGGGAGTTGTCTTGGGACATGACAAAAACTGATTTTTGGGTCATGTGCCCGTAAGTAAATAGGACTTTACGGATCGAGATAAGGCTTGGAGTCTTGGATTAATCAAGTCGGATAATGTTGGACATTTATAGTATGGAAGGATTGGAGGCGATGGGCGCGTCAAGGGACCTCGTTGGGAATTGGCCACGGGCCATGTTCAAGAGTCCCATGCAACCAAGGCACATGGAGCTAATTAATCAAGTCTTGATTAATTAGTAGTAAGTAAGAAAGACAAGGATTAAGGTGTTGGTGATTCACCACCTAACTCCATCTTGTCTAGCCATACTTAGCACCATACTTGTCCTATATTTTTGTTTATTATGTTGATGGGATTTAATTGGTTTAAGTCATCCTTTTCCAACACAACAAACACAAGACACAAAATAGGAAGACAACTTCTCCCTCCTCCCTCTAGAATTTCGGCCAAGGGGTGTTCTTCCTCCATATTTTTTTGTTATTGAGTCCTCTTTAGAAGAACTATGTGGGTTTGATTCCCAAGTGGATACGTAGGCATATTGGAGACTCAAGCCAAAGCATTATTTACCTGGTGTTCTTGTTTTGGTATGAAAATGCTGATTTGTTCTTGTGATTCTACCTTGAGACCCAACACTTAGATCACATGCCTTTAATATTATTTTATAATTTGGTTGATTGGGGGCCAAGGCCCTTTAAATTCTTGAATATTTGGATAAAAAAATGCTAGGTTTTATCCAGCCATTCAAAAGTTCTGGTCTTCCTATGCAATCTTAGGCTAGCCCCATTTTGTGCTCTGGACGAAGCTTAAATTACTCAAAGCAGGTCTCAAAATTTGGAATTAATAGGTGTTTGGCATTATGGAGACTCATATTAATCTCTTCTCTAAAGTAGTGGATGATATGGATAAAATTGTTGAAAGTAGGCCTCTAAATCATAAGGAATGCTCAAATAGAGGATCCTTCAAAGCAGCTCTTATAATGAAATATAAGTTGCTCTCTATGGAGTCAAAAGGCTAGGAAGAGATGGTTCTCTAAAGGAGATAAAGGGTCTAAGTTCTTCTATAGGGTTGCAAATTTCAAAGGAGCTCAAAAAAAGAATTGATCTTATTAGGAAAATAATGTTTTATTATCTTCTTCATCCGATATTAAAGCTGCAGTAGTTGAGTAATATGAAAAGAGATTTACTGATTCCACCTCCACTAATGTTGAGCTATCTAATCTACCCTTCTCCTCTTTAACAAGTGAGCAAGCTCTATGGCTTGAAAGTCCAGTTTCTAAAGAAGAAGTCTTCCAAGCTGTGATGGCTTGTAGTGCTGATAAAGCTATTGGTCCTGATGGATTTACTCTGCAATTTGTCCAAGTCCGTTGGCCTATCATCAAGCAAGATTTTATGCTCTTCATCCAATTTTTCTTCCACACTGGTCAACTAGGTAAAGGGATAAATTCTTCATTCTTGACTCTTTACTCCCAAAAATCTTGCTCCTGTTTCCTTTGATGATTATACACCAATTAGTCTTACGGGAGTTTGCTACAAAATTATCTCTAAGCATCTATCATGTAGACTTAAACAAGTAATAGATTGCTTAGTGGGAGATGGACAATCTGGTTTTATCTCAAGAAGACATATCACATATGGGATATTAATTGCCTCTGAAATTGTTCATTCTCTCAAGAGTTCTAAACAAAAGGCCACTATCTTTAGGGCATACTTTGAAAAAGCCTTTGATAAAGTGAGTTGGAGCTTTGTGATGCAAATTCTCACAAAATTGGGGTTTGGTACTAAATGGAGGCTATGGATTATATCATGCCTAAGGGCTTATGTTTTAGTTTTAGTCGATGGATCACCCAGTCCTAATTTTCAGATTAATATAGGATTATACCTGAAAGGTTGAATCAGATCATGAAAGCCAAGCTTTGCTCTTCAAAGGCATATTATTGAATGCAAATGGGCCATCTATTTCACATTTACAATTTGATGATGATATCATCTTTTTCCTACAAGAAAGAGAAAAAACGCGCCTTGTGACTCAAGTTTTCACTCTCAATGTTTCATCTAGCTTCTGGATTATCAATAAACTATGATAAATCTCTTCTCATCCTTCTAAATTTAGAAGATGCTGAGGAAATAGCTTGAATTGCCTCCCTGGATTACTTAGTTGGATCCCTCCCTTTTATTTATCTTGTATTTCCATTAGAGGCCAATCCCAGAAGAATTATGAGCCAAATCCTCTCCTCTTTTCTTGAGATTAACAGTTCAAGTTTTATGAGCCAAATTCTGGCTCTCAATGTAGATGCAAGCTTTGTTGATCTTTTTGGTATTAAAGGCCTTTCTTGGAAAGTGAGAAATGAAGAAATAATTTTATTCTGGCATGATATTTGGTGGGGAGAGGTGTCATTCAAATTTATTTTTCCCAATATTTTCTTGCTCTCTTTGTTTAAAAGACAGTTGTTGTTTGAGGCTTTTTCCCAGGGAGAATGGGATTTAAATTTTATTTCAATTCTTATAGGAAGGGCATAATCTGAATGGTTAACCTTACAACAACTCCTCTATGGAACTCATCTATCTCATCATCAAAACTCTTTGATTTGGGTCTGGGATTCCAAAAGGATTCACAATCAAGAAATTATATGCTCTGCTAGATAATCAAACCTCAGCATCCCCAATCAATAGACCTTGCAAAATAAGGATTGCTGATATATCAGGCTAAAAATAGTTCATGGGTTCTCTCTTAAAGTGATTTCCATGGAAGATGGGATCAAGAAACTTTAGTATTGAGGCTTCTATTGCCATTGTATAATTGTAAACTTGTAAGTAACACTTTGATGTATTCAACTTTTTGTTATTCAGAATATGATACCAGCATTAGTATGCTCTCTTCTCTTTTATCTTCCAATTTCATCTTTTTTATCATATGTTAACCTCATTACTTGATTGTAGATCTTTTCTTTGTATACCATCAAGAGCCAGGACTTGCTCTAACCCCAAAACCTAAAGTTGTGCCTCAACATGTTTTTTCAATGGATCACTAAATCCACATTCTTCCAATTTTCAACACTATGATTTAAATATATGTGGTCATTGAAAAAAAAACATAATTTATAGTTTTCGTAGGACAAATCCAACCTTTGTTTCCATTTCCATGTGTTGAAGCTTCAATCAACACACTATACTCCAGTTACAAAAATAGTGTCTGAAAATGTAAGATGGATCAACTGAAGTCCACTCAGTACATTAGAATTGATACCTCCCCATAAACTACGATATCTGCTGACCTGCCTCATTTACATTACTTTCTTGACTTGCGCTTAAAGATAGTCTCCTTGTAGTATTAAAGCTCCTTGTAATAGGCGCAACTTTAGCTGCCAGCGGTTTGGTGTATATGGCGTAGGGTTCTCTTTTTTTAGAGAGAAACGTCGGGTTCAACCGCGTGTTGGTTCCAAAATATAAAATTTAGAACCTACTACTATAAGAAACCAATATTGTGTATGCTATTAACGACAGTTGCATAACATAATAGGAATGTCTTTTCTAGAGAGAGGATGCGAGCCCTAGCCACGGCGGCTACGATCTATAGAGGAGCCTTTGTGCTTCTCTACCTAGTGTAGCAATCAATATGGAGTTTTGCTCCATCAAGGGGGCTCAGGTGGTTGCCGCAGACCCTCTTCATATTAGGGTTTTTGCGTTTTAATGGAATCATCGGCGGAACTAACCCTAGTTCGATCCATGCGGCTGCGATGGAAGGGACAGAGGCACGGTCGACGAGGGTCCATCTGCGGGGTTTGCTGTGGAACACACCGGCTCGGGGACCCGACCTTGGGTGGGACGATAGTAGGGGACGAACGAGGAACGAGCGGTGGGATCGCCGCCGCCACCTCTGGCTTTCATGTGGGACAAGTCCCTGGATTTGTGGGAAGCACGGCCGGAGTTTGGGAGCAAGCTAGGCGAGGAGGAAATAAATGAAGTGGTGGTGATCTCGTTGGCGTCGGAACTGCATCCGGTGACGAGGGAGCCAACCTGGACGCGGGGGCCGGGAATGGAGCCCGTGTCTAGGCCGTGCTTGGCCTTGGTTGATGGCTGACGCGCGGAGAGCGGGTCGGGGCGAGCTGGGCCGGGAGGCCCATGGGCAGGGATGCGGGTCGGACGCAGACGGGTCCGGGTCAGGGGTCAGCGGGTCACATAGTTTGGTTTCGGGTGGCCAGTTTGGATCGGGTTGGGTATCATACCCTCAAGAAGCGGACCGGGCTGGATTCGGGTCTTTTGAGCGAGCGCCTAGGGGTCCATCCACTGACTCGGACGGAGGGGATTCGGTCGGCTATACCGCCCTTTTGGACGGGGGGGGGGGGGGGGGGGGGGGGGGGGGGGGCTAAGCACCCTCGCCTTACGGAATGAGTCCAAGATAGTCCAGTGGGGGTTCGGTCGGCTATACCGCCCTTCTGGACGTACGGTGACAACGAATTCACCAAAGGCCGACATGGAACTTCCCTATCAGCTCGGAGGTTTGCAATCCCACATTTAGGAGCCCTACCACTATCACTCGAGGGAGGACGACGCACTCTGGAAACCCGGGGGAGTTAACTGTCCACCAGCAGCACCACCGCTTTAACTGCATCCGCTCGATCAGTGTCTTATGCTTGGTTAATACTGTATCGGTGTCGTCAGACGCTACCGCAGTCCCGTACCCCAGGCAACCGAGAAATCATGAGCAACTCTACTTTTCTGTTTAGTTATTTACTGTTATTTCAATTTCTATGTCATATTTCAGTTGTAATTTGATTCAGTATCTTGAAGGCGACAATTATACAACCATCCTTTAAACATTTATACTATTCCCATTTTGATAAATAAAAATGTGTATATGCTTTTAGGTTTAACGAATCTAAAGATTACATTAATCATACTCGGCAGAAAACTGTCCAATTAGAATTTGCCACGTATGTGGTATACAAACTGTTGGATGTGAGTAAAAACACAGACAGCAATACCGAGACGATGAAAAGTAACTCCTGACCTTGTCCTAACGTGTGAGGGTGACCAAGGTTAAATAGCCACTTGTTACTGTTGACAGTCATCTGCTCTCCTCCGTTGAAAAAGTGAAAGGACTTCTCTCTCTCCTCCCCTGTTTCTCTCTCTGTATCCAAAAGCCAGAGCAGAGCCGACCTCCTCCAGGCTTCAATGGCCTCTGCTCTCCACCCTTGATTTCTGGTACCCTTAATTTCTCTTCCCTTTACTGTTTTCTCTGTTCCATTCCATTCCTTTCCTTTCGGTGCTCTGTTTCGCCCGAAAGGAAAGGAATCGAATTTTACGTGGTCTCGTCTATAGTTTTTTGGGTTCCTTTTGTCTCTGCTAGCTCTTCACGTGTAATAGTTTATTACTGTGTCCCGCGTTGACTTGAGGCGGCTACAGAGCTGCTTTCGAGCATACGAAACCGAATCTTTTTTCCTAGATAACCAGCTTCGGGTCAACCAAGTTGATAACCTTTTCATATACTAGTCTTTGTTTGATTCAAGTTTTGGGATTGTTTCTTTGTTTCTGCTCTTACTGGGTTGTGTTGATTGGTGTGGAAATTGAATCTGAGTCGGTATGAATGATTGTCGTTGCAGGTAGATCTGATCTATTTGATATCTGTTGTTTTAAGGATTTTGGATTTGATTTTGTTCTTATTTTTTGTTTTTAAATGAATTCGATTTTAATTTGTTTCCAATTCTATGAGATTTGCAAGTTGATTTTCTTTCCATTAGCATATGTGTTTTTATTGATTTGAATACTTTTCTATTATGCGAATTTGTTGTCTTTTTTGTACTCAAGTGCCCTTTCCTTGTGTCTTCAGGTTGAGTGTTGAAGATCTGAATAAACATAAAATTGGGTGAGAGAAGGGATTAGTTACAAAATGGATGATATATCGTTTTGTAATGGGCTTGATTTGTTCTCCATTCCAAGCGGGGAAGGGGAGGCATCGGAGGGTTACAGTGATGGCGATGAAGAGCTTGACGTTGACGAGCTGGAGAAGAGGATGTGGAGGGACCGGATGCTCCTTAAGCGGCTCAAGGAACAAAACAACAGCAAGGGTAGAGAAGGCGCCAAGCAGCGCCAGTCTCAGGAGCAAGCCCGCCGGAAGAAGATGTCCCGCGCCCAAGATGGAATCTTGAAGTACATGCTGAAGATGATGGAAGTCTGCAAGGCCCAAGGCTTCGTCTACGGGATCATCCCGGAGAAGGGCAAGCCCGTCGGCGGAGCATCTGACAATCTCCGGGCCTGGTGGAAGGAGAAGGTGCGCTTCGACCGGAATGGCCCCGCTGCAATCGCCCGCTACCAGGCGGATCATTCCATCGCCGGGGCGGATGAGGACTCCACCACGGCGGCGTCCACTCCTCGTACCCTCCAGGAGCTGCAGGACACCACGCTGGGCTCGCTCCTGTCGGCCCTTATGCAGCACTGCGACCCTCCCCAAAGGCGGTTCCCCTTGGAGAAGGGAGTGGCTCCGCCTTGGTGGCCTACCGGGAGCGAGGAGTGGTGGCCTCAACTGGGGATGCCCCAGGGCCCCCCTCCTTACAAGAAGCCACATGACCTCAAGAAAGCCTGGAAGGTGAGCGTTTTGACGGCGGTGATCAAGCACATGTCGCCTGACATTGACAAGATCAGGAAGCTTGTCCGTCAGTCTAAATGCTTGCAGGACAAAATGACAGCGAAAGAGAGCGCTACTTGGCTGTCCATCATCAACCAAGAAGAGGCTCTTTCGCGGCAATTGTACCCCAACAGCTTCCTTCCTGCCTCAGCAGCTGCCCCCGGGTCCTTGCTCGTCAGTGACACTAGTGATTATGATGTTCCGGGAGTGGAGGACGATCATATCATCGATGTAGAGGAGTGCAAGTCGAGTATGTTTCCTCAGATCAAGTGGGAGCCTGATGAACTGAGTCAGGATTTCATGCACAAGAGGAAGCAGCATTGTGATCAGCCTTATGAGAACAAGATATTCACATGCCAGTTCCCCCAGTGCCCTTACAGTGATGTGCGCCTCGGGTTTCTTGACAGAGTTTCCAGGAACAATCACCAACTCTGCTGTTCTTATTCATCCCAAGGGTTTGGAGCCTCAAACTTCTATGAGACTCCAACCCTGAACCGCCAGGCTCCTCTATACAATCTCCCCGTGAACACACCTGCTCCTGCTCAGCCTCCTATGGCTCCTCAATTCAACATTTCTGCTACTTGTCAAGCTGCTCCTCTATTCAATGTTCCAGAAGATGGGAAGAAAACGATTTCTGGGCTGCTATCGTTTTATGAAACTAACGTGCAGCAGAATCAAACTAATGTCTCACAAATGGGTAACCCGCAACAGCAGCAGATGTTTCAGATCCACGACAACATGTTCAGCCAACAGGACACCAGGTATGATCAGTTCAAGGCATTTGATGCACCGTTCAATGCCAATCCCGACTTCAGATTTGGCTCTCCTTTCAGCATGCCACCAGCTGATTTCATGGCAGATCCTCTAGCAAAGCAGGATCCATCAGTGTGGTTTCTTTAAGTATAAGTTTCCTTCCCTAAGACTAGTTATTTTCTTCTACTTATCATCAGGTCTAGAGGTTTTATATATTGCTTTCACACCAGTATTGGATAAAGGGTTCAATAAGGAACTGCCAAGACTTAAACCCCAAATCCAATACTGATGTTGAAATGTGCTTCAAGCTCAAGTGGGTATAATGTTATATGTAGACAAATGATTATATATATACGACTGCTTATGTGGTTTAGGTCGGTTGTGTCTTCTCGGTGTTTGCTGTTCTTCTGGTTTAACACCCTTTGGACTCGCCTTATCTTTGTTTCCGGGAGAATTATATAGAAATGGAAAAGTTGGGTATATTTCAACTTGTTTCACTGTTTTGCATTTGCTCATCTGTTCTAAATCACATAAGTGACAACTTTCTGGGTTGTCAAGAAGATGTTATGTTTGCTATTGACAGTCCATGAATGTCCCAATGGTTATGTCATTGAAGGGATCTTAATTTGCATGTTTTGGGGACATGAAAGTGGTCCCTTTGTGTTTGGCTGGGGAGAAAATATTGGGAGAAAGTAAAATGTTAGGGAGGATATTGCACTTAAGGATTGGTCTTTGTCAAAGTTAGGCAGGTTTCGAAATATCTGTTTTAAGGGACTCAGTCAATCGTGGTCTCTGGTCCATCCATTTCTAGTCTGCAAAAATGTTACAAAACATGTTTGTTCATGTCAATAATTGACATAATTTCTACTGTGTGGATTTGTTTTTTCCGGAAACATGATTGTTTGGTCCTGTTAGACATATCAACTTTGTTTGCTTTGATTTAGAGGATAGTCTCTTGATGGAATTGATACCAAGTGCACTGGTTCCTCCCAACATTGCAGGTGCTATGACATGTACTGATCAGATCAATCTAAAAATATGTTAAGTACGGAAAGTTCCATTCATGACTCTGAACGATATAATTTTATATATCACCACGGTCTTATTTCATTTGTATCCTGTCACATTTTCAACTTTCGTCTTTTCTTTTATCCGCAAAACAAATTTAATTTAATTTTTTTTTGAAAAGAAAGATTCATTAAAAACTTAATAAACCTTACATATCGAATACATAGCAAACATAACAAGCGTTGCATCCACTAATCGTTTTCGGGATCCCGAAAAACGGTCAGTGAGATGAATTGCTCTCGAGATGGGCGACGCAGCGCCAAGATAACCACTTCTACCAGGTCGATCTTCTTTATCGGCTCTCCGAAAAGAGCCACCGATAAAGAGTCTCGACCGGACACGCCACCAGAGGCAGCAGCCACACCTACTGGGAATACAAGATTCCGGTAGGGAGGACAAACAAAATCCTAATAAACAGGAAACAAGATAAACAACTAAATAACCAACGACGACCAAAGAACTACTCGCGACCGGCCTCCGATGTCTAGGCTTTGGGACAGGGCAAGGTGGACAGCGCCGCCAGGTACAGATCCGATCCACTAGGGGCTGGTGCACGGGACTGGTCTGGTAAACACGAAAAGCAGGAGCATATTTGATTGGCTTCAACTGCAGTGTTCCGACGAGAGCTGGGTGCGGATCTGACAGTCGGGCCGGAGAACGGACATGGGTAAGAGGCTCAGTCGGTGGTAGTCGGGTCATGGTCGTTGGGATCTGACTCCGGATGGGAAAAGCTGTTGGTCTGTCTTGATCGTCGTTGCCGGTAAAAAAGACCAAAAAGGAGATGGACGGTGGCCGACGGATCTGCTGGCCGTGGCCGCAGATCTGACCATCGTGGTGGCCGGAGCTGAATGGGGGGTGGTGGGGGGAGTTGAAACGGGCCGTGGGGGGATTGGGGGAGTTAAAGTTGATGAGGGTTGTGCCAGAGGAAGGTGAATGGCCATGCCGGGCTGGTGGGGGCTGCCCTGGCCGGAGCAGGTTGGGGTTGAGGGCGGTGGGCCACTACCGGCGAGAGAGGGATGGGGAGAAGGATGGCTGAAGGAAGCATAGACGCCGGCAGCTCCGGAGAAGGAACAGGTTACGGCGACGGGGAACAGTGGGTAGAGGCGGTGTGGAGAGAGATTTGGCCGGTAGCTGGTGGTGGGAGGCTGTGGGCGGCGGCATCGGGACCAGATCCGGTCGGAGGGTGAAGGGAAACGGCAGGCAGGGGCGCCGGCCAGCGGTGGGAGCGAAGTGACGACGAGAACCAGAGGCGGACTGACAGCACCATACCGGAGGGAGGGAAGAGCCCCGCCGGCGACCCCCGTGGCCAGAGCCACAGCGGCGGCACCAGACGGAAATAGCGAGTTAGGGTTTCTGTCCTGTTGAGAGAGAAAGGAGAAGGACGCAGAGGCTTCTTGAGTTGTGTGTCCCCGCAAAACAAATTTAAATTAAACTTATCACAGTTGTAAATTGAGTATTGAAATGGTTAAAGTGTCACATGAATCTAAATTTAGTGAGATGTCCCAAGTCAGAACCGTGTGAGACTGTGTCGATAAAGCAAGAGATGAGTGTGGCAGATGAGGTGTTCCCGATCATATAAGGCTAGAAATTGTCTATTATGGGTTGGAGTTTCATATGCTGAGAATTGGTGGTGTAGATAAGAAGTTGGACAGTAATAGGGTTTTGTTATAACTAATTGGTCTTTAGGATGGGAGATACCTGAGAAGAATGGGGTTGGAATTACAAATATAAGTGATATTGGAATATTCGTTTCTAGGTACCTCTTACGAGTGGGGTGGTGATGTTAGAGCATCTCCAATGGTTAGACACTGCGTAGTGTCAAGGAGCAGTGTCAGTTAGTGCTTTTTGGCTTCCTGACACTGCTTCCTGACACTGCTCCTCCAATGGTCTGACACTACTAGTGTCAAGAGCAGTGTCTATACAGTTTCACTAATTAAAAAAGCACCCCACATTTAATTATTACTCTTATTTAAACCCACAAACACATTACATAATATTTAAAACCTAGTGCATATTTAGATAATTTAAAACACAATTATTTAAAATAAGATAGTTAAACTAATTTCTAATGGTCCTAATGTGTAAACGCCACCTCTCATCGTCTTTGAGCATCTCCCACACAGGACGTTTTGTCCACTGCCAGTGTCGGCCTTCATAATCAGCAACGTCCGTGGCATATATTTCGTCATCGGTTGCCCCTTTCCTAGGCTCGGCCAATTTCTCCCGGTAAATAGCATCAAACAACCTGCACTTCTTGCTCATTTTTTGGAAGTGATCCTTGACTTGCTTCTCCGTCCGTTGTGGCCACTTCTCGTTCCCGGTTTCAACGAAAGCAAGGTATAGTTCACGCCAATACTTTCCCCGGTGCTCGTAAAAGGTGAGCCAATTCACCACCAAATGCATATCCTCCTCTGGGGACCAAAGAGGCCCAGTTGCCCAATTAGATGGACCCGCCATATCAACTTGAGAGAAAATGAGAGTTTGAGAGAGAGAGAGAGTTTGAGAGGTGTGAGAAAATGATGGAGGGTGGATGGTTATTTATAGGAAGGGGAGGGGGAGGCGTGGCTACCGCGACCCTAGGGTTACTATTTTGAAATAGTAACCGTGCACGCCCACACCGAGGCTCCGAGAATCCGATAAAAAAAATTAATTTTTTTTAATGTAAATAAAACACAAAGTACATAACAACTAGATTAATTTTTAATTTTTATTCCTCCCGCTTGTCAGCTCGTTCTCAAAGTTGGTGTACTTCTCCTGAAACTTGCTGATTGAGCCTTTAACCTTATGCCAATGGTCCTTGCAAGCCGTCCACGCCCGAGGTGGGTCCTCTGCCGGTCTGACCGACTTGTACTCGGCATGTACCTTTTGCCAGTACTGGTCATTCTTCTGGTTCTTCCCGTTGATGGGGTCGAGCGAATTGTTCAGTCACGCACGTGCCAATCTTACCTCCTCCCCGCTAGACCACTTCGGCCGCGGAGGTGCTCTCGGGCCCGATGAAGATGCAGCCGCCTTCCCCTTCCTCCCCCTCGATTGCGTCGGAGCGGATTGACAAGGTTGAGTGGCCGGAACGAATTGAGAAGGTTGCACTTGCGACTCTTGCCATTGGGTGGGCGGGATGTAATTAGGAAGCGGCGTTGAGTGGCCCGATTGGAGGAGTTGGGAAAACGACAAGTAATTGGCCATGAAGTCCTCTTCAGTGTGTTGAGAATCGGCGTCTTCGTCGTTCAATGACTCGGATATGGATTGTTGGAGGGCTCGATTCTCGTCCATTGCGAGTGTAGGAAAAAAATTGGAGAGAATTTGATGGGGAATGGAGGAATGAGAGCTTGAAACAAGTGATGAGAGGGTGGAATTTGGCTTGGGGTGGATCTGTATTTATACACGATTATAGGGTTTTTTGGGAGTCGGCGTCGACACGTGTCGTGTCGTGACTGGCCAACCGACTAGCTGTTGGCGCCTGGCATGACAAGACGTGCCGTTGCTGGAACCAGAGATGACCAGCTGACACGCCTGCGCTGACTCGACCACCTGACACGACGAGTCGTGCCAGCGCATCGTGCCAGGGTCATGTCTGCGCCTGACACGGCCGGTTGTAACGACCTGTTGGAGGTGCTCTTAAGGGGGGATACGAGGCGAATGAGATGTGTGTGAAGGGTGGTATTAGGCATTTATAACGATTGATAGTAAGTTTTAGGTGTACGCACAAAATACTGTCATATTTTGGACTCCAAAAGCTCATGGCTTTAAGGCCTAATGACTTTTTTTTTATCAACGAAAACATATTATAAAGAACCATCTCCTAAGGTAGAAAACGATTACAAAAAAACAATCAATCTACATATTGGAGATTAAGAGCCAAAAACAGTCATGAGAAATAAACACAAACAGGAAATTAAATGGCTAAGTGAGTGTTCCTTGTTATTAGTCACAATCTTCAACTACCAAGGCCCCTTTTGGAGCCTCCTTGGCGCTCAATATTATCTGGTTTCAGAAGGCATCAAGACTGATTCTCCCACCCGTTTACATCCCAAATCAACTATCTTCCCAAGTGATACTACACTTCTACAGCTCCTCCCTAATGACTTAAGCCCATACCAATTTGTCATGTTTTGGTTATAAACAATAAGATTTTGAAGATGGGTGTGTCTTCTTCAACAGAGGCTTCGTGAGTCTCTCACAATATTATTTAGAGCATGCATATCGAGTGCACCCTCCACACGTGCCTGGAGGTGTTATTCCGGTGGATATGAATCGCGGTTTGCGGTCCATACGGTATGGCGTGTGTGAACCACAAACCCCGAACCACATCCACCTAAGTCGTGACTTGGGGTGTGGAACACGATCCACAAATATGGATCGCGGGTGTGGAGTGCGCTTAAATACAAATATAATTCAAAAAACATTTTCCCCCACCTATAAATACCCCTAACCTCATTCATCCAATCCACAACACCTCTCTTAAATTCTCTCTACATTTTCTCTTCGATTGTCATATTTTTTATGAACAAAAATGTCCGACGACAAGGCTTAAACGAGGGAGGAGCTCGAAGTCGAACGTCGCGAGGTCGAAGCCGAACTTCGTGCTTGGGAGCAAGGACTCCGGTGGAGGACCGACAGAATGATATTAAGAGCGATGCCACAAATCAACATATGGAGGTAAATGATCGAAAGTGGGGTAAGTTTCCGACGAAAGACTAACAGAAGTCGTGCCAAAGGCCACGACCAACTGATGAAGGATTATTTCATCGACCAGCGAACCTATGGGCCCGAAATGTTTAGGCGTCGATTTCGTATGTCCCTGCCACTCTTTCAGAGTTATGGATGCGGTAGCGTCGCATGAGATTACTTCGTTCAGAAGTCGGACGGTGCAGGACGCTTGGGGTTA